>CM052268.1:6292978-6731413 GCA_028455795.1 Lasioglossum marginatum
TTCCTTGGCTAAAAGTAACGATAACAGTGCATGGGAAAGAGTTAACACTCGACGAACGAAATCGCAAGTATTTTCTTTTTCTTTGCCAGGATCAGTGCTGCCAGACAGATTACACTTTCAACTCTAGTTTCGTGAAAATAGAGGCAGATATACCTTCCACAGTCGCTCAAGAGGAGTCTTTGGATTATAAAGATGCAGAAGCAATTAATGAATGCAACGAATCCATCGAGACCAATAATCATCTAAGCAACGTTAGTATTAAAAGGATTCCAACAGGATCTGAGAAGGGTACAGTGGGCAGAGAAGCTTATAGAACACGAAGGACTACTATGTTCAAAAGGGTGACTTCTATGGAGAACTTAAGGAACCATAAAGAGAGGCAGAGGCAATACATAAAGAAGAACGCGAACGTTAAACGAGATATTGTAGAGAATGATCATTCAGATAACGTTAGGGATATGGTTTCTCAGAGTCTTTACACCTGTTCAAAATGTTCTAGGTGTTACTCCAGTAAGAGGTCCCTGGACAGGCACATAGTGACGCACAATGAAAAGAAATTCACATGCGACAAATGTAGCAAACAATTTCTGCAACTGAACGATCTGATAAAGCATAATAAACTGCACAAAGTCAAGGAGAAAGCTAAGCCAGTATTATGTAGCATATGCAATAAGAGTTTTAAGAAAACCGATACTATGGTGAGACATCTAAACATCCACAAAAGGGCGAATCCGAAAGAGGTTCTCTCAATCTTGAAAGAAATCAGGGACAAACGAAAATTTGAGAATATTAGCGAGGAGCCGGTTAATGAAACGAACGATGGTAGAAAAGAAATTAGAGAGACGTATGTAAATAACGAGAATAGAGACACAGTTAAGAAATACGCCTTAGATTCCGATATACTGAATGCAAGAATCGATGCCTTCGAAAACGCGGCATTTCATCGTTGCAAATACTGCGATAAATCTTGTCCCACGGACAAGCTGCTTCAGGATCATTTGCTGACTCACACCGAGAAGAAATTCGTATGCACCGTTTGCAATATGAAGTTCTTCCGGCTAGACAGACTGGAGAGTCACAAGAAGCGGTATGGACACAACGAGGACGAGACAAGCTTGGAGATTCAAAAGCCTTCCGACGAAAAGTCGGCCATTAAACTAATAAATAGTTGGATACGAGAGGAGCTCGACTCGGACAACGAGGAGAAGGGTTTCCCTTGTAAAATCTGTGGAAAGTCCTACGACACTAAGAGGTCCTTGTCGAAGCACCAGCTGAACACGCACAACTCGAAGGACGAGGGATGCACGAGTTGCGGCGACAACTGCGCTTGCGAGGAGAAGGACAAGGACCAGCAGAAGGCGACCGAGATATTGAAGCCGTACCGCTGCGAGGAGTGTAACAAGTCCTTCGAGAAGGAAGTGAAGCTGCAGAGACACGCGAGGATTCACGAGCGCTCCAAAGAACCGGAGGATGCGAACTTCAAGCGATATTTATGCCACATATGCAGCAAGACGTTCCGACAGAACACAGGACTGATGTTCCACATGAGAACGCACACCGGCTACAAGCCCCACGTGTGCAAGTACTGCGGCCGAGGATTCACGTCGAATTCGAACTGCATCAACCACGAGAGGACTCACACCGGGGACAGGCCATTCGTATGCCACTTTTGCAGCGCAGCTTTCGCCAAGTCGTGCACCCTTAAAGCGCACATCACGACGCACACCGGGGAGGCTAACTACCATTGTAAAACTTGCGGAAAATCGTTCAGGAGGCTGAAATACTTGAAGGAGCACAGATTCACGCATACCGGCGAAAAACCGTACGCCTGCAAGATCTGTGGCACAGCGTACAGCCACAACGGTAGCTTATTCGTGCACGAGAAGAAGTGCAGAGCACAGTATCAGAACGCCCAAAGCTATTGTCAATCGAAGACAGGCGTGACTCCCATCATCACCATTCTGCCCCAGAACCATCTCAACGAGATCATCGTCCCGTTGAACGTTCAAGACGGCAAAGCGTACGACATGCAGAGCATGAACTCGCCCATCATAGACAGCGTGAGCCCTGTGACCACACCGGACTTGCATGTTCACCCGAGTACTGATAACTCGGACGTCTCGATGTCTATAAAAAATTTTGCTCTTATCGGGCACGTGTTTCAATCGTAAGGGAATTGTAACTCTTGACGTGGAAGTGTTTCTGTGATAGCGAACGTGTCTTCGGCTGCTGAACGTACTTCGCAATTTTAAATCGAAATTAATAGCGACTCGGTAGAACATGCTATCGAATTAGCGAGTATCACGTATTTTATTAGGTCATCCTAGAGGTCATTCTCGACATTTTGGTACATCGTATTTTTATAGAAACTTCTCTATATGTTGTGATTCTAAATTTTTTAGCCATTCTTTTTATAATATCGACTCGTTGGATGACTTAATATATTTGTTTTTTTGTACATTGTAGGATGCGGGGGAATGGGTCTATTTTATTGACTATTTCGCTTGGATTCGCATAACACAACGCAAGTAATAGTGTGGAATGTTTCGAATATAACAAGCGTCGATCCTTATTTTACTTATTTTTTGTTTTTATTCGGAGGAACGTGAATTTTCGTTGTTCTTCTTGATCGACAGTAGTTTGGAACGCTACGATATCGCCACCTGTAAGTGTTCGGCTAATCTAAACCGTCGATTTCGTTGTAAAGCGACCATAAAGTGTGGTCGGCAGCGAGTCTCGCATCGAATGCGGTGAGTCTAGCGCAACGCATAGCGTCTGTAATGTGACCATACGTGATTTAAGCAAGTGTTAAATGACGTACTGTGGAATTCGCGAGAACCCATTGTATTTTCAGATGATGTATGGGAAAATCGAGTCCTCTGTCAAGACGAGCGGCTTCGATTATTATTCGAAATTTTTTACCGGATTTAAATAAAGTTCTTAAAGTGAATCATGAATAATCTACAAGTCAATTAGCATTCACGTGGACGATTTCTGTTGAACCGTGCACACGCATATTTTATCCATCTTCCGTTTGTTTTTGTCGTAATCGCGAATACCATTACAATTTCTTGCGCGTCGGCTCTATGTATTTAACACATAACAGCTTACCAGTAGATCGATAATGCTTCCGCGAATTGTCAGAGAAAATGTTACTCCAGCGATAAGAGTGGTGCACTATATGTAGAGAATATGTGGTCTGAAACTGTAGAGCATCTGAAGGATGCGCATTTGGTCGCGAAGATTCAAAAAACGTTCGGAGTGAGGATACATCACAAAAGGGATTTGAAGGAGCATCGTCGCGAGGACAGCTCCGCGGAGGAGACAACGCGCGAAATCATCTCCTCAAAGTTTGAACAAGATTCGGACGACCGTGCGCGGAATTCCGCGATATCCAGGAAAAATGGTCACGTCCCGAGGAGGAATGTCACCGCATCGAACGACGGGCGAGAACACTCGCCGACGACTAGCGACAATTCGAATTACACCATAACGAATTACTTCTGGTATTATCTATTCGTATTCGGGACGCAATTAGGCGACGAAATATTCTATTCCACGTTTATACCGTTTTGGTTCTGGAATATCGATGGAGCAGTCGGTAGACGAGTTGTCTTAGTGTGGGCCATTGTCATGACCACAGGTAACATTCATCAAATTTCTAATAAAATATTTTCTATTCAAGTAAAACTACGAGAAATCTATTTATTCAGGCCAGATACTGAAAGACGTTATTTGCTGGCCAAGACCCGCATGCCCGCCAGCAGTTCGATTGCAAGCGAAATGGTCAGAAGAGTATGGCATGCCATCTACTCATGCCATGACTGGTATATCAATTCCTTTCAGTGTAGTATTATTTACAATGAATAGATATATTTATCCTTTTCCTATTGGCTGGACGATCGCTTTTCTTTGGTAAGTGATACATTATGCTTGAATGGTGGGTGGGTTTATGAAGTCAATAATGGTTGTAAAGCATAGCTATCTTTCTTTCTTTCTTTAAAAGGTGTACGCTTGTGTGCACGAGCAGGCTCTATTTGGGCATGCACACAGTGTTAGACATTCTTGCAGGCTTAATATTAGCCGTCGCTTTAATGGTACCATTGATACCGTTGGTGGACATGACAGATTATTATTTTGTTTCTAATGTTTGGGCTTTAGCAACACTGATTGCTATGAGCATACTTGTTGTAGTCTATTATCCTACGAGCAACAGATGGACACCGACCAGGTAAGAAACTTGATTATGCAGACTATGTTGATGCAATTGTAATTTATTATATTTTTATTGTAGAGGCGACACAAGTATGGTGGTGTCCGTTACCACCGGAGTTCATGTAGGGGCATGGCTGAATTATAAGACTGGAGCAATGATCACTCCCACACAAACACCACCGTATCATATTTTATGGCCTTCGAACGCAATGCTTGGTTGCTTGATACTTAGAACGATACTCGGTTTCTGTAGCATTCTTGCGACAAAAGCTGTGTGCAAATCTCTCAGCTATGGGACACTGTGTGCCATATTAAAAGTCAGTGCCAAGGACCTTATGAAAAGCAAGAATTCTTTGGAAAACAAGAGTAAAGTTCTTGTCGATCTAGTCTACAAATATCTAACTTGTTTCATGATAGGTGTAAATACAGTGTATCTCTTGCCAAACGTTTTTACTATGATCGGTATCGAGAGGCCAACGTTCTACACTGAAATTTAAATCGATTGTGAATCTCAAAAATTTATCGGAAAGCTTTTCTGTGCATATCTGAAATTTTATGCAAACTATGAAATGCAAATATTATCACATGTTTCACATTCCAATGCCAATGCTTGTGATATTGTTCTTATGTACAGAACACAATTGTACATAATACAAATTTGTTTTTATAATATTTGTTGGATATTCTGTAATAGTGCTTATACCAAAAACGTATAAGTTGTGTTCCCCTATAATTGTTAACTATAGGTACAATTCATAGTTTGTATTGTTTGTATACAGGTTTTTTTCACTCGACTTCATACGCCTAACAGTAATCACGCACATTTTAACATTTCAATTTTTATAATTAATGTTACAATAAAACCATTTACAAGATTAATCTTGAATGTAGTAATGATATTTGGTCCCCTCAGGGTTTCAAATCCATTTACCACTCTTCCCTTCAGCGGGACCTACTTTTCATCACGGTGGGTTCCGAACCACCTATTTGCCAATAACACGCAGCGCGTACCCAAGGGGGTTCAACCCCCGGCGTGTACCGAGCGGTTACCCATCCAAGCATTGCCTGCGCCCAACATTGTTTAACTTCGGTGATCGTACGAGAACCGGTTTTTGCAGTGTGGCAATGGTCGTTGACTACAAGATTAATCTTTATTTATTATTTATTTAATACTGCGTGCATCACTTTCGACAGGCATATCCAGCCTAAGTACCTGAAAACATTGTTGTTTTAACATGAAATCTTTTTGCGTTTCACAAATGATTACCCTTACCTTAAGATTTTTATCTAAACCGCATTTTACACTAGCTACATCTATAATATAAGGAACTGAAAGATCGTGTGTAAGTCCAGTTTTATCAACAGTAATTACAATACGATCTTCATTTACTAGTACCTCCACATCATCGCCATTAATCTGCAAAAAGTAGAAAAATCATTATTTTGTCCGATGTAGATAGTAAATTTTAATCACCTTACCCCTTTAGGCATTTCGAATAAGCCAATCAAATGTTTTGCAGGCCCTTCTAAAGGTTGTTTTAACAATATGTAATTCAACGTAGAAGAGTTTTCTATCTCAACCATTTTTTTCCTAGGAGTCTCTGTCGTAGAAGATTTTATCTCCTCAATGAGTGGTTTATTCGCTCGGGATTGAGATCTTGGTTCACGATTTTCGATTTTGTGTTGTTGTAATTTCCCCATGACCTGTAATTAACATAACATGAATTGTCCATTGATTTCATTCAGTCTCTTCTTATAGCGAAACAACGATACCTTGCGATTCTTAAGGATCACATAGTCGTCCGCGTTTAGAGTTCTATTGCTCTTCATCCCTACACCATCGATTATAACTAATATCGTGAAATGTAGAAAATTTTTCTTCTGCTGGCATTTTTCAAAATATTTTACATTTAATGCAACATCATACGTTATACAGGGAGAGCCACCTGCGATATTAATCACGTTAAACCCATAAAGAACATTTTTATCCTTTGGTTAATTTGTATACCTTTATCAGATTCAAGCCTTTCGCTGCCAATACTCAAAGGAATAAGAAAATCTTGATTTTCTTCTAATTGTATCTCGAAAAGCTTGGCATCCGATATATCTTCAGGTGCTGGTATTTTATCCGATGTGCATATATTTATAAAAACCTTTTCTCCTCCATCTGTCTTTGTTTTTATACATATTCCTGAAAGATGATACAATCATTGTTATTGCTTTATTATTTCTTTGCAATGTTTATGTATAGTTACCAGGGGTAGGCTGAATGATGAAAAAAGGTTTCGGATCGATTTGTTTCAATAAATTGGCCTGTGCTGCAATTTCCTAGCAAAAATTGCAAAAATTGAAATACATCAATTACGATAAAATATTTTAATCATTATTCTGTTTACTTACTGGTAACGTTAAATTTTTTGTTATTATTGAATCATTAACATCAAGAAAAGTTCTGTCGCTCATGGTGTGAAAATAATTTTATTTCACCGTTAGTCAATATATATTTTTTAATGGTCACTTGATGTTGAGGATAAATCAGGATAAATATGTATCACGTTGCAAATTGTAAATATACACAACGTGTTTGCGTTTGCGCATAGATCGCGCTGTAGTCGTTAGTGACAATATCAGAGAGAATATATATACAGGGTGTTTCGTTTAAATACTCTTATGAGTATTGTGAGTATTCTCTTACGAGTCGTAAGATATCCCACCGTTTCCAGTTAAACGAAACACCCTGTATATATCCTCTCTGGTATTGGGGATTGATGTTAGCAATAAAACGTTCTTACAAAAGTTATTTGATATAAAGGGGGACATTATGTGGTATGAATAAATTTTCTGTAAATGCATTGGGGTGGCACTTGGGGAGACATTAAAACAAAGTTAATATTTTTAAATGGAACACTTTCTTGGATATTGGTAATAGCCAATAATAGTACGTTTCTGTTTTTGGACTTTGGACGCGCAACTGCGCAAGCGCACAAATATCTTATCGCTGTACTCATATAAACTCTCTCTTTGTGATTTGAACAGATTTGAATTGTTACGTCGCAGTGTGATGGGATTAGGGAATTTACTGGGTTCGGATGCCCGTGGAGCGCTGAAGCACTCTGCTCGTGGAAGGTTTTCAGAACGAACTCTTGACAAGAAGATGTAACGAAAAATAGACTTTATTTAATAGTGAACTCGTTGTTGCCTCTAAGATCTCAGAAATGTATCTGCCTTGTATTTTCCTCGTCCTGAAGTTTTGTCTTCTTCCAGCTTCCTTTTCCTTAGCCAATAGGAAAATTCGGATCTTCCCGCTGGACGTTGATTCGTCGGGTGGCTCATCTTTGGTTGCAGTTCGATGGTGATTGGTGGTGGAGGTGTCTCAATAGCGCGCGCACGAGAGTGGGGTACACGCGAGGGTGAAGGCCCGCCAAAACAAGGGTCGTGGGACCGAGCGAGAGAGAGGTCCGAGGGAGTTCCAAGAGGTCCTTGACAGAGAATTTACGACTTCCTGTTCTTGACCGATTCTAGACTTCGACTGTCTATTCATGCGAAATTGGAGAAGCTCCTCCAAGAGGTTACGTGACTTTACCCAAATTCCTCGATTAGTCTCGCTCATCTGGTTTCGTCAAGGATCTCTGTGGAAACCTCTCATTTCCCTACTTATTCTAAGCCTAAGCTATCGTGCCCGAATAAAATATATGTATATGAAATATACGGCTTTGAAACATTACGTTTTATATTCAAATTTCCCTCTCAGCGTCATTAGCCGAACATACAGAGCAGTAGCGCTATTCGTAGCTATGTTCGCGTGATCAACGGGTCACGCTACAGAATCATTTCAATTTCAAACTCAAACGACTTGTCTATTAGTGAAATAGAAGCCCGGCAAGTGAAAAGTGAGTTCCTTCGAAATGGCGAAATTTGTAAATAGGATGGACGGCTTCACTTTACAGTACGTAAGATAAAATTAATACAATAATTTATAGGTAATCTGTGGATCTTTATGCAAGTATAAATCTCTGTGACTTAATTTATAAAAATTGAATAATACTCGTGAAAATTCGTTCTCTCCATTAGAGGTTATACCACGTTCGAAATCAGCTGAAAATCTTATTTAATTTTTGTAATAGAAGATGAAGAGTGTTACACGTGCATAGAATCTGCATTCTGTCAATGAATTTAATATCAATATATGTATAATCAAATATCTATTGGGGTGATTAAACCTATTTCAGAGATCTAACTGCGAATGATGGCATCGTATTTGAAATCGGCGAATATAAGAAAGACGATGAAGTGGATGAGGAATTTTCTTACTCGCCGCATATTTCGTTAACAAACGAAGAAGCCTTGAAATTATTGAAAATGGATGATTGTGAGGATGAAGAAAATAATGAGACCAGTGATAATTCTTCCTCTATCTTTGGCATGAGCTTCGACGAACTGAAGGCTAAAATGACAAACGTTCTCGAAGATGGCAAGGTAAATGAATCTTTATGTAATTAAAACTCGAGACCAAGTTTTAGAAATACCGTGTGACTCCTTATGTTATTTGCAGATTACAAAACTGGTAAAACAAAAAGGAGTCGGAGATGTCTTACCTTTTGATGCCCAAGTTACCATAAAGTATCTCGGCCACTTCGAGTACAACGATGAGCCATTCGATTCTAGTTTCACTCGTGGAGGGGCAGAAACCTTCCGTCTCAACCAGGGTGCATTGTTACCAGGCTTAGAGATTGCTATAAGATCCATGAAAAAACATGAGATATCAATGTTCATTGTACATCCGGATTTGGCGTATGGAAGATACGGTTGTGCTCCTCGTATTCCTCCGAACGAGCATATCTTGTTCATCATCCACTTGGTAGACTATATAGATAACGGATCGGTTGAGACTCTTGATAATCTTTCCAGAGAAGAGAAGAGAAAATTCGAAAATGCTGTCACTCGGGCACGGGCAAACTTCAATACAGCTAAAGACTGTTTTAAGAGACAAAAAATCAAGCAAGCGATAAGGGAGTAAGTGTTCTTGATGCTTAGATGTTCTCGATGCTATATTAATATTGGTATAATGTTAGGTATGCGAGAGCGATTCACTGGCTGGAAGAAGCAGAGTTACAAACCGACGAGCAGGAGGCAGAATTCAACAAGCTGATTTCGCGAGGCTTCAGCAACCTTGCGATTTGTTACAACTTGCAGAACATGCCTCGTCGTGCTTGTGACGCGTGCAATAGAGTAACCGTGCCATCAGCGAAAACTTATTTCACGTATGTTTTATTAATGATGATTACTAGACTGTGGATTTTATGCATTTACGACAAAAATGAGTAGGTGTAATTGAAAACAATGAAAAGATTAAAAGAGCTTAACAATGTCGATATACTATTTTTAATACATCAAGATTATTAATGAGCAA
The DNA here is from genome assembly GCA_028455795.1 of Lasioglossum marginatum. Classification (NCBI taxonomy): domain Eukaryota; kingdom Metazoa; phylum Arthropoda; class Insecta; order Hymenoptera; family Halictidae; genus Lasioglossum; species Lasioglossum marginatum. Next base: position 6,302,604 of record CM052268.1, read on the forward strand.
AATAAATTAGCTCCTATAGATTGAAATTGATGTATACAAATTTTGTTTTGAATAAAAATTCGCAGTCTAATGATTACGATCGATTGATAAGGAATATGTTCGTAAATGAGAACGAGGTTTATGTTACAGTCACGGGCGAGCTTTATTCAAAATGGGCGAATACAAGAGCGCAATGGAACAATTGCAAATGTCTCTGGCATTTGAGCCTAATAACGAGGACACCGTAAAAGAGATTCGGCTGGTAAATATCAGTCTCGGAAAAGCAAGACAATTTCGAGGATGTTTTAATCAATTTATAATGTTTAGGTAAACGAGAAGCAGCGGAAGTACCTGAACATAGAGAAGAGACTTTGGTCAAATTGCTTGAAGACCAAGCAAAAAGAGGTGACGGAGACAGCGTTCGCGAAAACCGCGCGCGAGATGTGCGAGACTTTCGCAGAGGACAGCCAAGTGCTGAGACTGCCACTTCCGGAGTCGCTAACACAGGAAGAAGATAGTTGCATCCGTGAACAAGCCGCCGCGCTCGGCCTCATGGTTACCACGCACCAAAGATACGGAAGGGAAATAACATATCTTAACAAACCTAATTATTAAAGACACCGACGAATCTTAAGAATAATTATAAGCTCAGTATTACTTGTAAACGTAACGAAATTATCGTTACTTATGTTTATATTGTTGAAGGAATATTCTCATCTTCTTCTTCATCTTACACGAATAGGATTATAGGAACTTTAGGATTAATTTTTATTAGATTAGAATATTCGACGAAGCGGTAGAAATTTGATACAGTAGTTGCAGTATCAGGTTAAAAATTGATATCAAATAGAAGGTATAAAGAGTTCCGTGGCGAAGTATTAGGCATAAATAGTATAAATAATGTTGTCGCTTGTCTCGCATTAAATTTTCATGTTGAATTTTTCAAACAAGCTTCTCTAACTGGTCGAATAGTATTTCTAATTCAAAATCATAAGCATTTTGTTACAGAAACAATAGACACAGAAGCGACATTACTTCTGAGATAGCCTAACGCATTGCGGCCCTACGGTGTTCGTAAATATCCGAAGTACGGTGTATAAAAACAGTTAAAAGTTTTCGTTGATCGCGGATGAGTCTTCTGGAAGAGGTTTCTCCGTCTCATCTCCAAACTGTGCTCTATACTTCCTTCGTACCAAATCCCATTCGACGACGTTCTCGATCCTCAACGAATCCTTCAGAGACAATTGGCTTTCCAACGGGCTTGACCGAAGTAGAGGAAAATTTATGGCGTCGTGTTGTTGCTGCGATATTCCATTATCCTATAGGAAAATAAAACATGAGTCGTTATCTTAAGGTTTGTTGCGAATACATTGACCATCTTGCGGCTGATAAGTTAATTGTGCTATTTTAGAATCCTGATAGTCAACGTGTTAGTGTTTTACGTACCTGGAGGAACAGGTGGCCCGCGAATAAGCGCATCACGCCCGTTTTGCGTTCTTGTCGTCGCTGCGCCGTGCACAATTTCACGATGTACGTGATCCAAGAGGAACAGAGGTTCAATGGCGAGGGCGCTGTTTTTGTTCTTAAAAAGAGGATGGTTTCTAACATTTCCTACTCACGGTAAAACATCCATACGAACCGTAACACAGTATACCTTACCGCGAGGACGGCGCGAAGAGGACTCGATAATTTATGGAATTGCATGGAAAGATTCAATCTACCAAGGTCTATGATTAATCGACGAGGAAAGAATCGGCTCTCTTCAGTTACGTGACCCAAGCTGTTTAATCTACTTGTGAACCCTTTTAGCATTTTAACCCGATCGATCGCGGTTATCGAGACTCTATCGATCGTGTACCTTCTCTACTTACTTCTGCATGTTGCGAATGAGTTTGCTAAGCCCGTACTTCCACTCGATGTCGCTCTGCGATTGGATGTTCTGGTACGTGTCGGACATCATCGCGATCAACAGATTGATCAGTACTATCACGCTAACCAACATGTATAGAGAGAATGATACCTGCCGGAACATTATCAGGTGATCATTGAACGCGTCGCTCTGTAAATCGCGATATCCCGAGAGCGTTGTCTCTGACCTTAAACAGATATATGGTCCAGCTCGGTTGCAGCTTTCGCTTTAGCGACATCGTGAAGTCGTCCGTGTCCTTCTGGCCGAAAATTGCGAAGAACAGATTTTCCGTGATTTCAACGGGATTCACTTTCACTGAAAGAATGCAACCAAGCTAAGTCCTGAACGCGTGTCGCAGGATGATGCGAGCGGTCACTATCGGTCATGAAAAATTATGAAGAACAGTTCTTGCATCCACCTACCGTAGATTCCACATTTTACAAAATTATTACTAACTAGACTGCGGATCTTTATGCAAAATTCTCTGGCAAGCAAAAAATTAAGAAAATATTCATGATTATTCTAGCTAATGGCATACACGACTGTGAATTTTTTCCAATTGATTTTTAAAAAATTCCAAAAACTTGAACTTACTGAAATGATTAGATGACCACGTTAACAATTATTAAAAATATGCGCGTGCTATAAATGCATATAGATCTACAGTCTACTAACTGCAAAATAGTAGTCGGAAAATTTCGGTTCAGAAGATAGTTCTTCATAACAGTTTGAAACAGTCATTTTTGACTTGAAGCCCCGGTTTCTATTTCAGGTATCTGATCCAGCGTTGGTACGCATGCGATGGAAATGAATCGGAGAGGAAGGATGAGAGGAAGAGAATAATGAAATGAATGAATGGTCCGCAATGAATTTCGAACGCGTTCGAACGGCGTACGCATGAGAGAGTCGAGTCGAGATGATGTGATCTAGCGATGAAGAATGCGTGTTATGATCGACGGGAAGCTGATCAATCGACGGTCTCGGTCGATGCACCGATTTCGCGATACGATCTCGCGAATACGCGACATCGCTGCGTCGGGTTGTAAGCGTCGTGATGGTCGGGCCAGCCAGCATGCACTTGTGCAGTCGTTCTGCAGGGATCTTTTTTCGCTTGTACACTGAATTGGTCGCTTTGTTTGCCTGTTAGTGAGACATTCAAGGCGTGACAGTGCGGGGATACTAATCGCTGGATTAGCACCGTCGGTTTACACGGGGGTGATTCAACAATTATCCGCAACACAATTATGGTAACTTCGGTTTTCGATATAGTCCCCTTCCTTCAATCTAGTAATGCTTACGTAGAACGTTACTCTCCCACGTACAGTGGTATATTTTTGACAACATTAAGAACAGTTAATCACATTTGCTACATTTTGTGCGTTAACGTGACAATGAATTTACAGGTCTGAGGGACAATCTTCGAAGAGCAACGGAATTTGAAAAACGAGGTTACCGTAACTTCTATCTTGAAGCGCCCGGGACGATACACATAATCGCGTGGACGCGACGCCGCGCAAACGGGATGAGGCAGGTTTGCTGGTAATAGTAGAACCACAGAGCGATCCGATCGACTCGGGACGTTTATTTCGATAAGAAAGGTTCGTACGGGATGAGACTGTACACACTGTCCACGGTGATTTGGAAAGAATGCCGGTTCGCCGTGTCTCCGTGTCGAGAAGAGTCCGGTGATGATAGTTCAGGGAACGGTGGTCGCAGGTGCAACGCCCAGCGAGTTCTCCAGCGTCGCCGTGACCGTATCGTGTTCCTCTTTCGGTTCCTCGGCGTGTTTCTCGACCGTCTCGCCGTAGAGATCTCGGTACTTCTTTCTGACCGCCTCCCAGTCGACAACGTTGTCGATTCTGACGGCGTTGCTGAACGACAGCTGGCTGCCGAGCGGGCTCAGGTGGACGACGGACAACGCGACGCTGTCCTTGTGACCCACCTGAGTCTTCTTCACTTTGGACAACCACTTCGCGCCCATTCTCGACCGCGGTGAGAGCGTGTCTCTCTGCAGTCCGCCCATCAGCCGTACCAGAGACGGCCGCTGCTTATTCGCGGCGCGTTTCTTGCACACCTTGTACAAATACGCCATCCAGGTGGTAAGCAGATTCAATGGGGACGGCGCTGTATTTGTCCTGCGCATCGAAACGCGATCGGGTCAATTAGGATCCTCCACGGGGCCAGAGATCCGCAGGGGACGGCGCTAACCGGGGGGCGGAAGCGACGCGAAACTTCGCGGGCATGCAAAACGCTCGGTACTCGCGAGGAAACATTCAGGTTACGCTAGTCAATCTTTCTGAAACTCGTGCGAGAGATAATCCTATTCACATTTTTTTTTATTGATCATTGTCTACATTTCAGCGGTGAAAACATCCGGAAAACGTGTTCAACCCCCAACTTTGAGGGATATTCCCACCACTTCGCTGAACGGTAATCGATGAAAAGAAGCATGTGAATATTGTTCCGAGAACTATCTCTCGCACAAGTATTATAAAATTGGCTCGTACACCTTGAACCTGTTTCGGAAGACTTGATCGAACACACCGGGCCTCCCCCTCTTACCTGTGCATGTTCCTAACGAGTTTACTCAATCCGTACTTCCACTCGATGTCGGACTGAGCCTGTATCCGCTGGTAAGTATCGCTCATCATGGCGATTAGCAGATTAATCAGCACGACCACCGAAACCAGCATGTAAATGCCGAATGCGAGCTTGAACAGCACCTTGGTCCACTCGGGCTGCATAGTTTCGACCTTGAACTGTTCGTGGGTCGTCTGACCGAAGATGGCGAAGAACAATAACTCAACGGCCTTTATGGGACTCATCCTGACTGGAAATACGTGGGAACGAATATGTCTTGTGAAAAGTCTGTTGCACCGCGGCACCTGGGGCTTCATGTAATGCAATATCGCATGTCTGTATGTTGTTTTTGCTTGGTAATGTTCAGGTATGTATCTGTATAGGTGTGAGAGGAGGGTGGGTGCGTGTCGCTAATGGCTAATTCGCTGGAAACGCGAGGGAACGCGTCATTCTACGAGATCTTACAAGGTAAAGGGACGCGCTGTCCGGTTCTCGACTCCCACCATTAATTCGCGCTCTTTTTATCACTGTTTTTCTATTCTCGGTTACGAATCGGGGAAAATTGGAGGACCGCCTTGGAGCACGGTGTCCGAGAAGAGGAGGATTGCCATGCTGGGTCACCGTTCGACGCACGATATAGTCCTCGCAATCAAGTCTCATCATTACTTACGTCAATCCCGTAACGACACCGGCTCTCGGACCTATCTCGGTAACGATCTTGAAGAGAAGATTGACCTCCAGTTACCTATGGATGCGTTGCGTCTGAGAGAGTCTCTTTATAAAGTTGTCGCGCGTTCGATTAGGGTGTTAAGATCGTAAGTTCGCGTGATTTTTTGTTTTCCGAGGCGAGAGGAACCTTGGGTTCCTCTACGTGGGCGGTGTGGAGTTGGTGGCCGGCACCGTGGACGAGTTGGTGGCCGTCGGTCCGTTCTCCTCCTCGTTCTCGTTGTCCTCGTCCTTGTCGTCTTTGTCGGCCTCTTTCTCGGGCTCGTTGCCGGTCAACGCCAAGTATTTCTTACGGATCGAGTCCCAATCGACCACGCTCTCGATCCTTGTTGCGCTATTGAAGGACAACTGGCTGCCGAGAGGGCTCAAATGCACCACGGACAGAGCGACGCTGTCTTTCGGCCTGACTTGGCCCTTTTTCACTTTGGCAAGCCATTTCGCGCCCATCTTCGAACGCGGCGACAATCGGCCGGTACGCTGTAACCCCATCATGTGGACCAACGAGGGCCGCTTACGTTTGGCGGCCCGTTGCTTGCACACCTTGATGAAGTACACGATCCATGTAGTGAGCAAGTTTAGAGGCGACGGTGCGGTGGTCGTTCTGTAACACGGAATCGCGTGTCCAGCCTACTCCCGCAGTTTCGGTTTTCTAACGTGCGAGCTACTTTGACGCGGCCGCGGTTGCAACCGGTAGCAACGACAGAGACATTGTATAGCGGCAGAGCTATACATATTTCGTGCACTGAACCGCATCGCACCCATATTCGTGTATAGGTCCCGTGGAAGCGATCTAGTTCGTGTGTGGATGCATAGTTAAATTCCGATCGAGCGCGGCGGAGATCCGATATCGGCCTCGAAACGATATACAGTGAGGAGCACAAGTGTATACGCGCGCTGCTTGTCTCGTAAAAATGAAGATATAGCACTACCGACTCCTTAATTGGTTGATCGGGATTCGGCGATTGTAATTACTAGACAGCGGATCTTATGCATTTACGACAGAAATGGGTAGATGTAATTTAAAACAGTAAACGAATTAGAAGAATTTAAATATACTGTATGTATGTATTCTGAAAATTTCATCAAAACCAGTGTAATGCGGATTTTCATGCATTTGAAGAAATTAACTGGGTGATATGTAAAACGGTGGAAAATATAAAAAGTCTAAGAATATTTTCCTGTTGTTTTCAACAAAAACAAGATTTTGTAAAAAATCTATTAAGGGGTGAAATGAATTTTCATTTAATTACTGCTTCCTCCATGGGAGAGGCAATATTAGATGTAAGAGATTAGAATAGATTAACATAGATTATAGACAATAAGTAGATTGCAGATCTTCATGCAAAATAAAAATGTTCAGCAATGATTGTGGGCAGCAGGAGTTAAATACAAATTCATTTAATCCCCTAATCGTTTTTTACACCTGAGGACAACATAACACTATGTTTAGCTTTTTCTAATTTTTCACTGTTTTATATTTCACCTAGCCAATTTCTTCATAAATGCATAAAAATCCGCAGTCTAACAATAAGGCATATGGTATGGTATGGGACATGGATGGATGGGTGGAAGAATGGGGTGACATAGAAGAATTGTAAACCAAATAAATAAGTACTACTACTACTATTGCTTCCTCCAATCGATGCAAAATAAACTTTGAATGTGTAGGATTACAGCCACTGAATTCCCATCGACCAATTGAAGAGTCGGCAGTATCATCTTAATTATCACGAGACGAGCAGCGTGCGTATGCGCTTCTGCTCGCCACGGTACGCATTTTCGCCCGTTGGAGGCTTACCTGTGCATGTTTCGGATCAGTTTACTCAGCCCGTATTTCCACTCAATGTCCGATTGCGCCTGTATCCTCTGGTAGGTGTCGCTCATCATCGCGATCAGCAGATTAATTAATACGACTACCGAGACCAACATGTATACGCCGAAAGCCAGCTTGAAGAGGACCGAGGTCCACTGCGGCTGATTGGTCTCGACTTTCAGCTCGCCGTGGGTCGTCTGGCCAAAGACGGCGAAGAACAGGTACTCGAAGGCGAGTACCGGGTTCATCTTTACTGGAATTCGAGGCACACACACACATATGGTTCTTGGTATTTGGTTGTTTTTTTTTTGTGGTTTTGACTATTTTTTTTTTGTTTCACGGCTTTCTCTCGTGACTTGCGCTTGATTGTTTTTTTTTTAGTTTTGGTTGCTGTTGCTTCGTGCCGTTCAGACAATGCTGGCTACTGGTGGAGCTCGCTATGTATGGATGCGGGTGGTGTATTATATCAATCATATCATACGCAACATATTAGAAGTAGAAACGAACGAACCGAGCAAAAACTGGTCGAACGAACGAACGAACGAACGATGAACGTACTGAACGAACATGCTCATGCTTAATACAGAGACTGGCCATGCTTTGCGAATAACGTTGGATGCATGCCGGACGTTCCGTGAGCTTCGATCCACGTCGTGTTATAACTTTCGGGTGTCGTCTAAACTTGATTATCTGTCTCCCCGTCGTCAATTTGTTTTTATTTTTTTTAATCCGTTGCGTATATACTTTCATGTCATTCTGATATATATATTTTTTCTCTCTCTCGTTTCAGCGCAAGTATCCGTTTACGAGCAACTTTTCGCGGGATGCATCGAGTCGATCTACAAAGCCCGAATGTATCTGTTATGTGTGTACGTATATAAGGTGTGTATGTGTGTTGGTCGTGTACGTTATCGATCGGTCCGGATTACGCGGGCTCTCCGTGTGCTCTTCTCTAACCCGGTTCTTCGGAACTCGAGCAATAATCGATTCGTTTGCTCTGGAGCGATGAGATGCAGCATGCAGACGACGAGACGACGGCGACGACGACGACGACGACGAACACCCGTTTGTCTTTTCTCACTCGCTCTTTCTCTCACTCTCCCTCTCTCTCGCTCTCATGTTCTCTCATCCTGTGTTCTCATATTTTCCGTTTTTCTTTTCTCTGTTTTCCCGGATGCTGGAAAACAGGAGCCACGCGAAGAGGAGCTGCCGCGAACGTACACGTACGCAGAGAGATGTATAGATAACTATTTATTTACCGTGCGCATGCAGAGGACAAAGTAGATCATCGGACGCTTCGCTGCTTCGAGAGGTATCGTCGCATTATCGATCGACGAAACGCAAAGCGACCGCGGATGTCAGTTTCCGGAAATCAGGCGGATTCTGTTGGGTCACGGAAAAAATAACAGAGACTATAGGATTCGGGATGTTTGGAGGATGATGATGGTTTTCTGGTTTTGAAGTGTGCTTCCGTCGGGCCCGGTCGGCTACGTCGGCATCAAAACGACGACGTCCGAGGACATCGCTCCGATCCCCGACATCCGAGCCGCCGCGCCGCGGCCGATTAGTGACACACAGAACACGCATTGGCGCAAGACTCGAACAGCACGAGGAAAAACAACAAATTGCTCTTGTACAGGATTGTAAAACACGTTTAGAGAAATGCAGAACGATGCACAACAGAGGCTGTGGAGAAACGCGCGCTCGATTGGCGCCCCCGTGAGATACGAAACAAGCCGGCAGTGGTTGCCGAAAAACCCACCCCGGCCGGAACGCCCTGATCCGAGGTCGGTCAAGAGATCAAGATCGAGACGTCGACACCGAGGTGCTGCGATTCGGGCTACCGGGTCATTGGAATGAGTTGGACCGAGGGGAAACCATCCGCAAGCGTTTTTACGGTTCTTCGTGACGCAAGATCGTCGATAGACTGCGGATCTTTAGGCGAAACTAGAATTGAATGGAGCGAAGTAGAAATTTATTTTCTAGCTTAATATGTTTAATAGGTTGGACATCAAATTACAGTATTTTCAAAGTCAGTTGCGGGAGACAGAAATTAATAAATGTTACTCGATTTTTTTTTAAATTCTTGATGGAACAGTATAGATTGTAAAATAAGAAATTAGAAAATTAGATAGAATTGAAATAGATGTTTCATCCGTTTGTAGAATCGATCAGAGTTGTTATCAGCAAAGTATTAATGAATTAATATTCAGTGACATTTTTAAGTAAGTTTTAGTAATCCACTGCTGGAATAAAATTCTATTTGGCACCTGTGTCTTGCAGCGGATGCAGACGATTTTTATTTTGCATCAAGAACCGCAGTCATCAATCTTCTTGCTGTGTAGCTGGTGCGACTGCATCCATCAAAAAGTTAGGCAATCGCCCAGCATATATAAAGCCTCGATAATTAAAGTTGGACTGAAATGAATGTCCCAGAAAGGCATCTAGCACAATTTTTGTAACAATATCACCTCGATACATATAGAAACTAAATATTAAAAAAATGATTGTTTTAGACAATACTTAATTCGTGGCGGAAGGGTTAAATTTTCGCCTAGCGCCGGAAGTAACCCCATGAATGGGGTAGTAATTCAGATGGTAATCTGCAATGTCCCGGACGTTGTAACAAGTGTCCGAACACTTCTGGACGGCATTGGCGTAGGACAAGAAAGTTGTGGGTGTTTATGGAAGGCCGAATCGCAGCGCGGGTTTACGGGCGCTATAGTGAGAGACATTTCTCGCGTCGTTGCAAAATCTATATATATATATAAATAAATATATTCATACATATACATAGATGTATATATATATATATATATATAATTGATTTATATGTTGATTGGAATTACAGGCAGCAGTCCCAGCAGGCAACACACATCCGGCGAACAATGCACAATGCAGACGATACGACACCAAGAAGAATCGTGTCCTGCATTCCGTTGTGCACGTGCCATTTGCCATTCATTTCGCGTTCTGGTTTCCGGTTGCGGGGGTCTCGTTAGACGTTCCCAGATCGGCAAAACTTACTATCTCGGGAGCTATCGTCACAACACTCATTCTTTTTCCTGTAGCGGCCGTAGCGACGAGGAGGCGCCGTCGACGGCGTCTCCATCATCCATTCCGTAACATTGGCCAACAAATCTATTCATTGCAATTCAACCGATTATGATACGTTCGTCTCGAGGTTCACGCGATTCTTTATATAATTTCTAGATCTTTCTCGACTCTACGTAACAATATTCTCGGGGACAGATCTTTGGCCGGATCCTCAAAAAATATGCTAACTACAATACGTAACATCTCGATTCGACAAAACCGTGTGCCGCTTACGTTCGATAACTCGTTCGAAAGTCGAGGGGGGGTTTTTGGGGTGGTTTCAGGTGAGGAGAATATAGTAATCAGGCACACGTGCTTACGAGAGCCGTGTGCCTCCGTGGACGCATTCGTGTACTCGCGCGTATCGCATGTTCACGGTCCCATCGACCGTGCCGCTGTTCATTTTCTTTTTCTGCTTGACTTTCCTGATTTGAGAGTGGCTGGTCGATCGTATCCGAGGGATAAGAACAGACAGGGTCATCGAAGTGAGGTGGTCTCTCTCACTTCTCCTCTAATGTCTAACTGTCGACTCTAGAAGTATCACGTGCGTCGAACTTACCATCGTGGAAGGCGCCCTTCTTCTTCCTATCTTCAGCCTTGGCCTCCTGGACCGATTGGTTCTTGAACGCCTGGTTCAGCGCGACGAAGTGCATCGAGAACCCGAAAACAAAGATGGCCAACACCGCGAGAAATCTCGCGAGATCCTTCATCAAGTTTCCGATGATGATCGCCCACGGCCCAAATAGATGATGGAACGATAGAAAGTCGAGGATCTGGACGCAGGCCAACAGGAAGCTCAGAGCGAACAGTTGGTTCCTGAGGTAGAGCAGAGTGGGCCAATAGGGTCGATGGACGATCACAAAGCCCATCAGATGGAAAGCGACCCCGCAGATCCCGAACAATAATACCGCCAGCTTGATCCAGCCCAGACCGCTCTTGTCGCTCGGATTGGTTAGTTCGAAGAGCAGCAGTCCGGACAGCATCACCAACAGACACCATTCGTACCAGTAGGGCAACAGGCTCGCTCTAACCACTGGATAGATAGGAATTATGCCGACCAGCAAAAGGAAGACCATCAGATAGATGTGGGAGGTGAGGTACGACATGAACTTGATGATAGGGACGTTGTTGTACTTGTGCCCCAGCGGAAGAGCGAACACCACCCAGACAGGCGGACAGATGAGGAACGCGATGAACAAGAGGATCGTCCTGAACGCGTTCCAGTTCAAGCTGCCCTGCCACAGCTCTTGCAAGTATCGCTGCACCACCGTGTGCGCGATCACCTCCTTCTGCTCGTTCTCGATTAGAACGTCCAGGAACTCGACGTTCCTGCGATCCATGGACGTCAGGATCCTACCAGCCGAGTCAGCACCTGCTGCCAGGGCTAACAACTCGGTAGCCATAGCTTCGCATTGCTTCCCAGCGGCGATCAAGTCCTTGGCTCTCTCCTTCTCCTTTTCGGACAGCTTCATGTAGATGTTAGACAACTTCGCGGCCGTGTCTACCGGTGCCGGTGACACCAGCACGAACTCCTCGATCGGCCTGTTGTTGTTGCTCTTACTGCAGACCATCATGTTATAGACGAACTGAAAGACCAACGGGCTTCGATCGAACCTGTCACGGAATACCATTTAACGGCGGGCACAACGGGGCAAGGGGAGAGCTTCAGGATCGCGTGCGACCTATCTAACGTGACCGTTCGCCGAAAATTTATTGGTCCGATGATCGTTGAAACTTTCCGAATTCCGAAAGTTGCGCCAATTGTGGAGTGGTCTCGGGTTTCCGGACGGGGGCACGGGAAATGTTGATAATGGCCCCGGGTGGATGAGACCGCGATAGAAATCCACTTAGTCAGGAAGTAGAAAAATTATAAATATAGAATAAAACCAACGAAGATCAATATTTCTTGGACGCAATACGTCATTGCGGGGGAGAGAAGAGGGAGGAAGAAGAGAGAGCACACTCTTACCCTCTTGTCGTCCATTAGAGCGTAGGTATCGTGCTCCTTCTCCATCAGGTACTTGAGCACGTCATTGTGGCCCTCGGATGCGGCGAACCAGATCGGCGCGCTGCCCAGGTTCGTCTCGCTCTTCGGGGACGCTCCGCTCTCCACCAGCAATTTCACCACGTCGAGGTAGCCTGCCCTAGCCGCGCAATGCAAAGGTGTCCAACCGTTTTTATCCGTCGCGTTAATTTCCGCTCCCTGGCCCAGCAGTACCTCCACCATCTGGTAATGACCGTGAGTCGCCGCGATGTGCAAACCGGTCTTCCCGTACCGGTCCGCGCTGTGCAACAGCTCCGCAGATCTGCTCAGCAGCAAGCCAACCACCGTGATGTGTCCTCCGAAGCAGGCCAGATGCAGAGGGTTGAACCCATTCTCTGTGGTAGCCGCCTCAACCTTCGGACAAGTCCATCAGCGTCAACACATTTTACATTATGAAACTGTGTCGAAATTTTAATAACTTTTTACACCCTTCGCAAACATTCTCTCTAACCAGTCGCTTTTATCAGGTACCTGGACACCAGCAGAGTTCAGCAACAGTCGCACAACGTTCTCGTTCCCGGAATAGGCGGCCAGGTGCAACGGCGTCATCCCGGACTCCGTACCTAGCTCTCCAACTAGGGTACCACCCGTTGGAGGGTCCGACTTTACTGTACCTGGCACGTGGGTCAGCAACTCGCGCACGGTATCTGCAATTGGACCGATTTCTCAGCTGCTTTGAGAAGGAAACCCTTGGATTAGATCATTGCTTTTAACCCGCCTGGACTCGCGATCAGACTGTGGATCTCTACCGTTGAATCTTTAGCCAATGAATTGCTATTGAATGTATTTACAAGTTCTACCATACTACTTTCAGAGCTATGATAGATATTTATATGATCGTAGTTACCAGCTTGCCCGAAGTAGGCGGCAACATGAAGAGCAGTGACGCCCAGCTTCTTGCTCGAAATGCGCAGAGAAGTGGAGGACCTCATCACCTCGAGCACTTGACCATGGCCATGCTGAGCAGCCAAATGCACCGCGGTAAATCCAGCTCGATTCTCATCGGCGCAAGATGCACCAGCCCTGACCAACGCCTTCACCACTTCCGCGTGTCCTCCTTCAGCAGCCAACTGAAGTGGCGTCGCTTCCGTCAGTTTATTCCTAGCAGAGATGACTCCTTGTCTATCGAACTTCATCAGTTCCTCGATCACCCTCACACTGCCCTGCATGGCTGCTATATGAGCGCAGGTGTTCCCGTCTTTGGTGCAAGCCATCACCAAACTGGGATGCCTTTGTAAAAACAACTGAGCCACTTCGGCATAATTATTCATCGCTGCAGCATGAATGGGCTTTTGTCCTTGATCATCGGTAGCATCTATACTGGCTCCCAGCTCTAGAAGAAGTTTACAAACTTCTAACTGTCCTGCGCCAGCTGCTAGATGAAGAGGAGTCTGTTTTCTAAGCGTGAGGACATCTATAGCAGCTCCGTGGTCTTGTATGAGGAACTTGACGAGGTGCGAATAACCGTTCATTGCTGCCAAGTGCAGAGCCGTTCTCCCGACTCTGGATTTTGAGTTTATGAACGCCTTATTTGCCAGAAGAGCGTCGCAGACTTGAAGGTAGCCATGCTCTGCTGCCAGATGAAGAGCCGATCTACCTTCTAAATCGAACACGTCGACCCTCGCATGATTCGCCAGCAGGTTCGTTACCAGCTCCATGTGTCCTCTGTGAGCTGCGATCAGCAGTGGTGTCCAACCAACCGCGCTCTGCCTGTTCAAGGCCTTCTGCACCTCGGTGGCCGACATGCCACTTATCATCTCGGACAGCACCTCGTTGTTGCCAACCAACGCGCAATGATGAAAAGCCGACTCCTGTGCCTGCTTCGTTTGCAGGGACACGTCTGCCCCACCCTCGAGTAGGGCACGAACCACTGCACGGTCGTCTCCAGGTGTCTTCACTTCCGACGGCTCGATCTGGGCGGCGTAATGTAGAGCACTGGCGCCCTCGTTTGTCACGCTGTTGACATAGGAGGTCGCGATTTCCGGGCCCTTCCTCTCCTTCACGAACTGGATCAAGTGCCGCACCACGTCGGCCTTGCAGCCCCTGCAGGCCAAGTGCAGCGGCGTCTCCCCGTTCTGCGGAGAAGAGCGTCATCGAAGCACGAGGAAATCATCTATCAGTCCCAAGCTTCCTACAGTATGAAGTACGAATTGTCTACCTTGGACTTGAACATAGGATCCCCGCCGTCCTCCAGCAACAGCTTCAACGTAGCAAGGTTTCCATGGCTCGCAGCTACATGCACAGGTGTCTGACCATCATCGGTAGTCAAATTTGGACCAGCTCCAGATTTCAACAGCATCAACGCACACCTGTCTCCGTCCGGTACCCTCGCTGCTATATGAAGAGGAGTTTCCCTAAGCTTTCCACCTCTAACGTGAACCTCTGCCCCGTACCCTAACAGAGTCTCCACCACTGCTGGCTTCGCGTTCTCCACGGCTATGTGCAGTGCCGTGTAATTGTCGTTCGTTGTTGCGTCCACCTGAGCGGTTAGTAGAAAATCATTTTTTACAAAATCATTTATAACATGAACATTTTCTAATGAGTTCCACCTATTTTGTAGAAACCTCATCCCATACCTTCTCGCCACGCTGAAGCAGGGTGCTTATGATGCCGACATGACCGTACTTGGCGGCCGTGTGAATCGACCTTGCGCCCCTCTTGTTCGGCATATGCAAGTAGACGCCCTTCTTGAAGAGCATCGTCGCGCACTCGGAGTGGCCGTTCAACGACGCGATATGCATCAACGTGGAGCCGTCCTTGGTCCTCTCGAAAATGCTGGCTTTGAACTTGTCGGCCAGCAATTCGATTATGGACGCGTGCCCGTACTCGGCAGCCAGGTGCATGGGGGTGCGGTCTTGATGATCGGCGATGGAAGCGGAAGCTCTCACCCCGTAGAAATACTTGACGAGGGTCTCATCCCCCTCGGCACTAGCGATGTGCAACGCCGTTTGCCCGTCACCCTGAAATCCCGAGATCGCTTTCCAACTTTCGTTCCACGCCTAGCAGAGGGTCTCTCGACCTACGTTTTGCATATCCACCGTCGCGCCATAGTCCACCAGAATCCGCACCATGTCGATGTCCCTTCTTCTAGCTGCCAGGTGAAGGGCCGAGTCTCCGCTTGGCGTGGTAGCTCGGAGCTGATCGGGAGCCTGTTGAGCCAGCAACTCTCGACACATTGATTGGTTGCCTGCCTCCACCGCTAGCAGCAACGGTATCTTCCCTTTCTGCGGAGTTAACGGGCAATGAGTCTGACAACGAGAGCAGTATCTAAAGTTCCAAAAAATAGTTTTCGATTCTCCAATCCAATGACCATTTTAGTGATTAGAAACTCGTTTTCGAATAGAGATTAAAGATTTCGAATATTCAAGAATATCTGAAATTTCGAATTTTCTGTAATCTCTATGAGTAGAACAATGATCAAATTCATAATATTTTCCCATCTCGTGAAGGGAAGTATTCGGGCTCGTGTTGTAGATGGAAACATAATCTTAGACGGCTCGTAGAATTATCCCCTAAAATGTCTGGCGTATGCATAAGGGTGGCGAGCGTGTTAATCAGGACGGGGGGCTGTTCCCGTTGGAATCTTGGGGTAGTCGTGGCGGATATTTATGGTCTAGCGAAAGATCGTTTCTCGCGGGTGAGGTAGACCGGGTACGCCGTACGATTTTCATAAATAGCCGCGGTCGTGGGTACGGGGGCGTAAAAATCGACGTAGGCGAGTCGAATCGCCCGAGTCCCGCTCGTTTCACGAGACAAAGAACGAGAACATTAGGAAAGTTGTGCGGTTGTCTCTGTGTGTGGGACAGGGAGGGAGGGGAATGGATAGGGAATGGGCTGGAAGGGAAGAGAGGCAAGAGAAGAAGAGCCGGAGCGGAGAATTATGACAGCTGTTCGGTACCAGGCAGTGATATTCCCGGGGCATCATTCGCGTCACGCGAGAAACGTGGCCCCGGGAATCGGGAACATCGTGGCTACGATAGGAATCGGCGCGGGGCCGTTTGAACGGAAAAACCCGTTCCCTCGAATCGAAGTATCTTCGGCTCGTAAAATTATTAAATTCATAGTGGTCTCTAATCTTACCCCGTCGACTTTCAGCCTGATGTCCCGTCCGGCGGCGGCCAATAGCGCTCGCAGGATCGAAGTCGCGGTACCCGTTTGCCTCGAAGCCACCAGATGCACCGCCGTTTGCTGCCGCGGCTGTGCTCAAACAGTTCGTAACGTTCACTGCCGAACGACCCTTGGAGCATCGTTTCTATCCCGCGAATTATTATACCTCTCGAAGAAATCTACAAGCTACTTCGAACATCATCCCCTTCGCCACCTTCGTTCTCAATATGAGCCGCTCGAAACGATTAACAAACTTCCAAGCACTTTTATTTTTCACTACTACCACACTGGATTGATGCTAACTGTTTCCATTCGAAATAAATTACCTTGAACCCTTGCTGCATACAGAGTGTTCCAAGATGGGTGTATACATGGACATAGGGTAATTCCACTTGGAAAACTAAATAAAAAGACACTGATAATATTTTTTTAATTGATGCTTCGTTTTCGAGATAATTGAGCTTCAACTGTGTCTGACCGCGACTGACTAAATCTACTGTGGGCTGATAGGATTCGGTCAGACTTATGATGAAGATTTCAAACATTTGTTATTCCTTTTTTATAAAGTGTAATCTATAAATCCCGTTCTTCTGTTGTTAATATTTAGGCATTAAGATAAGTAGATAAGTAGATATCCTATCTATATTTCCTGCTTCTTCAGCAAGAGATTAATGATTAGATTTGATCATTGTTGATAGATAGTTCTAATAGGTATAGCCACAACAAAGCGGTTTTATATCTTGGATTATATAGCAACATTTTATTGCTTTCTATTTGATCTACTCATTTTTGTAGTGAATGAATTTTCGCATCAATTTTGAAGAGTGCATCAGCTTAACAATCAAGCGGCTCATATAAAAATCCGACTGACTAAATCACAAATAATTTGTAGCCGAAGGGGTTGGTTTACAAGAACACCTCGACTGATAAACAATATTTTAATTCTAGGCCACCGACAAGAAATAATTTGGAAGGATCATCGGCAGTGAAAGCATGATGACGAGTAAAATCATCGTACCCCGCCAGTGGCGTAGGGATCGACGCCCCTCTTCGACAGCAGTAGTTTGACGACGTCCTCCCTGGAGTACATGGCAGCGATGTGGAGAGCATTGTAATTGTCCTGTGACAAACGGGTAGCGATTCCGTGAGGGCAACAAATCGTTCCGCGAGATGATCGACGCGCTCCTCGTATCCACCCTTGGCGGTTACTTGCGAGATCGGGGCGGATAGAGCCTGGGCGAGGTATAAATCCGGAAGATTCGCAGGGTTCGACGGTATGGGAACCGGGTTATAAATCGCGCGATTCCGAACATCTAAAGGTCTCGTGCATAACTGCACTGTCTGTTATTCTTCTTTTAATTGTTTTATCAAATCTTTTATAAATGCATGAAATATTGTGCAGAGTTATACGCAGTTGTGGACGGAACCTTTGCGCTCGCTCTACTCCTGTTTCTCTGAAGAAACCAATACAAGCATAACAGAATTCCGTAGCGGACTCGATAGTTTTTCGCTTGTAATATCGGAAGAGATATCGATTTCTGCGGCGTATCCAAAAATGATCGAGACCGGAGGTAGCCGTTCATGTTCGTCATAAATCGCGTTCCGCCGCGCCCAGAATAAAACGAGCGTTCGCTCTCGGGCTCGGAACGATTCGAAAACCGAGCGATGGGTGGGGCTGGGGCGATTCCTGTGCTCACGATTAGCCTCGTTAGGAGCAGCCATAACCGAGACCGCGTCGATTCCAACCCCAAGACTTTCAAGATTCTTGGAACGGTAACGGGGAATTACGTCCGGCTCTCGGTTGGTCAAGGGCTCGAGACCCGATCTCGCGTGGGCGTCGCCTTGTAATCGTCATCCACGGCCGCGAAGAAACGCGCCGATAGAATCGGAAAAAGTCGCGTTATCACCGGCAAGGATCGAACTACTTTTTCGCCCTAGTGACTCGCCGGCCTACTTGCCCGAGCTTACTTTCTCGGCGAACCCCTTGGCCTTGGCCCTCCTTCACGCGATCTTACTCTACCCTCCTCTATGCGACTCGAACACGGATTACATGGAGATCGTTAACTGTACACGTTCTGTGGTCTGCAGCCCCGGCCACGCAGCTGCTTTAATATTACGTGGCGGCGACACGTAACGCGGGCACCACGGCTTATTTTAAAAGCTGACGGGCCAAACACGACAACGCCGTTCATGGAATTCGACGGGGAAACGCTCATATGACTCATGGAAAACTTGCTCTGATTATTCCTCGATTGTCTCTCGTTGCACCAGAATTCGACAGTTATCTTGGAATCATCAAATCAACTGTGGTCAGTAGGGTTTCCAACGAGAGGGCTAACAGAGCAAGGGTTTCAAGCAATCAGAACGGAACAAACACAGCTAGGTCCCAGGCTCTATCAGAAATCTAGGAATACATCAAGATCCCGAGTTTCAGTAGCAATGCGTTTTCTAATGAAGCTAGAATACTGTACAGAGGTCCTAAGTTGCTGAGCAGCTACAAATGACACAGAGGCTGCAAGCTCTAGGTAGCTGCGAGTCTCATCTATCAGATTATTTATAATTAGAACTATTCTGAACTCATTAGGACTCTCAAGAAAAGAAAGACTCTCCGCAGTCGAATAATAATACCATTATTGCTCGGCAACTTATGATTCCTGCAGAGTACGAGCCAGCCCAAGAGTCCTCGCGAGCATCCGACTGAATAGTTAATTTGTTAAGATACTTACATTGTTCCTGGCACACACGTCGGTTCCCAGCTCGATCATCCTGTCCAGCAGCCCGGATCGATTGTCTTTCACCGCGAACATCAGCGGCGTCATGCCTGTGGCCTGGAAATCAGATGTTCAGAAGATCGGAAGTTCATGGACAATCGTCGAATAAATTGCTGTGACCACTGACCGGATCCGTGACACCGGTGAGAGGAGACAGGCTCCCATCCTCCCCAGCATTCTGCACCGTCTTCTCCAGAGATTTGAGGAGCTGGTCCACCGGTGCCCATTCTCCGCGCGCGGTAAGCCCGAGGAGCTTTTGCGCAGCTTCCCTGGCGGTAGCACCAGCGGATCCAGGCTTGCTTCCTGGTTGCTGTGATCCCTCCGCGCTCGCTGCTCCTCCGGCGCTTCCTGTGGAGGACGCCCCGGTGGCGTCATCCTTCGCAGCGATCGGGCTCTCCTCTTTGCTCGACAGACTCTTCTTATCGTCTTTGCCGCCCGACGGCTTCTTGCTGTTACTGCTCATGGCTCTTCTGGCGCGGGTCTCTCATCCTAGAGCCCTTCCTGCACATCCTTCCTCTTCTCAACCTGGTGCTCCACGGATCCTCCTTATCCTCTGGAAGGCTCCTGATTGAGCGATCGGTCACCACTTGAAGAGGAGACTCCTATTCTGAATCCTTCAAAGCAGCCACTTAAAGAGGAGGTCTGTATTCTGAATCCTTCGGAGGAACTCTATGCTGTCCTCTGGCAGGATCGATCACCATTTGAACAAAAGACTTTCCTATTCTGAATCCTTTGCAGGAGGATCCCTGCTCCACGCTATCCTCTGGTAGGACCGCTCACCACTTAAAGACTTGTCTATTCTGAACTCTTCGAAGGAGAACCTCTGCTCTACGCTGTCCCCTGGGTCAGTCACCATTTGAACAGCAGGCTTCTGTACGGATCCTTCCAAGCAGGACCTCTGCTCTTCGCTTCCCTCTTGCAGGATCGATCACCACTTGCGAAGGCAGACTGAACCCGAAGCCTCGCGGCACGCGCGTGCTAGCGGCGCGTTTATCCTGGCGGTTCTGAAGACGTTAGCGAGAGGGTTGGCTTCCCTCGACCCTCCGGCAACAACCGGCGTGATCGACCAATCACTGTCACGCTACCGACCTGAGCGAACAAACCACGATTTTTCTCTCGTTCACAAACCTCCACGGAATTTTACACCACCGGTGTCCTGAGTCCGTTGTCCTAAACGGGACATACCGTAGGTCTGGCTCCCTCAGAAAATGCGCTCTGCTGATCGGTGCCGAAGCACCGGAGCTGCTAGCAGCCTAACCGGGAATGCTACCCTAACAGGGTGGGGAGCGGCAAAAGGTAGTACGGTGGTGGCATGGTCGACGTCGACACGCGACTTCCGGCGCGGCCGGCAAGGCACGCCATCCACCTATCTCGGCCCGACGGTTTTAGACTTTAACCGCTGCCCTCTCCTCCGTCGACGCGATTTACCACCTTTATCACCCTGCCACCGAACCACCCCCTTTGGCCTCCCTTATGCAAGGTTTTTTGTCTGACGCTGCGTACGAGCCCCCTCGATCGGGGTCTCCCGGATGATCGACGTGGGGTTGCTGCTTCAACCGAGGCGGTTTTTTCGGACTCGATGTTCTGCAAGGGGTTAATGTAGTTAAGGGTTTATATAATATCTATATATATAATTGCCAGTTCCTCCGTCCTCTGTGACTGCAAAAAATCTCGAAACACAGAAGACATAGAAAACTAAAATTATTACTATAGCAGAAAAGGGTGCACGAATATGTTTCCATCCCGGAAATCCTTCGGGATCAAGTGCTAAAATTAAATCAGTGGCATATGTCAACGGGAATTAGACTAGTAGTATAATAATAGTAATATAGTATAGGAGGTTGAATTGTGTTACCCACAGATGACGTGGCAGAGAATTAATATAATTTATTTGATACAATATCTTTATGCGAGTTTCAACATTCGGGATTAAGACTGACATAGTCATTCAGAAAAGTTGATGATTGATGGCTGAAGATTGTACCGGTTATCTCGAAGACGAGCTCGTTATCGAAAACGGAGTTTATAAGACGACACCAGTGTTTCGATCTTTAACCCATTGACGTGCAGAGATGTGCACGCGCAATGTGCTACGCACGTGTCTTGTTTAAACACTAAACCTACCACTGCCGATCAAATGTGACCGATTTCATATTTTTCTTTTCACAATTATTGAAACGATGAAGTTGGTTACATGAAAATTGATCCGATAGATTTTTTTTACTCGGGCACATATTGTAGTAAAAATTGCGCAGAATCTAAATAAATTGAGCCATGTCATTTTTGTAAAGCTAAGACATTTTAGTCGCTTTTAATGCTCGGTAGGTTTAGTATCTCTAAGTAGGTTTAGTCAGGTAGGTTTAGTTAGGTTATTGTCAGGTACTTATCAGTTACGTTCCATCCATTGCCGCATCGCTAGTGACAATGACTTCGAGGAATACACTTCCGGAAATTGTATTCGTCCGACAAGCTGATAAGAGGACGCTTGTTAAAGTCTACAGCAAACGTTATCAATGTTATCTAACGAAATAATGGAATTTTGTTTCGTATCATTCTTATTCTTCTAATAACGACTCGATGCGACTCCCAGTAATTGAATTATCACAATGGGACTCGTGGGAGTGAAATTATGGCTTCGAGACCTCCCATAAAAAGGCACTAGCAGATTCATTATCTCGGGGAGCGAGCGCTAGACATCATGAACACCATGTAAATGGCGGAAATAACCGTAACTCTTCCAGGACGGTGTACCTTTCCGGGGAAACGTATGAGTCTAAAAACAGTGGGAAGAATGAGACCAAGATCGACGCTCTAGAATCACGCTGAATCGTTGTCGAAAACATTCGAAAGAAATCACAGACGAATTCGTTCGGACGTTCGCGACGGGCGTAAACATAACATAGATTATAAACCGATATCTTTTATCAGCGTCCAGCTGAGTTATTCAGTTGACCATAATATTTTTGTAACGATATAATTATGTATTCATGTATGTGTAATTATTTCGCGAATTAGGCGGCCTCCCAGAAAAATTTATTATATGTCCGATTTTAGAGCAAGTACTTATCTCCAATTTTGATTTGGACATCCATTCTTACTTGCAAATCATTTTTATTTCAATCAGTGCGATTATATTCTTTTCCTATGCGTGGACGAACAATATATTTATGTTGGTCAAAATGTGTTGATTAATTAACGTGCTTAATACGGTGATTAAAAAATTAGAACGGTGCTCGCTGCTATTAATACGCCTGTTCGGACATTTACGACAAGGAAAACTTCTGAATTAATTCCACGATTCGTAGAACCGACCTATCGCGCGGACATGAGGAAAATTGCGGACAGGGCCGGCCCGTCGGGTCGACAAAGAGATACGTGCTAGCAAGACAAAAATACAAAGATATCGGAGGATTGTTTATCGATCATAATGTCTCAAATGGTAGGGAAATACTAGCTCAGCGGTAATGAAAAATCACTCGCCTTGGTAACTTCGCAGCGGTGCTTGCGTCTGTCTTTTTATGTGCGATTACAAGCCGATATGTGTTCTTAGCGTAGTTAGCCGATTGATGCTCCGGTATTTAACAGTGTTCAGCCGCGTATTGTCGCCGACGGATGACCGACGGAGTCGTCAACAAACCGCTTGTAAATAGTGTCGCGTTTTTGCCGCTCTTGACGTTGTGATTCGGGACATGTCCCAGTTGTGATCTAGGAGCATCGACAGGTAGATCGCGATCAGTCGACATAAATCGCGAGTAATGCTGCGGAAATTCGCAATCAAGACGCTGGCCGCATCCAACGGCAGGCAAGTTGTTCGCGGTGAGTTTCTCGACCCGGGCTGGCACGGGCCGAAGTTATGCGAAACGCTTATCTAACTTTTTATCTAGATCACGGTCGGGCCTGGAAATTGCGACACGTTTCCGTGCGACAAGAACGATTTAATCACGGAACCCGGACGAATTTGGCGCACATCGCGCACGGCGGAACCGTGCCGCTCCTGGACATCACCACAGGACAATTGATCGGTATGTTAGCATATTTTTTTTATTGTTTAGCATCTTTTTAGGAGATTCGGCTGAGCGTCAGGTTCACTTGTTCTTGACACTGAACCTACCGTTGAAGGTTAAAGGATCTCAGATTTTTTATTTCGTTATTATTGAAATTATAATGTTCCACTGGAAATGATAAATTTCTTTATTCAGGGAGTGCACACGATTTAAAGAAATTCTTGGCATTTTTTCTAAAACAGTCTAATCGCTGTGTTGTATACCAACGATAAGATTCTCTCTAGCATTAGTAATCACTCATGTAATCTAAGCGTTTCAGTTCGTCTCTCTATCTTCGGTTCGACATTCTATCTACTATTACTCACCCTTGAACTTCATCTGACCATTAGATCTAAAACAAGATCTAAAACTTAGTTCTTTACAGAACCAAAAACCTATATCTTCTGCTGATTTCTTCTTCTCGCGAGCATTCTCTTCTCAGTTTCATTCGCTTCTGTTTAGTCTTTACCGAGTCTTGTCTAGACTACTAACATGTTTACACAACTTCGAGCTACCAGCTATAATCTGAGGTTTGTTCATTGGAGGAGCTAGCCCGATACGCTATTGTCTATCATCAGTAACGAGCAAAAACGATCTAAACATATTGTCAGATTATTTTCCATGTGCTAGACCTGTTAACAGGTTGACAATTTTTATGCATGAAGATCCACAGTCTGATCTGGTCTGATCATAGAATCATAGATCATAGACAACAATGATCAGACTGCGGTTCTCCGTGCAAAATAAAATTTGCCCAAGTCGAGTTAATAACTGAGGAACAATATAAAAGCATCATTCGATTCTTCTACTGCTCTAATTTTCGTCATAAATACATCAAATCATACCAGATCTTTATGCAAATTAGAAATTGTTCACTGCCACAAATTGCACTAACTAATATACCATCTTTAAACAGGTACAGCAGCAGAGAGATGGCCAGACCAGGAGTGCCTAGTCTCGGTGGACCAGAACATTCGCCTAACATTCTCAGAGCTGTTGCACCGAGCAGACCGCCTGGCAGCAGGTTTGAAGAAGCTGGGCCTGAAAAACGGTGACCGTTTGGGCCTCTGGGGCCCGAACCAAGCAGAGTGGTTGATATGCTTCGCGGCAGCTGCGAGGGCCGGGTTGATCCTGGTAGCTATCAACCCCGCGTATCAACAGGCAGAAATCTCGTACTGCTTGCAGAAGATAGAGGCCAGCGCGGTGATCGCTCCGAAGAGCTTCAAGACCCAGGACTACCCAGCCATGCTGCTTAGGGCAAAACAGGGCTGCCCTAGTTTGAAGCACATCATTATCCATTCGGAGGAACACGTGACGTAAGGAAGCGTTCGATCAACGTCCCGACGGACCGTGAATCGCGGTCTCCCAGAAACAAATCAATTCGGACTTGCTCGCGGCGTTATCTCTCGCGAATGATAGAGCCGAGACCCCTTGGAATTCCGTCTAATTTAAGCGAGGGGACGGGACACCCTTCGCGATAACTCTTGGTATCCGGCTAGGGCGGGTCGATAGCGGGGCAGGAGACGGCGACGAAGCCACACGTAAATCCTTCGTCCTTAGGAAATGCGGTCGTATCGGACGCCCGGCGTCGTCCGAGGGCCGAACCTCCGGCTTGAAACCCGTACGTTTGTCCAACGAGTCGAGTCGACAGAGGCAAACAAGTGTGTTAGGCATGCGAATAAATTCAGTGCCCTTTTTACTGGTATTTATTAGACTCTTGCATATAGAATCCGATTTTTAACAGTGACGTTAGAGAAACGTTAAATTAAAATTTATTGGGCGAAGTAGACACCGTTATGTTCAACATGTTCTGGCAATTGCTAGTCTGTCGATTGTATTATTGTGAAAATGGAATTTTTTGTAAGACGACAGAGAGTAGATCTATTCCTCCAGTGCGGACATTGCTTTAAGATGAATTCGTCGTCGTTTCTCTCGATAAGTGCGGACCGTGCGAGGTCAAAACTGCGGCTTTAATGTATTCGCATAGTCGCTGATTCGCGCGGAGTCCCGTGAGTCATGAATATCGCGTGAGAGAGCCGAACAGAGTTCGCCATCGACGCGTAAATCGTGTATTCGGCATCGATGAAAGCGGGTTAAACGCCGTAGCGATCCGGCTCGCTGTCGCGGACCCGTGAACGGCCGGACGCTCGTGCCACGCGATTCAAGATGATTGGGCACTTGTAAACATGTAATTGCTGGCGTCTGGAGCATGCGACGCCGTCAAAACGCGGCGCGATTTGTTCCAGGAACGCCTTAATCGGTCCGGGCGCAGGCCTTCGCGCAAATACGAGCGGAGCCATTGTACCCTCGCGTTTGGGAAATGGCATTTAATGCTACGAAGCTTCTCTAGGTAATTAGTTGGCCGCCTGAATGCGCTGTTAAGCTTAAGAGACAAATTTTACTTTGATACCATTTTTACTAGTTGGTCGGAATGACCTGCAGAACTTAAACAACACAAATTTTAGTTTAACACGTTCGGGCCGGCGCTGCGATTCATGTTTCTCTCCCATGGGCGGCGCCGAACTAATTTCCGTTATTTAAATTTTCTAGTATATAGCAGTTTTTTCTAGTCACTAAACGAACTACATTTTTGCTGGTGCGCACCGTCTGATGGAATATTCGATTGTGAGCCACTGGTGGTACGCGCCGGCGTGAACGTGTTAATACAATTTGCCCAATTTGCACTGATAGTAAACGACACGAAATTAGACGGTCGGACGCGTTTGAGGATTTATCGGGGTTGCGAAATCGGAACTGTTTCGAACATAATAATAATTCACTCACAATTCCTGGTGAGTCAGAGACATGAATGGCTAATCATGAGTGTTTCATGCTAACGGTTTATTTCAGCAGCATTTTTCATAGTCAAGTACACCTTTTCATAGTCTTTATATGTATGACATACAATTCTATTTTTATCTTCAAAGGTCGACTCTTACGAGATAGGGACAAATATATTATTGTAAAACAGCTGTAAACTTTCCGTTACATAGTTGGTCACCGCGACAGTGTTCTTCCTAGCCATGAAAGCTAATCTCGATCCACGTTTCTCGGATCTAGCGTGTTATCAGTCCATCATCGAACAGTGTACATATCACTGTCGGGAGCAAATCATCGCGAGTGCAATTTGGTAAAAACGCGGCCTCGCGAGTCCGTCTTCGAGGCTTGCGATCCTCGCGGTCGATTGATCGCCCGCGCGTTCTCGCCCATCCGGCCAATCTATTTCCACCGGGAACTCGTAATTTCTCGAACTTTTGCCCGATCATCGGGGGCCGATTTGATTAATAATCGCTGGCCCGCGAACGGAATCACCGTGACGCGCAATTAGGTTAATGGCTGTGCGCCTGGTTCGTGGCCTGCTCTTTCTGCCTCCGCCGCGCGCCTTGGTTTCGTTTTCAACCGTCGAGCAACGCGGCGAACGATCCACTCGGCGATCGATGCGCAACCCTGACGGTTCACGAATCTTTGCAGGGGCACCCGCCGACTTCGCGACGTCGAGAACCTGCCCTCGAGGATCGAGGTCGAGGCGATCGCTGCCGAGCAGGACGCGATCTCTTGCTACGAAGGCAGCATCATTCAATTCACCTCAGGGACCACCGGAAAACCGAAAGCCGCCCTCATCTGCCACAGGGCTCTCTTCAACAACTCGCGACAGGTAATGCTCGTTATTTATCCTTAATAAAATATAAAAGCTGATGTTCAATTGCTTTTTTTCTTGAAGATGTACAGTCAATTAAGAAGTTATTACTGTTACAGGGTGCAGCACTGTTAAATCTGCAGTTGCCATTTTTTTTGTCGATACTGACAAGGTTCTTCAATCCCTATACATATTCACACATCTCTTATTTAATACTTGTGCACTGGTTGCACCGATCTGATCCAAAAGTAAAGCTATATTTTTGCTACGAATTTGTCTTGCAAAAGTAGAGTCAATTAAGGGTGCATTTACATTTTCTAAAGAGTGCAGCACTGTTAAATCTGCAGTTGCAATTTTTCCTATCGATACTGATAAGTAGACTGCGGATCTTTATGCATTTATAGCAAAATTAGGTACATAGATGAAATTGAAAATTGTAGGAAAATTTTAAAAATTGAAGATGTCAATATATGATTTCTCATCTATTAAAATTATTGAGGGAAGAAATAACATTCCGTTTGGTTTCTATCCCCTGCAATCGATACAGACAATTTTTATTTTGCATAGAGATCACTTCACATCCCTTATTTCATTCTTGTGCACTGGTTGCACCGATCTGATCCAAAAGCAAAGCTGTATGTTTGCTAGAAAGCTTTCCTGCAAAAGTAGAGTCAATTGAGGGTGCATTTACATTTTCTAAAGGGTGCAGCACTGTTAAATCTTCATTTACAATTTTTTCTGTCAGAACGTTTCTTGGAGAAGATTGATGTCCATTTGTGGAGAGTGTTTCATTATGCTTCTTCAACCCTCATACACCCTCACAGAGTATTTAATACAAGTGTTCTTTGATCTCCGTGCACCGGTAGGTTCAATTTGGAATTTTCCTCGCAAATCCTACAAAAACGTGATCACCGAAGCTATCATTCATTGGTATGCACCAGTAGCTCGTCTTCCCATCACGCAAGGAAAACTAAAGGGCGCAGTGGCTATATATACACACGCTCGTAGAACAAATGTAATTGGTTTTAGTTCGCCGATTCACCTGCTCGTTCCAGCAATTACAATGAAGTGTGTGTATCTAGGGGCAATCCAGCCCCACAATCTACGTCAATCATCCGATACAATGATTCGAGCAGGGTAAAATTTCATCTGTAAACGTGGAACTTTCACTCAAATGAACTTTTCACCGGTCGGACGGAAATGGTCCTCTCAACCAATTATTCGTGGGAAAACGTTCCCCAGTTATTAAACTCTGCTCTGGATCGGAAATCCACCGAGAAAATCTGCATGCGCAGTCGTTGTACTCATGTGCGCAATTATTGTAAAATATATAAAAATAAGTGTGCAGGACTGAAGACTAGAGTCGCCAGATTATTCGTGTCCCCACTCTACATTCTAGTTTCCCCTGATCCGGCGACTCTGCTGAAGACCTGCATGGTCTACCGTATTAATTAGGTTGGTGATTAGGTTCTAGAGCGATCGGAGATCCATCAGGGCTTGAAGGCCTGCCTGAACGTCCCCTTCTTCCATGCGTTCGGCATAACGAAGACCTTAGTGATGCTTCATGCTGGGACGACGATCGTGCTCGAGTCACCCTCGTTCAACCCGGTCAAGTCGATCGAGGCGATGGTGAAGGAGAAATGCGAGATCGCTTATGGGACACCGACGATGTGGGTAAGAAAAGCAACGGCTCCGCGTCGCCTTTACGAGCCGGCAATAAAATTCTCGTTGGCCCTGTTCAAATAAGACGCGCAAACCGTTGCATTAGATCAATCTTCTCGCCGCCCATCAACGGCTTCAGCCTCCACCAATAAGACTGGTCTGGGGGATCACCGGAGGCTCCCCTGCCTCTCCAGAGCTGTTCAAAAGGATACGAGAGTGTTTTCGCTTCGACAAGATTAAGGTGAGCGACCGGGTTACAAGAATCATCCCGAGAAAACCCTCCGCGACATTTACTTTCGGTCGCCATTACCACCGCCTTTCGTCCCGCACACTGCCAATTGATAGCGAACTACCGTGGAAGTGGAGCACGGTAGAGGCAGACCGTCGCTATCTTGTCTTTGGTGTTAGATACCCGCATCTTATCGGGTGCAAATACCCCCGGGATTTTCTAGAGCTTAAATAGTGGGCTTGATAGTTTAGATATCGCATGTAATTCCTTTTCCTTATAGTTGTCCCACTTCGGTTATTTACCGGCGATTATTTCACGACTTTTGACGTCTCCAGGGTCTTTTAATGGATCTTTCAGTAGTCTAATCATTTGGAATACCATTGTTGAGACCATTGCTTATTGTGTGGCCGACTCAAGTGTCAATTTGAGTCTACGCTGTGTTCGATAGTCTGTCTACGCAATAGATGTCTACGCAGAGACCTTGAGAAAACTATGAAAAAATAACCGGACAAGTTTTCTTCTATGTCCTACGGTATTCCTTTTTCTTCATCAACTATAATTATCCAGTGTTTGCAGTGGAGCTTCCTAGCTTTTACAGCCCTCCTCCAACATGCAGGGAGTAAAAGTACAACTTGAAGATCGCAGTCCTATTTACCAAAAAATGTTTGAAAAACTCCGCAGGTCTTGTTAGACGCTGTTCTCCCTTTGTGGAGCCTGGACGATCGATTCCCGAACTTTTAAAAGTCCGTTCGCGCAGCCTAAACTCACAGGCGCCGGTAAAGACAGGTGAATCGGGCTACCGGAAACTTCTCGTGCAGAGTCAATATACGATCGCCGTTATCACGCTACCGTTCGTCGAACCTAAGAAAGTTGATTCCATTTCTGGAGAACACTAATAACAGTGTGTGTGGGCCACCATCCATAATTGTCGAAATATCTTCGGCTGGTAGACGATGGCGGTGGGTATCGTCCAAGGGTCGTCGACACGAGGCAGGTCGCGGGTTCCGATTCGGGCCTGTGTAACGCGTCGCGTACGGCCGTTATCTATGCACATATCTCCCGCGCCGAGCAACTCCTCGGTTCGTTCGTATGCATAAATACGATTCCGCGAGGAGAAATATCGTTCCTCGCGTCCCGCGATCAATAACGTTCCCTTTCGCGAAATCGGCTCCCGAGGTTGTTCCCGGCGTTTATTACGTTCCATCGGTCTGCCCTCTTCCTCCCTCACGGTTCGTATGCACCCTCTTATAGCCTCCACCCATCCTGAAAACTCCTCGAGGAAACCTCCAACTTCGCGAGCCTCCGATCTTCCTTACGAAAATAAAAAGATTCCCTCGCAATGAATTTATTCAGCGACCCGTATGTTAATTCAACTTTATTATTTAAGTGCACGTCTTCGCGTTCATTTATGAACTAATAAAACACATGTAATTAGGGTTTGCAATCCCGCGGGATAGATATAGAATTTATTTAAAAAAATGATGTAATGTAACTAAAAATTGTGTTTTGATTTGGCAGGCGGTCTACGGTCAAACGGAGGCAACAGCAGTGGTCTGTCAGTCGCTGCCAGGTGAATCACCGGAATTGTCAGAGACAACGATTGGCCACATATCCTGTCACATAGAACTCAAGGTGAGAAGTTAGGTAAGATGTCCAGATGTCTCGCCTACATTAAAATCGTCTAATTAAAACAAGATACAAAATGTAGACATTCAAATCATTTGAAGATCCTAAGCCTACTAATTATAATACGTCTAGAAGCTAGCTCCTTCTTCTGATCTTCCTCTTTCCCAAGGTTACCGATCCCAAGGGTGAAACAGTCCCCTTCGGCACCGTAGGCGAGCTCATGGTCCGTGGCTACAGTCTGATGATGAAGTACTGGGCCGACGAGGAGAACACGAAGAAGACCATCACGGAGGATGGCTGGCTCAAGACAGGCGACCAATTCATCCTACGTTCGGACGGCTACGGCCACATAGTCGGCCGGTTGAAGGACATGGTGATCCGAGGCGGGGAGAATATTTTCCCGAAGGTAAGGGTACATTCGGCACAGTATTCGATCCCGCTTATCCTGGTGAATCGCGTTTCCAGGAGGTCGAGGACTTCTTGATGACGCATCCGCTGGTGGTCGAGGCGCAAGTCTTCGGCGTCCACGACGACGTCTACGGCGAGGAGATGTGCGCGTGCGTGCGTCTTCGGGAAGGTGCGACAATCACCAGGGAACAGCTCAAGGAATTCGGCAAGGGCAAGATCTCGCACTTCAAGATTCCACGGTACGTCGAGGTCGTCGACGAGTTCCCGAAGACCACCAGCGGCAAGGTGCAGAAGTTCAAGTTGAAGGAAGAGATGGAGAGGAAAGGTGTCGTACCGGCCACTCCGGCTCCTTTCATGCAGGCTGCCTCTAGTTAACCCTTCGTGAAGGTTTAGCACACTGTGCGAAACAGTGCGCAATTTTTAAAAGAATTCTCTCACGATCGGATCAGAGATAGATTCTCTGGTACCGAACAAGGCTTGGCACCCAACTGTGGAAGTTGACCATTTTGTACAAAATTGTCTAGTTAATATATTATCCTTATCGGAAGCTTATTGGCATTGTCGATGTCTACATCGTGTCAAAATGGGACTTGAAGATCTCATTTTGAAATGAATTGAAATGAATCTTGAAAGACAGGATTTGATAAAATCATGTGAAATACTCCCTCAAATGAACTGTTTGTGAGCAGAAGAGGATTGAAACAGTGTATGCATGATATTAATACCTAGATTAGAATACAAAATAGGAAGCCTCATTTTAGAAAGTATGAATACATCGTTTTGTTAAAATTGCTAAGGGAGGATTGCAGTTTCTATTTGCTACAAGTCCTCGACTAGAGGTGTTAAGGAGGGTGTTCCTGTAATGCGCAGACATCGATTTTAAACACAAAGGGTTAATTTCCACCCCCTCGCGTCTCAACCTCGAGGAAACGAACCCCTCTGAAAGTACAAATGCTTTCCGAGGAAAGAACTTTAGGTGGATTTATGTTATCCAGTTTCTCTTGACTGTTTAGATAGGGGATAGTCCAGAGATAACGGGATCGTAATTTCTCTTTATCGAAAGTGTTATCGCTGGAAAGGTCAGGGTGACCACGGGGTTCTCGGAGCCACGTGCTTCGCGGCAGATCGCGCCACGTGTCCGTGCATCGGCGCACGTGGCGATGTAGAGAACTGCTTTACCACGGATGGTACAATCAACAATATTTTTACAATCACAAATTACTAAATTTTTAATTATCAATTATTTATTAATTAATTTTAATTGTAAACGACAATATTCTGCGGATTTTTATGCATTTATGAAGAAACTAGCTGAAGGAAATATAAGGCAGTAAAGGATTAGAAAAATCCAAGAACATGGGATGAAATTCGGGGATTCGGATTCGGGGATGAAATCGTCTTTTATTGAATTCCTGCTATCCGCAATCCACGCAGAACGTTTTTATTGAATCCCAACTTCATGTACAATTACAAATTCGTAATTTCCAGTCCGTCGACAGGAGGAAAGCGTGAAGTTCCAAAAGTGTAGAATGAAACCCGAGGGACCTTTTGTTTCCTGAGCAGCACGCGTTGATGCTGAACATTGAAGCCTTTGGCAGGTAAACGAGCAAAGCGTCGATCGTTGATCGATGACACACGACTAGGAAGCGGAGGATAATGAAGCGTGGAAAGGAAAGAAGCCGTGAGCGCGGAGGAAGCTGCAGAAAAAAGATCGAAGGATGAAGAACAGAAGAAAGAAGCCATCGAAATCCGCGGATTCGAGGTGGGCACGTGTTTCAGGTGGCGTCTAATTGAGGATGGACGGCCTCGGGCAGCGAGTCTCGCTTCTCCGAAGACTGGAGGACTTGGAAGAGGCGTGCATTACCGCGGCAGATGGTGGTCGTGATTGCAGCTGCTCTTCGCGGCGCACACCTGCCGTTTTCTCCGTCTATCGAGATGGACGAAATCACTGTCCAGCCTCCTGTTGGCCGTCCCCACCTTGTCGGCCCCATCTTTCTTCAGGTTTTTCGATACGGGAACGCGGCTGCTCTATCTGAAAAGAAATACACGCGGATGGATGGCAGCTATCGATTGCCGTATCTCTCTAGCCCTTAAGCAGGGGTCACACAAAAGATAACGCGACGGACGTAAATTTTGATGCACGGTAACGGGCCTTAGTGACTTTACTAATCGTTGATTGGAACAAGTGGCTCTAATAATTCGATAATCCTCTGTATGTCCCACAAATGTTGATCCAAAACGAATAATGTCCGATTTAATGTTCAACAGTGATTGCTAAATAATAGACTGCAAAATAAAAAATGTTTTCATAAATTTCGAGACACAGGAGCTACATAAAAATTCATTTCTTGCATTCACACATTATCTACCGGAAGCTTATTAGTAGACTTTCTAATTTCTGAACTGTATGTAAAAAAAGCTGAATAACTTTCTTTCAAATAATAATTTCAGAAGTAGGTGTTATACTATATTGATTCTAAAAATTTGTTAAATTATAGACGATATTGCTGTCGCTTTTAAACAAACCCATCAACGAAGAATTTCTTTTGAGTATAATAGTCAAGTATAAAAATAATATAAAATCATTCTATAGAAAAGCATTCTATAGAAACTGTTGATATATATACAAGTTGTTAGCAAAAGTTTTGCTGTACTTTTCCCTAAGAATTCTTTTCGAAAATATCGATTTTGCCAGTTGCAATTTTCCAACTTTGCCGACGTTGTACGCGCGTTAACTTTGACGCGCGTCGCTCGCGTGATCGACCCTGTGTAAAAGAATGTTACGGCTCTCGTTGGAACCTCCATCGTATCTCGTGCGACCCCGATACTGCGATACTCGAGCGCGATACTTTCTTCGGTGAAGGAAGGCAGGAAGGAAGGAAAGACCCGGGGAAAGTGATGTTTACCGGGGGCGAGTATTGTCGGGAATCTTTTTAAATATCCCCGGCGGGACCGCAAAAACCGCGTCGAGATGGCTTGTAGTCGGGCTGTCTCAGGAGCGAAATTAATTCTGGCGCGTCGCCAGAATCTACGAGAGAGCCCGGGACACGAAACACGGGGGCAGTAGGAAGGGAGGTTAGGGGATGGTGTATGGGAAGGGGATGATACCGGAGTAAATTCGGCCCGGACAGATTCGCGCGGAAAATTATCCCGCGAAAATTGGTGGCGGACGCTCGACAGCCGGAATAGACGACTGTGACCACGATTTCCCTTACGCTCCGCGGAAACGAGCTAACGAGCTGTCGAATCGGGACCCTGACAATCGTGTGAAAATCGGTAAAAAAGTTTCCGCAAAATTGTCCGACTGTAATAAAAAAAATAATTTATCCTTGAGATTCGAGGTCAAGGACAATTTTGCGCCAACTTATTTTCACAGATTTCCATCGAAAAATCATCGATGGGTGGGTGGGTGTTCTGGAGGTTCATCGGTCTCGATTTCCGGCAGCAGGATGACGGCGAACAATGGGACCGGGTGCGATGGGACGCGAGGAACGATGAAAAATGGAAGGCGAAGGGCGAAGGACGACACCGACGCGGCGTAGTCCCGCGATCGGAGGAACGAGAAAGAATGGGAAGAAATTCCAGAGCGGTAGGGCGGAGAATGGCGGTAAATTAATAATGGCAACGGCCCCGGCCTCCGAGGGGCGTGGAGCGGCGGAGGCGAGTTCGTTTAATCGCTTAATCGAGACTCCAGAATGCCTGGCGAACCGAAGGCTCCGCGCGCTTTCCTTCCCTCACCGATGAAAGCTCTCGAAAGGGTCGGCAATTACTTAAAAACGAAGTTGCGCGCCATCATCGCCGTCCGACGCGTTTTCCATTCCCCCATACCATCGCGGCCGGGTCCCGCGCCGCGTCGCGCCGGCTCGCCTCTTTCCGGTTTCTTTCAGCTCGGCCCTCCGCTGCTGAATCCCTTTTCCTGGCCCCTCTGCGAACATCTACGAGAAATTCTGTACAGGTAGCGCCAGCGACCGCCAAATAACTCTTAGGCACGCCCCCCACTGTTTTATAAGTGCCCGCCAGATAACTAGCCCTTAGACACGCCCCTCGAGCCCCCACTCACCAATCGAAATTTATTCTACATATTATCAGAATATCTGAAACTGTTATTAGAATTATGTACGGAAAAACAGACTGCCAGATATACAGTGGTCTTGTAAGTGCCCGCCAATTAACTAGCCGTTAGACACGCCCCTCGAGCCCCCACTCTTCCAATAGCAATTGATCCGCCGTCCTCTAGAAATATCTCAACCTTTTATTAGAATGCTTAAAAGTTCATGTAATTATGCAGTAACATGACGATGACGACGGAATTGGAAAAAATTGAGAACAACCTTACACTCTCTTCGACTCCTCGACACGATTAAAAGAGGATATTCGTGTTCGTTTAACTTCTATTACGAGCAATTAATTTAGGCAACTTTTATTTTGCATGACGACCCGCGGTATGAACGTGTCGGATTTCAAAATTAACTGCGCTGCTCTACTGGGACTGTGTATCCCCGCAGATCGATTCCCAAGATATCTCAATATTAAATTACGAAATGTTGAGTTTACATTTCGTTGCGTGAATGTTTTATCGCGGCCGTGCAGATATATCTCGCGAAAGCTCTGAAGACCTTCCACTTATAAACAAATTCGAACTAATCTATTACCGTCTCAACAGCGTATAAGTAACTTTGTATCTTTAGAGTCTTCGCAGATTTAACGATAGCACAGCTGCACTATCGGCGACGAACACTATCAAAAGGGGAACAAGAGTTCTGCGCTATTGTTAACACTTTAGCTACCTAAAGCGTATTAACAAGGTCCTCGGTAGCTCCGAAAGAAGTTTCCGGATTAAATGAAAATTATTGCACTTCTTTTAAGATTGCCACTTAACTGGAGATTAATCTCTCAGAAGTTAATAAATTACTCAAGACAAATGATTGATTTACGAATGAGATTGCTGCAGCTTTAATCTCCGAAAGATTCCAAGAGACTATTCGAAATAGCAACCGATGGATGGAAGTCGACGGCTTCCATTAAAATAAATGTCCCGATTGCGTCAATTCCGATATTATTACTGTACTATTAATGCGGAAGATGAGGCGCTAAAATCTGACGATCACGGAGAGGATCTCGGCGAACAATTGGGGAGAGGGCGCGCGGGATTGGCTGTTCGATAACTGTCCGTTGGCCGGCCGCAGACTCTAGGACGCATGGTTATCGAGCGAGTACCGCGCCTACTCTCTCCAGGGTAACGACAGCAATATCCAAATAGTAAAACGGATGGCAGCCGACTCGAGGGCACGGTAAACACTCGAATAGTGGGCTGGATCGATGAAAGGCACGCGGAATCGCGGCGCAACCACTGTAATAAAAGAGTCGGACCGTGTAAACCTAATCCAACCAGCCTTCTCTCTCTCTCTCGGACCGAAAACCGGCTTGTTCCTTGGTGCATCCGAAAACTGCCCATTCGAAATCCGAAACTCGTCGGCGCGGTTGCCTCGAGAATGCATCGTTGCGCGCACGGACGCTGCAGCGCGTTGCACGCGTGGATTGCTCGCGTGACATATCCGATCGACATCCTTGTCTCGCGAGACAGCGGACGCATCCTCCGGGAACAGGAAGCCGAAGAATGGGTGCTCGATGATCCGAAGCAGCGCGGATCGCAGTCACTTGACTCGTCCTTTTGTTCCCCCGTCTTCAAACGCGGCGGAAAAGAGACTCACTGAAATGCGCTCTGCATACTGTGGATCCTCGCGACCTGAAGTACCTGTTTATCTTGTTTATTATATTTTACAACTTTCACAGGATTACACGATCTGTAATTCACATTTACGGAGTAGTAGTTGCGATTTTGTTCAATTTAATAACACGAGGGCGCTAAGATATCTCTACACGGCGGGGGGAAAAAGTTATTGGAATATGGGTATATAATAAACCACTCTCGATTAAATATGAAATAGAATTTATTCTATGTAATATATATCTCTCAGAAGGCACGTTGTGAGGCACGTCTTTACTGTTCGACAAACTCGACAGAAGTGAGGATCGCTCTGGAAAAAAACAGACGACGATCTAAGAAACAAGTGAGAGCTGAGGGTTCCATGCGGGCAGCATAGATACAATGTATCATTTGTATAGGCGCTCGAGAGTCAAGCGACCGAATCTGCCTACTAAATAACAGCAGATTATTTTTGTCAATTCGTTTCTTAAATAAATTCCAACAAAAGTCACCCCCACTCTGCCAGTATCGGATTAGTCACGTGACTAGGCCGCGGCGGAAGAGTGGGGACACAAGTCTTAACCCTTTGCGCTCCGAATTATTTTTCAATTTTATTGCCAACTATTCCCTATTAAGTGTTTTATTTGAAATTTACTTCGAGGGGCAGTTCCTCGACTGCTACTTATTTTAAACAACAAAATTCTTTTAACAAACTTTGTTATAATTTATATTTGTGGAATTTATATTTGTTTTTAAGTAAAAAGTAAGAAATTAAATAGATAAAGGAAGAACTGAATACATATGTATAAAAACCGTTTCCTTTACATTTTTCTTTCTCTGATATCGAGTCACAAAGGAGTGCAAAGGGTTAATCTGACGATACATCTCTGCTCCACCTGAACGACATTCATGGCGTCGATATATTTGTTACTAAACATTTCTATTAATAGGAGGATTGAATAAGATCGATAAATAAGTACTGATAGTTGCGTTAATACCCTTCGCAGACTTCGACGCTATCCTGAAGGAACGTGAGTGACGTACACGCCGCAAAGTCAACAATCTACTGCTAATAAGAAGTTAGGAGGCTACTTAGAGGCTACTAAGAAGTGCAAGAAGTCTCAGCAAACTAGGTCTTTGCTCAATAATATCTGCATCTGGATTGAATTAGCAAGCCCCGGCTCGTTTATATTCGTCGAATGTTGCCTTTCGATCGGTTCACGGTGAAAGAATGACGCGTCGATCATCTCGGATATTCCGAGGAATTCTAAAGACAGTGTACGAGCGGAAATAGATAGTAAATAACCGGGAGATTATGGCTGGAAGCGGCGCAAGAAGAACACGTTCGAAAGTACACAACGCCCGCAGCATTAGTCCAGAAGTGGAGTAGAGACCCTAGAATCTAGGCTCTAGGTAGCCTATAGCTATAGCGTCGTAGTTGTTCCGCGTAATTGATCAGGAACGTAGTAGCACGAGTTCTAGGTGTGCAAATAAAATTATTATAAATATTTATTTATATGTGTCCGATTTTGAACGAGTTCTATGTCTGTGTTATTTCTATTAGGTTGTAAAGAAAAAAATGCAGGAACTTTTGCTCCTTTGTTTTAATTGCAAATTTATACCAATAAATTTAATGAGTTATGTGTCATTTTAAAGCTTGTTTTACATGCTCTATTTAATTATGCTTTTGATATTTGATTTTATTCCTTTTTTTATTAAATTATCTTTTATTCCCATTATTTTTTTCTATGAGTTCAAACTAGGTCGAAGTGCCGCTCAAGCGGCTCGGAATATCAACGAAGTATGGGGCGAAGGAAGTGTCAACGAATGCACTTCGGCCTATTTTGAACTCATAAAACAAAATAATGCGAAAATCGCGTTTCGACGTCCTGAAATAAAAGCCAAATAATTTAATAAAAATTTGAATAAAATCAAATATCAAAAACATAATTAAATAGAGCGTGAAACAAGCTTTAAAATGACATATAACTTCATTAAATCGAGGTAAATATTTATTGGTATAAAATTGCGATTAAAACAAAGGAACAAAAATCCTGCATTTCTTTCTTTACAATCTGATAACTCGCACTCTCAGCAGGAGAAAATGTAAACAATCGCCTAAAAATCGAACTGATTAGAAATATTGGACACTGTAAGGCTGAAATAAAAATGCCGGGAATAAGCAGGGAGAAAAGGGCTCGCCGTGGGGTAGTGGGCTGATGAGCGGAACGTTGATCCGCGGCGGGCCCGGGGTTCTTTCAGCTCTGGATAATTTAAATAAACCGCCAAATACAGGCGAGCTAGCTGGTCCGTCGAAATTGCGCCGGCAATTTTATAGCGCGAGGGTGAACACAAGCGTGTAACTTGGGTGGGGGACGGGGCTCGAATTGTATTAGGCTCGCGCTGGCGCGATACTAAACAATGTATCGGGCATTAAATAGACTTAAATCGTGGTACGCGGGGACTCTCCCCATCTTCGTGACGATCGATACAGGAGAGAGAATTCTCTGGCGGCCTTCCGCCTCTCTCTCTCTGGCAGGGTGGATGGCACCGAGGCTGAGGGTGAGGTGCAGCCACGAGAAAACGCAGCGACAAAGGGAAATGGAGATGGAAAGAGTGGCAGTAGGGTGAGCTTGCGATCGAGGAAGGGGGACACGGTCCCTCGATCCAAACCGAGCGGCACGCTTCCACCTCCTGCCTCGACGACGACGTTTGCCTGTGGCAGAGAGAAAGATAACGAGTCCGAGCGTACCGGGGGCGGGACAGAGAAGAAGCGTGAAACGAAACGTCGGGGACGAATGACTCCTCGTAAATCGATTACGTGGATAGAAAACGCCATGGTTTTCGGTCTCGAAACCATCACCGGCCAGCCCCCGCCTCCCTGTCACCGACGTTCCCTTTAACGTTATCGTTATAGCCGAAGAAAGACCCACACCGCCCGTATCGAATTTTACGAAAACAGAGAACGAGGTTATTTTCGAAAGCGTCTCGCGATATGCACGAGCATATTCCAGGAAAGGAGCGACTCCCGCGTTGGCGAACGACCGGAGGATTCGTCATCGCCGGGTCGTCTCCGGGCGAATTTCTCTCTCTCGAGTGAACCTCCACGGCCTTGTGTTCCCCGGTTTCCCTCCTTACCTCGAGCCACGGCGGCTTTCCTTTTGTCTAGGTTTCCGGCGCGTTTCACCGGGGGCCGAGTTCACGTTCGTTTTATGGGAACGCGATAATCTTGGACCCCCAACGGGATTTCCGAGCAGCCTGCTACGATTCGAGAGGCGAGAAAAACTCGCGAGAGGCTGCTCTCTCTCTCTCTAGTCCTTCCTGGATCGTTCCGAAGCTCCGGAGGACGCTCCATTAAGCTTCTTCCAGGCGTTTTTGCAGCGCGTCAGAGAGACGCGGAACCGAGATTCGTAGCTCCTCGATTCCATCTGGCTACCGGCGTCGGCCCTTGGTAAAAACGAAGTCTCTCTCTCCCTCTCTCTCCCTCTCCCTCTCTTTCTCTCTCTCTCTCTCTCTATCTCTCTCTGTCTCTCTCTCGTTGACGACGATCCTGTTAACCATTTTCCGCGCGTAATACGCCGCGTCGCGATCGAATCGCTAGAATCTCTGACCACCTGCGAGGTTCTCGGAGAAAGTTACCGCGGGTCCTCGCAGGGCTTCCGCTATGGCCAATTCACTGGAAAAATTGTTTTTCCCAGTTAGCCTCCCGTGACACAGTTCCCGCAATCGCGCCGGATTTTCCGCCTCTGCTGGCCAATTAAATGCGACGGCTCCTCGCGATGGAATTTACGGCGGCTACGTCACTGGCTAGCGTCTGCAATTAATGTCATTTTTGAGGCAATTGATTCTGAGGACTCAGAAGTCGCTCGTGTTCTTCAGACTTTGACACGGTGGAGATGTAACGTGTGTGGAAATTGTTTGTTGTCCTTTTTGGTAGAGACATGGGCGAGTTAATCAGGGGTACGTTTATCATTTTTAAAAGGGTCCTGCACCGTAGAAGTTGCAGTTCTTTGTCCTCCTTTCTTCGACCCTCCGTTCTGTTCGAGTGAGTACGACCCAAAAAGCAGACCGTTGTTGCAATTCTTCTTGCTGAAATATTGGGTCAAACCATAAATCCCGTCGTTCTTGGGGGCCACCTTGAGTGTATCATTAATGTGTTCAACATTATTCTTTAACTCCATTTTCACAAATTTTAGAGACCCTGAATTAAAACACATCTTCTAGTGATTAAACGGTTGAAACTACACTAAATACTCATTACCAGAAGAACGTCCTTGAACAGGCTGATCCTGGAGGTGGTTTAAAGCAACTTTTTCCTTTGCGAAAATCTTCTCCCCGGCTTTGTTACGGAGTTATTGAAAAAGAGACAATGGCCAATTATAGCGCAGCTACTACGACCCACGCTGAGCCAGGCGCTGGCATTGGCGGAGCCGGACTTAGTCCGCCGTAGTCACCTTCTGATTGGCTCGCGTTTTTCTTTAATAACTCCTGAACAAAGCTGCGGAGAAGATTTCCGCAAAAGGAAAAGTTGCTTGAAATAACTTGAAGAATCACCCTGTTTGAGAAGGTAGAATTTCGACACCCTGTAGATTGAACCAGCAGCGTCGAGTATAAACATCGAGGAGGTCAACCGCGATGCACGGGACGGATTATACTCGCAGTTAGGTGTGTTTGTCCAGCGAGATCGTCGATTTCGACCGCGTTTTCCGCGAGGCGATCGATCTCCTGGGGACTGGCATCGAACCGTGGACAGGGTCTCGAGTGGCGTTGGTTCTTTGCATCGTGATCGTAGAAATAAGAATATCGATCGGGCACGGTCGAGGAGCGTAACCTCGATTCCTCGAACGTTGTACGTGTCGGTCGGTCTTGGTCGTCGTCTACGCGTGTCTACGTGGGTCGTCTACTTGTCGCAAACCCCGGGACGAAATATTCTTCCGTGCCGCCGCCGGGGAACTCCTTATTACTCATCGCTTTCTCCGTTCCCTCTGACACTACGGTCCATTCTCTCGTTCCGGATGCTGCGACGTCTTCGGGAGGATGAACAACGACGAACGGTCCCGCGGCAGCTGATTCTCTCTCCCTCGACGAGAATTTCGCTGTCCTCCGTCTTATTAGATTATAAACCGAGTCTCCTCTTTCTTGTTCCTCCTGCAGCCATGCGTCCGCGAAGGTAGCGGAACTGCTTGATCGCTCGCTCGATGATCAATGGACGCGGCTTCGTCCAGAAAATGGGATTCGCCGACGGCACTTCCAGATTTCGTATTTGTCTCCTGCCGGAATAAAAATGGTAACGAAGCCGAACACGCTTCACAACGCCGCGTTAGCTGTGCAAATAAGTCCGGCGAATTTTTATTCAATCGGTCGTAACCATCGCTCTTCCTAGCGTCCCAAAGTGCCGGTCTTCAACTACGAAAATACCCTCTTACGTGCAATCGATATCGCCTTGAGAAGTTAGGGGCATTCAAAACAGCGGTCCTTCGGACCTCCATGATTTCAGTGGAGAAACCACAAAACTTTCAGTACATTGATAATTGACACGGATCAACAAACCATATTTTTTAAATTTTCTATGTAGACCCTCATAAAAAATTTGTAAATAACAATTTTTTAAAAATTTTATTTGCCATTATTTAGTAAACTAATTATTCTAACATGTGAAAAAATCTCAATTGATTTGTTTCAATTTTAACAAAGTTATCTTTAAATGTGATCGCATATAATTTTCCAGGGGTTGTAGAATTGGTCGAACATTACTGCGACTTCAGTACATTTATAATTGACACGGATCAACAAACCGTATTTTTTAAATTTTCTATGTAGACCCACATAAAAAATTTGTGAACGATAATTTCTTAAAAATTTTGTTTGCCTATTATTTAGTGAAGTAGTTCTTCTAACATGTCAAAGAATTTCAATTGATTTGTTTCAATTTTAACAAAGTTATCTTTAAATATGATCGCATATTATTTTCCAGGGGTTGAATTGGACATTACGGACATTACTGTGACTTCAGTACATTTACAATTGACACGGATCAACAAACCGCATTTTTTAAATTTTCTATGTAGACCCTCATAAAAAATTTGTAAACAACAATTTTTAAAAAATTTTGTTTATCTATTATTTAGTCAAGTAATTCTTCTAACATGTGAAAAAATCTCAATTGATTTGTTTTAATTTTAAGAAAGTTATTTTTAAATGTGATGGCATACTATTTTCCGGGGGTTGTAGAATTGTAGGTTGTAGAAGTCGCATTACTGCGACTGACTGTACTAATTCTTTTCGTATATTTACTGTCCAGTGGCTTCTATAATAAAAGCATAAAATCCGCAGTATAGTAAGTTGAATGTCACTAGAGAACGCACCGAATTTATTTGCACCCCCAACGTGAGTTTTACAGTATCGTATCGCCGTCAAAAGCGCACCCCTTTGGTCGTTTTATTGCTCGAGCGAGTGTTTATCTACGAATAGCATTAGTTTCGTGTATTCTAATGGGAACACGGGGGTTGGATCATCCCCCATTGACATACTCCCCCTAAGACTGCACAAAGGGTGACGATTCCTCTCGGCGTCACGGTGCATTTATTCACAGACTGCCGAGTCGATATCCCCCGTAAAATTCCATTCAAACGCCTTCTCGAATGTAATTATACGGTGAAAGACCGCCTAGCGAAGTAAATGCTCCGCGAAGTTAAATGAAGACGCTCGGAGAAAGAAGTTTAACTCGCCCCGAGAAGCTTATCCGGTGATTTTCGCATGCGAAATGAAAATGAGGGGGGTGCGAGAGGCTTTCTTTCCGTGTGAGAAGAGGGGAGTGTCCCGAACGAGTTTCCCCGATTGTATGTATCTGGTGAATCTTTAATTTCATTCTGAACCATTATGCAAGTTGTCCCAAAAATTACTTCTTCGAAAGAGGTGATTCCTGAGGCGATTTGAAGAAACTTTTTCCTTCGCGAAAATATTCTCCGTGGCTTTGTTAAGTAGATATTAGCGAAAAACACGGGCCAATCCGATTACAGTGGGCGGAGTCTGCTCGGGGCCTGACGCTGGGGCGGAGCCCGTCCACCGTAGCCGCGCTGATTGGTCCGTGTTTTTCGTTAATATCTCCTTAACGAAGCCACGTAGAACATTTCCGCAAAGGAAAAAATTGTTTCAAATGATCTCGGGAATCGAATGACCCCTTTCAAGGAAGTGCAACATTTTTCGGGCAACCTGTATGGATAAAATTGGACAAATGCGAACTCGGAAGATCAACAGTTCTAAGGGCGTGGAAGTTGAAAAATGTCTCGCAACTTCTAGGAGGTGTGGAGGTCTTGGATGGCATCGTTCCAAGGAAGTTCGCCGTCAAAGACTATTCGTAGATGATCTACCGATACCTGAGACACAACCTATATTTGACAGGTGACGGATCGATCCGTATTCCAGATAGCGTTCATTTACTTCGATTTGCCCTCTCGCGGTTATTACAGGCGGCATCCGGTGAAAACGCGTGCATA
Organism: Lasioglossum marginatum; assembly: GCA_028455795.1. Classification (NCBI taxonomy): domain Eukaryota; kingdom Metazoa; phylum Arthropoda; class Insecta; order Hymenoptera; family Halictidae; genus Lasioglossum; species Lasioglossum marginatum. The sequence goes on from CM052268.1 coordinate 6,346,437, forward strand.
CACATACGCGAGAGAGAGAGAGGCCTTGGATTTCGAGTTCTCGGCGGGCTTGTGTTCGCAGAGACGCCAGGCCGGAATTAATAAAGCCTTCCGCGTAGACCTGGGCGGATTTTTTCTATCAATTTCTCGGCTACGTTCCATATTTGAGCGTATTGTGCTCCGCGAACAATAACTCATCTCGATATTGCTGGTCTGGCTCTCGCATCCGGCGAGAGCGCGCGCGCCTCCTCTCTCTGTTCAATCTCCGCGCCGCCGTCTCCCTCGTCCCGCTATCTTTCGTTCGCTTTTTCGTCCCCCTCTCGTCCCCGCGTTCACCCCCTCCGCATCGATAAAGTCACCGGCAGTCGCGATTTTACGACTCGAAACGGAACTTTGCCTATTAAAGCGTGGCTCGTTAGCCTTGCATCGCGCGGAGCGGAGCGGAGCGCGGTGGGACGCTCGCCACACCGCGCCGACCAGACGGAACGCGTTCGATTCTTTTCGCCCCCGATCCGGCGGACATTGACCGTCGCGAAACAATAGTTCCACTGTTTCTGTCACTATTTTTTCGAAGACGAGCGGTCCGTAGATCGACGCCTCTTCAGAACAAAGCGCTCTCTGCCCTGGGAGCAGTTCGCTCCGGGAGCCACTCAACTCATAGTCATTTATTCTCTCTACATTTTTTCGAAATCTAGATCTCACATCCTTGAAAAATCTAGCTTCTTCAAAAATCTTCCTTTTCCAGCGGGAGGAGACTATGTACCTGTGACTAGGTGTGGGTTCGAAAATGCACCGTCAGAAATACTTTGTTTCTCGGTGTAAAATAGATCTGCTTCGAGGCGTGGCTTCGTTACCCTTGGCGTGACCAGATCAGTACTTACCTATTCCCTAAAAATCCACTTCCAAAAAACCTAGTCTCCTTTTTAGGGAGATTTCTCCCGACTAGGCGTGGCCTGCCACACGGAGGCGTGACTTGCAGGCCCTCAGTGGTGCTACAGCAACACCGCACGGGACAATCGCAGCTCACAGAGCTAGAATGCACAAACGAGCAGTCGAAAGAGATTAGTGACCACACGGTCACTCTTCCGGGCACTTTCGCTCGGACCCGGGGCGGTATTCGGTAGCGAAATGGAATTCCGTGGATCCTCTGTGGAGGCTCACGAGCAATAAGTCGCGACGACAGGCTCAGTATCCCGAATCGCCGCTACAATTAACAGCCCCGGCGGCGTGGCGCAGTGGGTCGGGAGCTCTCGGGGCAAAGCCACGAAAACCATTCGCGTTTGGTTGGCCGCGGCGGGCAATAGAGTGGCCGGTTCCGGTGGGGGATGCACGTACGCAGCGACGGGTCGGCTTTAAAGGAGCCACACGGATCCGTTGCGTTTACGTTTGCGTGGCACGTGGGCATACTCGAGGAAAACTCTCGGCGGAACGGTAAGCTGGAACGAGAAGCCGGTTAATGAAGGATGGAAGGGCCGGCTGGCCTGTGTTTGAGAAGCACTAGTCCGGTCTCCCGAGAGTGGTCGGTCTTCTCCTGGATATCTGCCGGGGCACGGGATGAACGTTGGAGCCGGCGGGGTACGGGCTCTGGCCACTTCCCAAGGGAACTCGTTTCAGCTTACGTCCCTCCCGCGCGACCGGGGCAAGGATGGCCGACTGCTCGCGTAAAAGCGCGTCCGCGAGAGTGAGAAACCAGGTTATATGCAGATACATGCTCGTTCTTCCCGGCCTTTCTTCGACGATTCCCCACTCTCTCTCTCTCTCTCCTCGTTCCCACTTACCCAGCCTCTACCGTGGCCCTCTCCTCTCACGTCTCGACGTCGCAACGGCCCCTCGTTTCTTTCCTCGCCTCTGAAACGCTCCACGATACCCTCAGGTACGAAATGGCAATCGCTCTAGGCTCTCCGTCTTTGTCTCTCCCGCACCAGTACTCTCTCGGTCTACTCTCTCCGAGCCGCGCCGCCGTCGTTCCCTTTGTTCCACCGAGTCCTCCGCGTATCGCAAATCAACGCAGCTTCTTACTTTCCGCGCGCTGCTTCGTATTTATTCCCGCATCAGCCGCCGCCGACATCTCTCCTTTTCCCGCCCCGAACTCCGGGGCGGCTGTCACGCCGGGATTCGCGTATTTTGTTATTGAAAACTATAACGTGTATCATGTTCGGAGAATTTCCAAATTTTCTAGGACAATTAGTTGTGTGATGATAAACCGCAATAGAACATTGTTAACATGATGATTAAATATATTAACCGTTACCACTCAAGTGACTCAGAGTCAACATTATAAATTGCAAATTGCAAAATATTGTTTGCATTATTGTCGGTATCTAAACCAATTACATGTCGGTATCTAAACATTCATGTATTGTATGAGGGATTGTATCAATTTCATATTCACAACGTGAACAAAATCATATATTATAGAATCGAATTATTACGTCGGAGGAAATGTTTAATTCTCGGGTTGACAAAATGATTTTCAGTTTTATTATTATTATTTTGCATTCGTTTGGGTATTTAAAAGAACGCGTAACCAAAAGTTCGGTAGATTTTGGAGGTACTTGAAAATTTGAGTTCGGTCCGGGTTTTTACGACTGTGGCGAACAGTGGGACGGTTCTGCCGCCGATTCGGGCGGCGATCGACCGAGAGAATCCTCGGATCGGCGCCGAATTACGGCTCGGTCGGCCGTTAAGGGAAGATCGGAGCCTCGTATTTTTCCTGGACGAAATCCGGGGGCCGAGTCGGTTGCTTGGTCGTCCGCGAACCGGATTACGCGCGGGATTCCGATGGAAGAGAGAAAGAGCGAAACTGAGAGAGAGAGGGGATCACGGTCTCTCTGGTAGCTTCAGCCGATTTCATCGGACTCAGTTTTTCCCGCGGGGCCAGGCCTCGATCGATGCGTTTCCGATGCGGCTTTCGGAAAATCGCGTCCTCCGACGGGAAACAAAGAGAAAGAGAAGGAAATCCGACTGGCATAGTGACCCGGCGCGCATCAGTGCTTCGACGAAGTGGATTCAATTAACGAGTGTGCGCCGGGAAAGAAAAGACGACGGGAACGGGGCTGCGAGAGAAACAGAGAGAGAGGAGAGAGAAAAACCGAGCACACGATGGAGAAAGCGGGCCGGGAACACGGCGGCGGCTTCCCACAGAGTAAACGAACGAAATTCGACGTCCGACAGAGGCAGGTTTTCTTCCGACGCTCACCATGGGAGAAAGATGTTCTCCCTCCGACGATAGAGAGTAACGAAAAGAGAAAGAAGGAGAGTAGAAGCGCGTTTTTCTCTGTTTTCCCCGTGGCCTAGTTGCGGCCAGGAAAAACAAAGGATACCGATTCCGATCCGCGCCGCTTGAAATATAGCCGGCGGTTCACGCCCACGCAGCCCGAGCCCGAGCCCGCTCCGCTCTCTTCCGGCCGCCGATTAAATACCTAAATACCGTCAGCGGCCGATACGTGGCTTGGACGCGTTAAACGATTAATCGCACTGATTGGATTCCAATTAGCCTGCTAACGACACCGCCGCGCCGCGGCCAAAGCGGATTTTCCGTGCGCGCCACCCCTTGCCTTTCTTTTTCCTCGTTCACCTTCCATCTACCCCCGCGTACACCTTCCGCATCTGACACCGTGAACGTCCACCGTCTCCGCTCGACGATCGCCCGCTCCCAGACGGCTCGGTTACGCGACGTCGAATATATACTGCCACCGTGAAAGCGCATTTTCCTTTATTACCACCCCTCCGGCCCCCGGAGCGATTTTATTGGAGCGGACCGGCGACGGACGACGACGACGACTGCTACTACGTTCGAAACGGTTCTCCTTCTTCTTCAGGGCCGCCTCGATAACCCCCGGGCCTCCAGTTATATCGGTGAAAAATCCCCTCCGGGTAGTGCGCCGCTGAATTAGTAAAGAGTCAACTGTGTGTACCAGTTGACGGGGCACCAAAGGAACCACCCGCTCCCTCCGGTGGGGGCGGGAAAGCCTTTCAGGGCCACTGCGCGACGAAAAAATTCCACAGCACCTCCCACACCACCCCCGGACTCGATCCCAGACATTTTACGCGATCCACCCCTTCCCCCGCTTACACCCCCGCAATCCCTCCCTCTCTGTCTTCTCGTGCACACGCGGCCAGTGTAAGCACACCGTACGAATAACCGACAAACAGCCGTGTCGACGAAAGCTTCCCTAACCGAAGGAACGTATTGCAGACGTATTTGCATTCAATTTCTTCGGAAGGGCTCCCCTCCGGCCCCTCTGCACCGGCCTCTCTCGTCCTTTCAGCTCTCTCTATCAGGTTCTCTCTACATCCCTCTCCCTCGGTTTCCCTCGCCCAGGCTCTCCCTTCTTCTCTCTTTCTCGTTTTCTTCGGGAGCTAGCATCCCTCGCGCGGACCCCTCCTTCTACGAGCTCGCCCTTTTCTTCGTTGCGAAATAGGGTCTCGAGGATGAAAGGAATGCACTTGCCAAACATTAGCATGCACGTACGCCCGGCTCGATACACAGCCGAGAAAGCCTGGCGGAAGGGCTCGGACGCATCTCCCGACACCCCCTCGCGGCGTCGAGGGCGACGTACTCCACGATTCTTTAACCGACTGATGGGATCTCGCCGTGCGCTGCATTCTGGGACTCCTCGAACTTGTCAGAATGCGAGTTTACGTCTGCTGATGTGATGGGTCCTCGCCAAAAATTCTGTTCACCCCGTCCAACGTCGAATCAAAATTAGCTACACCCCTTCTGTCTCCGATTTTCATGTAGAACAGAAGAATTCGGGGAGAATTGTTCGTGCCAAGTGGAACGTGACGTACTAAATTTTTATTGGGGTATAAATCGTGTAGAATGTGGTTTAAATCCAGCTATTTCTTCAGTCTTCCGTAAAGCCTTCCCTCGTATCTGTTTGTCAAGTTTATTTACTAAATTAATATCTAGAGATCTTTCACAGGACTACACAGTTTGTAATTCACATTTACGGAATAGTTGCGGTAGAATTTCGTTCAATTTAATAGGACGAAGGTGCAATGATATCTCTACATGAGTAGAAGTTATCCCCACTCTGCCGGTAACGGATTAGTGAACCGGAGCAGTGGAGATAGCCTCGTGGAAGGGGAAGGTAGAGTCTTAATCTGACGACTCTGTCCAAGGAATTAGACGCACCTTGGCTCGCGAAAGCGCAGAAGCGAGCATCAATTGTCTCGATTAACCGCGCGCATGATCAAAGATTGATGGTGTACCGTTCCCTATATTCGCCGTATAATTACACGCGTAGAATGGATGTTCCTCGCAGAGTTATAACGACGATAATTGACGGTAATTTACGAAACGTTGCATATTATTTTAATGATACGGCCATTGTACGAATACGCGCGCAAACATTATCAGTGATAATTAAAAGAGTGTGAGGTAGAACGTTAATCATTGCCGGGGCCGTGGTTCGCGATTGAACGCTGCGCATTGACAAAGTGTCCAGCAATTTACAAAACAGAGAAAATACATGGACCACGTTCCGCCATTGACGCCTACGTACAATCTAAGTTCCGCGTTAAATATTTCTTTTTAATTGTATTTAGCATTCAGACACTTTCAACACGGTCCTTTCGTATAGGGTTTCCAATCCCGTCAATCACGGAATAAAGGATAGTTAACTATGCGACATAGTTGTTCGCATTCAGCGGTTAACTGTGAATTAAGGGGTCCCGACGTGACAGAATAATACAGCCCCCTTCCCACTCGTTCGAGGGACAAGAGCGTGCGTTCCGCTGTCTTGTCAAAGAGCCGCCGGACGACAAAAGTTTCCGGGCGATCGACTTCGAGTCGCGGGAGGACCCGGTGACATTTTTCGAACGTTCCTCTCCGTGAAGGAGAGAGAGCGAGGGTGGAGAGCCGCATAGTTCCCGTCGTCGCTCGGCGAGAAAGTCCTGCCGGCGTGACGAATAACTCGAAGAAACGGAAAAGGAAGCCGCGTATAAGAAAAGCGGCGGGTGAACAGAAGTGGAAGCCCGAAGCCACATAATTCGCCCCTTCGAGCGCCCCGAGGAGAGTTTCTCGGTAAAACTTGACGCCGCTTCCGTGCTTTCCCGCCAACTATCCCGAAAGTTTCCGCGGCCGGGACCTTTTGCACGGGGGCCGAGGTGTGCCGAAAGACCCGCGACACCAGCTGCCAGATATCCAGGCACAGAGGTGCCGAACCAGGACAACCCCCGATGATCCCTTCCGCGCCTAGCTACTCGCAGGATCAAGCTCGAGCTTCTAGGATGAATATCAAATTCTACCTCCTTCGAAAACCAGCGCAAATTCTATAAATGTTCTCAAATAATCGATCATTGAAGCCTTGCGACGCCCATGTCTTGTCAATTGGAATGTCTTAATTTTGATGATCTTGATGACTAACCATCCAGGGACTCTGAGATCCCTGATGAGATCTCTTGGACCCCTTACAAGACTATTGTTGTCTTCACAAGTCATTAAAGGATTTTTTACAGGTCTTCCAGATGTATTTTATGATCCACAATGGACCCTGTGGAGTCCAGAAGTCCATAAGTCTTGGATCCCTTGGACTACCCTCCCAGAGACTCTGGGATCCTTAATGGGACGATTTCAGGATTCCTTGAACCCCTAAAAGACTATTACGCCTTCTATATTGTCTTCAGAAGTCATCAAAGGAGTTTTGCAGGTCTCGACAATCGACAATGGATCCTGCCGGGTCAAGAAGTCCGGAAGTCCTCCGGGTGGAGGGAGTCTTTCACGAACCTCGGAAATTCTCCTGCAGGACTGGCGTCCCCGGGGTCCTTTTAAGTCGCGACTTTGAACTTATAATTAAACTTTTCATCTTCTTTCCTATTTGGGGGAGAAAAAAAGTTGATATTAGCCTTTACGCGGTTATTCTTATTATAGTAGGGCGGCGGAGCGGAGGCACCGTTGGGATGGCTCCTCCTGTAAATTATGCAGGACGAAGTGCGCGCCGACTTCGGTTGTCCCGCAATAACTGCAGACAGAGTAGGTATGTAGTTAGTAGTCTCCAGCTCCCGGTGTTTCGGCAGACGATTCCCAATGGAACGTTACCACAGAGTCGAGAATTAATTTGTTCCCGAGAGTCGTACTTCGCAATTACTTTATCGTTTCTTCGGTGCTCGTGCTGTATCGTTTCCTTTCCACTTGATATTTATCTTGGAACGGCTCGTTGATCGACGAGCGTTCGTTTACGATTCTCCTTCGGAATGAACCAATTTTCGGCCTCTCTTAACTCCTCGTCCTCATCCTCCTCGTCCTCATCGTCGTCGTCGAGCGACAAACTCCGTCGTAACGATTCGTTCCGACGTGAGAGGGAAACGGGAGAGCACAGAGGAAGCAAACACGGAGGGAACCAGCAACAGCAGAGTGAGAGATAGAGATTCGAGAGAGAGAGAGAAGGGGTTTCGATCCGCGGCGATTGTAAGCCGGGAACAACGGCCGATAGGTTCAAGTGTGGCCGTCGATGACGCAAGCTAGCAAACTTATCGCGAATGCTGGCCCGGCGGAAAGACTCGTTTATTAAAGTCACGAGGCTCGTTGCTTATTAGAAATCGAGCCCCAGCGCGGCAGCCATTAATATTCATCGCCGGTGTTTCGCCCGATAAAAGATCCCCTCCTCCCGTTCCTCGGAAGCGGAAAAACGGCGTCGTCCTCTATTAGGTTTCGTGGGGTGGCCGCAGAGTCGCCAGATTAAGACTTGTCCCTCCACCTTTATCACTGTCACGTGATCAGAAGTCTTCTAGATGTATTTGACAATTCACAATGGGCCCAGAAGTCCGTGGGTCTTGTGGGAAGGATGATCAAGACTTGTCCTCTAATCCTCACGCTTCAGACCGGTCACGTGAAGCGTCGGCAAAGTGGGGGTACCTTCTTCCCCTCATCTTGCAACTCCGGGTGGCCGTATCGCCGGATTATCTCGTGATTGCCATGAAAGAAATCGGGCACTCGACGAATCGGAATTGTAGCGGCTCGAGATCCGTAATCTCCGGACCTCGTTCGGCCGGCTCGTAATCTATTGTTCTCGCCGATGAAACCAGTGGCGGCGAACGAGGCCTATGAATTCTGATCCCGCGCCACCTCCGCGACACGGGCGCTGCAAATTTTCCACACCCGCGAACGAACGGTGACGTTTAATCGAACCGGGCCGGATAAAATATTCGAATTGGAAGGTTACGCACTGTCGGCTCGCCACTCGCGAGCCGGGCATCAATTAATTTGGATTTATTAGAACGAAGAACTCGTCGATCGCCGCGGAACCGTCACTCTGTGTTTCCCTTTCTCTCTTGTCCCTCTCTCTCTCGTGGACTCTCTTGCGTCTCTCCCACCCCTCTTTCACCGTTTCTATCGCCGCCACCGTTATTCCCTTGATTTTAACGAGGCCGCCGTTAATTCCCGGCCGCGCACAATCCCGGGCTAGAAATTCACGTGTTTATCGATTATCCATCCCGGGACCCCGTACATTGTGGCGATCGTTTCCGTTTCACGATTAATCAGGACTCGCGATTAATTCTACGGCCTCGGTCAACCCGGTCACCTTAGCGACCATCATCCCATGTCGCGCGTCATGGTGTTTCGACCATCCCAGGATATACACCCATCCGTGGAAACGCTTCCTGTCGCCGATATCCCCGTAAGAATTTCATGTCAACGTCAACGGGATCGCAGCATTCAGTCGAGCCCACCAGATTGCCAATTTTTATGCGAATTCTCGCGGTTTTATGGCCGACGAAACTGCGGTTTTATTTCTCGCGACGCCTACCGTTTTAATTAACGCCGCGTAATGGCGACCGGTCCGGTTTTGTGGAACTTTTTGGGGATGTTTATGTAATTTTTAATTTTTATAAACAAATTTTAAGAAGTGGAATCGAATTATTTTGCAGTGGCAATGGGCTCCATAGATACAAAATTTATCAAAATCGTACCAAATTCTATTGAATTTCATATTCTAATATTTTTTCAAAATTTTCCGTAAATACTGCGGATCTTTATGCAAAATAAAAACTTTCTACCTGAATTGTAACAAGCTGGGTTGAAATCTATATTGATTTATGATAATGAAGTAATATAGTAGTACTTTTACTGTCAGAAATTAGACCTACCCATTTTTATCGTAAATGCATAAAATCCGCAGTCTAGTAATTATACATATCGACTGGGAATATACTAGTGCCAGAACTAGGGTGAGAGCTAATTAAATTCTTGTTAATAATTCTTTAATAAATATTCAAGAGGGTTGTGCAATATTTTGTAGTCATTAAAGACTAAATTTAGTTTAGTCTCGATTAAATACTTGGTCGATAATTCTCTGATAGATTCGAGGTTAGAGCACATTGACATTCAGTGACACATGTGATTAGCACGGAAATTTTGGCAGTCGAAGTTTACGAACCCACGGAATCGCACGGTGATTAACAGGGGCAGTCGATTGCCAATTAAATAGAAAGGGGACAGTGTTTCTTGTTCACCCGGCTTGAGAATATATCGCGGCTGGCACAAGTAGGTCAATAAATGAGACATTCGGGCGAGCGCGATTTTTAAATAATGCATGTACTCCGCGGACAATTGCGCACGATCGGAATCAACCAAATTGGATTGGTAAATGTGCAATTTGCGGGAAACTTCGGGGGAAAAAGGCTGGAAACATTTCTGCTACAAACCCTCTAAAAAATTAAATCATGTCACTGGGGGTGATTTCTTGATCCTCGATTAAAAAAGAAATGTTGAACTTCTAAATCTACAATTGAGTACCTCCAATCTGTTTTATAAATTTGTCGAACGATCTTGTCGACCAGTAACAAAATTATAATAGCAATTATTATAATATTATAATAGTAATTATTTGCTGAATTTCTCTTACCTCAATTCAGAAAAAAGATCTTGTCACTCCTCCTCCGTTCTCCAAAAAAAGGTGTGGTAAATTTTCAATTATTCGTCGAAAAAATGGTTTTGAAGTTGTCCCGCGTCGTTCCGCGGCGTACAACCGCGTACAACCGACGTAATCCACGCGTTAGTAGTTTTGAAAAATTAACGAGACGCGACACGCCTGGCCCTTCGGACGATAAATAATTTAGGCTCAAAGCTGTCTCACCTGTCGCCCGGCCTAGACCCGGCCCGCGTTTCCTCGGAGAATATCCCGGAGCTTCTCGACAGTTCCGTGGAAACGAGAGGCGAAGGCGAAATAGCAGGAGGCGTGGGCACGAGTGGCGGGCGGGAGCGTATTAATTCGATTTTCTCCGGTTCGATTCTCCGCCCCCCTTTAGCAGGACATCAAAAGCAAAAGCCTGGCCAGCGTTGCCGGGTTCGCTCCGGTCCCGCTTGTTTGCGGCCGTAAAATTATACGGCCAGGCTTCCGCCAATTATGAAATATCTATTTGCTCGAATTCGTTAGCGAAGTCAGCCCCCGAAAGAAATTCGACGCAATCAGCGAATGAGCTCGCCTCTCGAGCTCGCGTCCCATTGATCTCTCTGGTCCCCGCTGTTCCAATCCACCGAACCGGATCTCTTCTCTCTCTCTCTCGCTATCTGCCGTTCGACCGGGACATTAAACTTAATTAATTATAAAACTTATGGACACTTGATCCGTTCGTCAATCTACTCGAACCCCGAACAATCGAACTGCCACGCTGTTCGCGCTTCGCCGCCGCGTTCCCGTCGACAGAAGCGCGTAATTATGATCGTCCTTTTCCGTCCCGCGCTAAGATTTTCCCGGCACCGAACTCTTTCCACGGTTAATTGATATTTAGATCGACGGCCGATCTAATTATAGAGACACTCTCGGAGATTCGAGATCCGGAGAACTTTTGTACCGAGTCCCCGGCGAACAATCACATAGTTAATATTGTTTTCCGCTATCGTCCCACGGAACGATGAACGTTTGAACAAAACCCTCCGGCGTTCGACGGATTTACAGCACGTAAAATTCTTTGGGCAATAGTAAAACGCACACGAGCAGCAATAAAGTTTCATACGTCCGTAGGTTTACTGTATTGGCAGCATTCGAAGCAGACTTTCTTCCGAGTTTTCTATAAAAACGCACATTTGCATAAACTTTCGTCAATGTATACGGGCCGGGGGTACTAGTAAAGACAAACAGGGAACAAACCAAATCCATTTTTTATGTCCGGATAGCAGATACAGGGCGGAATCGTGGCAGCTGCTGCGATCGTGATCGAGTTTCTTTTGGCGATACGAAAAATAAATGTAGTCGAATTGTACGTTCGGGTGTATAGAAATATATGTGTCGCGACTTCACCCTTGGTTCAGTGAAAATCGCAAAATTAACTTTGTGCTTGAATTTCAAGGTCGAAAGGTCAACCATGTTTTTCCACTTCATCGTATTCTGTTCGTCACGAGGGTGAACCTTATCCATCTGATATTATTTATATTATATTTTTATTTCTTACTCAGATAGAGTTTGTATGTACAGCTATTAATGGAGCCCTTGGAAATGATTTCTTTGCACGTAAAATATATCAAAAATGTATAAATAAAATCAGTTCAACCCCTTGCCGTATTTTAACAAGTCAGACTCGTCGTGAAGATTTTAAACAAAGTCCAACAAATATGAATGTTACTCCTTTCCTTTTAAACGAAATAAAATTTGATTCGTTCGTGATGAACGTTTAAGCATTAAAATAAATGTAGCCAGAGAAAAAATATAAATCTTCTAAGATAAAGACATTTTAATCGCTGTAACTGTAAAGAAACTTGTACGGCAAGGGGTTAATAACGAACAAACTTTATCACAATTTTTTAAGAGAACGATTGAGTTTTGACCCATGATGTCTTCCGCACTTTTTATCCTCGGGATGAGTAGACTAAGCCGCAATGAAAACAATGTTTGACCTTTCGACCTTGAAGTTAATTTTGCGAGCAGAGTCAGGAATAATGGAAAAACTGGTCGGAATTGTAGAGTCAATACTAAAACTTATTTTTTGCAGCCCTTGCAGCCCATATAGAGAATTAAAATTATACCTGAAATATCTAGCCACAATAATGCTGCGTATACACATTGTCCAGACAATTGTATCAACTTTCCCCCGACAGTTGGCATAGCGAGTAGCAGAGTGCGTGAGACAACGGCGGGGGGGTTGGAGCAAGTATCTCTTTCCCCGGAATAATTGTAGCGAAGCCGTCGGAAGGGTTGGAAGGTGGTCGTCCCCTTTGACCTGTCGTCGCAGCTTGTCGCCGCGAGCCGATGGGTTTTAATTCGCGCGAATAGACCCGACGATGATATAATAAAAGCCTGCCGGCTCGATGTAATCCCGTGAAGTCGGGCCCGAAGGAGCGAGTGGAGAGAAAATAACGCGGCGCGTAAATCGCCCGGCCACCCCTTCTCGCCGGAGCTTATGCCGTCGTTATGCCGGCGTTATTCCGGCCGCCATTCTACGTAATATCCTCGTGATAGACCGATCGACCCCCCGTAAACTTTGCCAGATGGGTCGAGGACGCGTGCCACGTCGAGATAAAAGATTAGCTCGTAAGCCCGACGAGAGCCATTGTACGACACGGGGGCCGGTTCCCGGATCTCAACCTTCCCATCGCCCATCGGGAACACAACACCCGAAAAACTCACCCCATAAGGCACACGCGCGTACACGTACACACCCCTACGAGAGCCACTCGTCCGACATGGGGAACAGGTTCGGGACCGAGAGCGACAGGTTCGCCGATTTCGCAAACGACCGAGGGTTGCCACCCCCTTCGCCACGAGAGTCCGGTACAGCGCGGTCTCCCGCGTACTGAAATACTCCCGGCGAGGGTGAAACTGACGTATCGAGTGTTATCCCAGAGCCTGCTGCCCGAGATCCGCGCGACCGAATTTACGAGCCACCCTTAATCATCTTCGCGAGCCTCTTTTTTTCGCGGTACCGGCTCGTCAGTCTCCCGTGACCCCCGGAATCCTCGTGGAAAACAAAGATCGAACGACCGTATCCAAACTGCCGATCTTCGTGCGAAATAAATGTTTCGTGGGAAGTAAATATTCCTTCTTTAGTCATTCTAATTGGCTGAAAATAATACAGCGATATTCTCGAATTCTTCGTTCTTCTTCTGGTGAAATATACAAAGACTATCAATAGTGAATGAATTGACGTTTAATAGATCTGGTTGAAGAACTAGAATCAACCCCATTATTGAGTCGATTAAAATAATATTAATTATTAAATGCAAGTCATTAAAATAAAATATTATGGCTATGCATCCTCATTAGAAGAGCATGTTTATTGATCTACTAGATGAATTTAAAAATTATGCATTCTAGACTTTTTATATATTTATTATATAATAGAAGAAGTTAACAAAATGATCGTGACGCTGTTAATGTGATTACTAGACTGCGGATCTTAACGCATTTATGAAGAAATTGGTTGGGTGAAATATGAAACGGGAAAAGATTTTAAAAATTCACGAAAGTTGTTATGTTAAAATCAATTTTTTTACTGCTTTCCACAATCAATGCAAAACATTTTTATTTTGCATAAAGACCCGTAGTCTAGCGATTACATTTATACAGAAGTATACTTTGTTTTGAAGGGGTTGTTGAAATAGTCGCCTAAAAGGCAGCGCTCGGGCTCAGCTCGCATTTGTTGCTCAGTTCCTGGCATTCCCTGATGGAGGATTGAACCGTGTCGCATGTTATTTCTCCAGTCCGCTCTATTATCCTCCTTCCATTGGTTTGTCCGGCCTCGATCGGGCTCGCAGTGATTATTTGCGTCGGCGTCGCGGCGCGATTGATCAAGAGAAGCGTACTGTTCAGCATTCCGTGTACAATCGCGTCGCCATTCGGGAGGCCATCGCCGTCCGATGCGCCATCGTCAAGTCCATTGTCGGAAGTTACAATCCGTTCAACTTCCCCCCGGGTCGCATCGACGGAAGGCGTCGAGCCGGCAGGCAATCCTGTCCAGTTTCCTGACGGTTTCCACCCCTGTACCTTCGCCAACCACCCCGTTGCTCCACTAAACCACCCCTCCGCCTCACCTTCTGCGTACACTTTGACTTTCGCCGGTTCCGCGGAATTCTCGCCGCACTCTTCCGAAAACTTGTTCCCTCCCTATCGAATCTCGTCTCGAGACGTCTGGCACTGGCGGTCCCTGATTAACTCGAAAGATCGTCCCAGCCGCCTTGCGGCAAACTTCGCTCACCCCTGGCTCCTTCCACCTTCCCCTTGCACGCCCCTCGCGGTCGTTTCGCTGGGTCTCGTCTCGTCTGCGACTTTTCCCCTCGGCTTTCGCCCCGGTGAAAGAAGAAAAGAATGTCGCTCGCGATAGATCCAGGCTAAACCGGAGAGAGAAGCAACTGGGGGCCAGGCTAAATGCAAATAATGGCCCGGGACGAGTCGGATAAGAACCTCCCGTATTTTATTTCTCCCGTAATCGGCCTCTCAGCAATTCCGCAATTTCGACGTAGGCTCCGTTCAGTCAGAGAGTAGTCTAACAAGAGTCTCGGGAGGAGGTGCCGGGGCCAAACGGGGCGAGGCCTCGCTCGCTCGCTCCGCCCATCCCCACCGTTCATGCTTCCGGAGTAAATATGCGTTGACCTTCGCATGTCCTAGATTTAGCTTCCAGGTAAATAGTGAGTATATATTGGAAATTAGTAGGTTACTTATTTATTAAGTTGGAGGGAAAGTAATTTTGGGAAACAGGAATTGACAGGTTATCTGAATGATGGCAAGTAACTATGTATTTTTATAAATCGATTCAAATGAACTTTCCCTCCAACCAAATATAATGGAGATTGTATATGTAGATGAGTATAGACAGGTCCTACAGGCGGGTGAGAAAGGGCGAAGAAGGGATCCCGGCTGAACAACGTTCATTTTCCCCGGTTCCCGAGCGGTGTGCATTTTTTAAAGCGCGAGATTTAAGAGACTGCGAGAAGTCGACCAAGTAGGTCGACCCCCTAACGAGTAGCAAACACACGGCTGCATAATCGGCCGAATTCGACGTCGGCCGCTTTATTCGCGTCGACGCCAGGCGTCTCAACCCTCTGACCCGTCCTTCTGTGCAGCTCCCGACGTAACCTTGCTCTCTGGGGGTTACAGGATCCCCCTGGGTGAAAGGGGGAGGTTCCCGGGGAGGAACCGTGAGAAAATCGAGCCGCGACCTGCCGTGAGACTTCGCCGTCTTTGCGCGACCGGGATGGCAAATTAGGCGAATCATCCACTGAGAGAACATCGATCCCCCAAACCCCCTTGAAACCCCCAGACCCCTCAACATCCCCCGAACCCCTTGAATCCCCAATTCCTGGAGGAATCGCGGTAACGAGTGTGCATCGGCCTAGCCGCGGGCCGTGTCGGGTCGGGTCGAATCCTTTTCCGCTCCGGCCGCGCGTTTAAGCAACGTTTAAATAAACTGGCTGTGCTTGGTGACGAGAAACGGGCTAAACGAACCGTGAGAGAGCTCGAAAACAAGGGAGACGGGGGGGGGGGGCGAGCCGCGAGCCGACGGAAATGGGACAGTGGAACGTTCCGTACAGCCCAATGAAATTCCCTCGACGCCGCGCTCACCGCGCCGCACGGTGGGGCGTCGCGACGCTCACTTTTTTTCGCGGTCGTCGACGCTGCGAGCCACGCGTAACCGCGTCCCAACCGCGGGCTTTCACAGCGTCTCTTTTTTCCCCGCAGGTTTGTCACGAGAGCCGCAAGACGCTCGTACACGAGGAAGTATTATACGCTGATTCTAAATCAGGGCGCACCATCCCCTCACCCTCCCCCGGGCTACTTAGGCGGAACCACCGGGAACCGCACCCTTGTCTTTGGTTCTCCAAGTTGATGATGAATGATGTCAGAGATGAGACTTCGTTCGATCTCTTTCCATCTGATTTTTGGTGACAGGGTCGCATTCATTTACATTTTATAATACAGGGTAAATATGTGATATTAATATTGTAACACACAAGGGTTGTATAGAAATTCGCTTTTTCAATCGTCTTAATGAGTCCATTATTTTAATGAGTCCGTATAAGCCAATAAAATATGTTCACATTTTTATAATGCAATAAACGTTTTACGAAAATTGTTATAATTGAAGTTTTCAATTGTTTTAATTGAAGATAGTATAATGTAGGATACGCTACGATTATAGAGAAATGTACTCTGAATTGTTTTAATGGGTTGACGATAGTACGATGCAGAATAAAAATGTTTCAGTTGCAACAAATAGAGGTGACACAGAAATTTCCAGAAATTGTTGCAATAGGTTGGATTTAATGTAAATTGGAGATGTTCTACTTTCATTGTCACAAACAGGGACTGTATAGAAATCCTCCTCTATAGAAATCGTTTTAATGGATTGACACTAATACAGTTCGAAATAGAAACGTTCTACTTCAGTTGTAACAAATAAGGGTTTCGTAGAAATTCGCTTTCATAGAAATCCTGTGAACAGATTGCGAATAATATAACGTAAACATAGAAATGTTCTATTTCAATCGTAATAAGTTACGTAGAAATTCTCTTACGAAATCGTTTTAACAAATTGGAAATGACGTAATCCTCCCAAAATATACTGTAGTCCTAATAAACACAAATCTTATATAATTCCGCTCCTCTAGCAATAAATATCCAAAATAAAATTATCTACCTATCTAACCTATCTAAATTATCCCGAGTGGGCGTGGCTTAGTTGCCTCGACCCATTCCAGTGCAGCAGAAGGGCAATTTCCGTCCGGCTAGACTCAGCCAATGAAGAATACACAATCCCTTTTTCTAGTTTTTGTGTGGAACGATTTTAATCAACGTCACCTTACCCGCAGAAAACAGAAACTGTATTCGCTTCAAAGCTGATTCAATTAGACTGGAATAAAAAAATACCCTCGACGATCGAACCTATAAACGGTACCGGGATAAAGCGCACGGGAATACTGATCCGCGGCGGACGTGATGTTCATCATTTTTTCGGAAGAAACCTGCGGGCGAACCTTCTCGGGTTTTACGATGCTACGGATCCGGAATATGAAAAAATTTTCTATTTAATTTTGATTAACCTCTGCCATTGATACGCGGCACTCGGCGCCGCACCGTTGCGAAACTGGGACGCTTTGGCCAGCGTCGTGGTAAAAATTTCAATTCTAGACCGATTTCGAAATTTCTTTCGGAATTATTTTAATTAGATGCACTCCATCGTCAAAGCTAATTCCAGAAAGCAATTTTCCGAAGACTATGTTTTAGAAAAAAATGATATAAATAAATTGTTCTATACAGGGAACTTCTATACGGGAACTGAGACAAGTTACTGCTCTTTTTTTAAGTAGAAATGGAAGAAAATGATAGAGGAAAATATCATATGTCATAATACGCTCTAACTTTCTATGAACTTATTTCTTAATGCAACCCAATGTTTTTATTAAATCAATCGATCGCTTTTATTATCCTACGTATAAAAGTATTGGAAAGAAAGAGTTCGTAGCGTTTTCAAATTAAGAATCGAAGTTGAAATTAAGGTATTTATTCATATGTTCATTCAATAACACGAGACGTTACCTCAAAAATGGCAAAAAGTAATAGAACAGAATGGGAAATATGTTATTGGATAAATTTGTGAATAAATATCTGAATTTTAGCTTTCAATTTTAATTTACAAACGCTACGAACTTTCGTTCCAAACCAATACTAACCCATCATCGGAATGTCAATACTTCACGTTATACAATACTTGTGTTAGAAACATGTAAGGTAGCATACGTCATAGAATCCAAATTTGAAGAGGCCAGGGTTCTATCTAGCCAGGGTGGCCAGATTAAGTGTCTCCACTGTACCTTCCCCTTATGCTGGCAGAAAGGGGCCAACTGTTTCCCCCCGATTCGAGTCAATTCCCCTCATCTTGCAGCTCTGAAGCTAACTACCAGAAGCAGAGCGCCCCGCAGTCTCAGGGAAGTATCTCACAGCTAGGAATCTTTCAGGTAACAATGATAATTTTCCAGGCGCTGAAGAGGATCCCAGTTGGAGAAGGATCTACAAGTCCGCCGAATCCCGATCCCTGGACATTCGCTACGCCTATGACCGGCCGGATAACGAAGCAAGACTCGGAGCCGGGAGGAGACGAGTGGAGCGAGTTTCGAGGGGAGAAAAGCCGTAGGAGTGCCGAAGAAGAGAGGAGAGGAGGTAGTGGTCGCGGCGGTAAACGGAAACGAGAGGGAAAGAAAGAACAGGGAGAGAGAGAGAAAGGGAGAGAGAAAGAGAGAATGAGAAAAGGCGGCGGCGCCCGGTGGCACTGCTGGAAAATCAGACTAATTACTTTGTACGCGTGGCTTTCACCGAAATGGGCTCGCGATTATTTTCCCCGAGTATAATCTCGGCCAGACGCATATTCCGCGGCAGGACTTTATAATCGTGTCGGGGGCCGGGGCTCGTGTCCGCGGCAAAGGGACGGACGTCTCTCTCTCTCCCTCTCTCTCCTCGTTCTCCTTTCTAGAAAATTCCTTGATTTCTTTCCTGCCCGACGGAAACCGACGCGCGTACGAAACTTGATGTTCCGTGCGGGGTAATCGTGGGCTCCGTCGACGCGACGTCAAAGCGACGCGAACAGCGGCTTTTTATCGCGGAGACAGGAATCCATTTCGCGTCTCTTGTTTCGCAATTACGACGATACCAGCCCGTTTCGCTCTCTCCTACCCCTTTGTTTCCACTACCGTGTCGTCGTTCGCCTTCCTTCCCACACAACGGTACCGCCGCTATCTATCCTGGATCCCGTGATAAACGGCCGCGAGCCTTCGCGAAAGATTGCTCGATATCCCGCGGATTGATATTGTTGTCCGAGTGCTCGGTAATCGATGCATTAACGGCAGCCAGCCGGCCGTTTATCTCGCGAATACGTTCCCAACGGCGCGTCGGTGCATTATCCGTCGACGCCGATCATCGCGAGAAAACCGCCTCGGGAACCCGCCATTCCAACACGCCTTGCCTTGGATATTGCGCGGCTGCCATTTTAATTTGGGTGAAATTAATGAGGATTTATTAGTGTCCACATTTTTAGCACGGTGAGCAAAGACTATCACAGCGCGAGGCTGCTCTTTACTATACCAGACTCAAAATTTGTGCCTTTCTCCTATAAATTATGATGTGTTTGGTATGTAATCCAGTAGATATGTACTCGAGGACCCTGCAGATCGGAGTTGGATCAATGGAGTGTAGGATCAATGGTTCAGGAGTTATGCTTGATTAAAGTTGAGCATTATTCAGTGTTTTTTACAGGTAAGGGCACCGCCATATTGGTTTGTAGTGACGATCGTGTAGAACCGCTAGATGGCAGCAGGGGCACGCGTTAATTCTGATAATATAATTGTTGTTTGAATCTTGGAAGACATGGCCACGATGTTGCGTTTTAACTAGTCTGGGTTAGGTTTCTGTAAATATTTTCCACGATATTATCTCTTAAACAATTTCTGAGATTTCTTCTCTATGTTAGCGATATTACTGTGTGCCCGTGCTGCCATCTAGCGGTTCCACTCGGTAAGCGGCTCGCCATCGTCACTACGAATCAATATGGCCGTGCCCTTACCCGTCAAAAACACTGCAGATTGCTCAACTTTAAGCAAGCATAACTTCTGAACCATTGATCCTACAGGATCGAAACTTCGATCTGCAGTCGCCCCGGGTACAAATCTACTGGATTATATACCAAATACATCATAATTTGCGTGATTCTGCATCTCGGTTTGGTGGAAATTGAGGAAATTCAAGGTCGGGGGTGTAGAATTTCGCGACACATAATTTTTATACACCCTGTACTGAAGTAGTGACACATGTAAAAATCTTCATTTAGTCGATTTCTTAACTGCGGTTCTCTCCAGCTCCATAATTCCTGAACTCAGTCGCTAGAAGGCACGCGCGATTAAATATTTCGAGCGAACGTCATTGTTCCGGATGTAAGCGGACTTGTAACTGCATTTATTATAGTCTGAGATATATATTATTAGCACAAAGTATCGAGAACGCTCGAGCACGCCTTAAGGTTCCGGCATGATATCTTTCCTTTGAACAGTGAAAATTTTCACATTTTCTTCGGGAATCAAACATTCGAGCCATTGTGCTCGGCTCCCATTGTGCTCTCTCGAGTAATACCTACAATTACATTCTTTCCGTGGAGCCACGGCGGAATGGAAGACAAATTAAAAAACCATGATTCGGATCGTTAGTTACGTTTCCTCTCACAGAACGTAATCGCCCGTGGATTTTGAAGATTTCGAAAATTCAATCGAGATCTCTTTTTATTCCAACCTCGACGTAATAAAGTATCATTAAATCCTTAAACGTTTCTATCCAATTGCTTAACAAATTGCGAACTCGATGATCAAATTCCTTTTACACTAATCGTATCCAAGTACCACTGAATCCTCGGGCCATTACGTTCTCATTGCATTGATTATCTAACTAAACTACTGCCGGCCAAATGACCGGTTTCATATTTTTCATTTTACAATTGTTGAAATTATGAATTGCTTATAGGGAAATTGATTCGATAAATTTCTTCATCCAAGCACATTTTGTGTTAAAAATTGCACTAAATCTAAATAAATAGAGCCTTGCAATTTTTGTAAGCCGAAAGATTTTAATCGCTTTTAGTGCTCGGTAGGTTTAGTGCTAATAGCGGACTGAACGATAAAATTGACACTAAACAAATCAAGCACTAATTAATTTATTGGGTTAGAAAGAAAGTTCGTAGCGTTTTCAAATTAAGAATCGAAGATAAAGTTTATTCAATAACACGAGAAGTTACCTCGAAAATGGCAAAAAGTAATAGAATAGAATGGAAAATATGTTATTGAATAAATCTATGAATTTTAGCTTTCAATTTTAACACTAAACCTACCGAGCCTTAAAAGTAACTGGATCATGTCGTCTTATAAAAATGACAAGATTGATTTTATTTAGACTTTGTGCGGCTCCTATTGTAATGCGTGCTCTACTAAAATATCTACAAAATAATTTCTTATGAAATCATTTTTATTATCTCAATGTAAAATAAAAAATCTGGAACCAGTCATTTTGATCGGTGGTGGTAGGTTTAGTGTTAATTTACAGACGCTTCGAATTTTCGTTCCAACCCAATAGATTTGTCCGAATTGCACTAGATGCCCCAAGACTTTTGTCCCCACCAATGGGGGAAGATAGAGTGGGAACCACAGAGTTGCCCCACGCTCCGCCACAGCCCCGTCAAGTGTTCAGTGCTTGGAGAGAGGGGGTATCTTTTTCCCTCAATCAATTTTTCCTCATCTAGCTGCCTCAATATGAAATTCTGCCATCTTTCACGAATTCTTATAGTTCCAATGGTTATTCACCCGTAGGGGTCGTTAAAATCCGCAGAAACTCTTCGGAATAATTAACCCAGAATTCGAGAGATCCCTCATAAGTATTTCAACTTAATCAGAGAAAGATCAAATATTTTATTACAGACTAAAATACCTGAAGACTGTAGAGCACTGGTTCTTAACCGGTGTTCCGCGAAATTCCGTGAAATATATTAAATATATTTATTTCTACGCGGGATGTTTTTGTTTGTTTTCTGGACCATTAATTTTGGTGTCCGGCAAATTTTTCACATAATCAAAAGTGTTCCGTGACTTCAAAAAGGTTAAGAACCCCTGCTATAGAAGTTTCAGGCAGACATTTTCGAAAACCCTGTCGAAAGGGATGAAGCGTCGCCTGTGGACCAAAGGGTAAGATGCATCGTAATTTAGATCCGTCGTAAATTAGATCGAGGATGGTATCGATCTTCGGCAAAATGGATCCCGTGCTGTACCCCGAGGAGTCACGGGAAGCTAAACATCGGGATCCAGGGCAAGTGTTAATAAACAGGGTGTGGACCTTCGGACTGCGGAATAATCCTCGGGAAAGTTTCGACGGAAGACAGGAAGCGTCTTTAATTCCTGGCTCGCGTTCGTCACGAATCTGCAACGATTCCGTTACGGAAGAGCGAGTCGCGTGGATGTAGAGGGGGTGGAGGGAAGAGCGGAATTATCGAGAGGCCAGCTTTCAAGATCGAGGGAGCTAGGTCTCGGACCTTCGCGTTCGTATTTGCGCTTCCGTACGGAATGACCTGGTCGAGAAGGAGCAAAGGGTATAGGAAGGATCGGATCGGACTAGATCGGATCGGTTCGGGGGGCGGGGGTGGTTCTCGATCCGTGGCGTAACCGTATCGTGTTCGCTCGGTTCGCGCAATTCCAGCTTAGTCGAGCTCGATAAATTCGCGCTACGAAACGCTCCCGTGGATACCTTCGTTTACGCGGGGATCCCAGCCACCCTCGCACCACCACCTTCATTTCTCCTCTCGAACTCGTTCCGCGTTGTTTTCGCGACCCGGGGAAGAACGGATCCAGGCGGGCCGGAAGTATCTGTTGCCGTCGGAAGATCGATCTCCCGCGATGAAACAGGGTGCGAGCACAGGAAATAATTTTCCTGATGATAACCGCGGGTTTCGGCTCCTCCAGCTCTTCGTCGAATTTTTTGTTCAGGGGTGGAGCGATCTGCGAGAGGATTGATCTGCGAACAGGGTTGTACGAGTCTTCTAGAAAGTGGAATTATTCGGCTGGCTTCGAAAATGAATTTTTGTAACGATATATGTGTTTGGTGAACAAGGGTTGGTTATTTCACCCTTGAATTTCTGCATTCCCGTTAATGCTTCCAACATTCTGTTGGATTGAATTGAATAGCGTTTTTTTTTAACACTATTGTGACTCGAGAAAAATGAAAGAAGAAATTATTTTAAGTATTGTTACATTTTAACATTATTTTTAATGGAAGAGTAACTATTTTTTTAGATACGAAGGTGACCTTCAATCTTTTAAATCGAATGCTATGTCAAGAAGAGTTTATTTGTGGACGACTCTCAAGGTCGCCCAAGGTCGGAGATGAAGACCTCTGAATAAAATGATCAGCGTTGGAAAAGTTGGCGATTCGTCCCCCAACGTGAAGTTACTATCAGTGCTCAGTCGCTATGGATTAGTGCGACTGTATCAACTGTCCTCCCTTAATTTTTCCTTTCGCTAATCTTACCACAGATGGGACAGCCCCAGGGAAGGTTAGCAAGTACCAGCCTAATCGTAAGTATTATCCAGGGATGACCGACTGACTGATGCGTTCTCGTATCGGGCTGTACGTGTTCTCTCGAGTGTGATTGGTGATATTCTGTGCTTGGAGATTGATGATGCCCGGTGCTCGAATGACTGATGGTGTTCTGAATGGGAGACGCGATGCTCTAAATATTAACATTTTCTCGAAGATGCATTTATATTCTGCGGACTAGATCATTTTGCCATTAGGCACCGTACCCTGTCGTGTGCAACGTCCCGCGGATCCTTCCTAGATCTCCGGGAAGAAAATTCGGGAATAATCGAAACGATGATTAATTCTCGAAATATTTTGGTCGCGCATTTATCTTAATATCTAACAAGATTTTATTCTGCATTTGACGCACGAGCTAATTTTTAACCGATAAGAATCTTTGCGAATTATGCAGAAAATATTCAACGACTTCAGCTTATGAAGTTTCGCGGGTAATAAAGAGAAGCTTTCCACCCCTCGGTAATTTGCGCGGTTATGGCGTCCATGTATCTTCCGGTCCCATGGCTTCCATTCGTCTTGTGCGGTGTGGAATTTTTGCACAGCATGTAACTGGCGATGCTGAAAATAATAAATTCGCTCCTCGTCTTACGCTATTTCGCTTATCTTTCCGTATAAACGGAACGAAATTAATCGAAAATATTCAGAAGTGTAATTCTTCATCAATTATTTAGCCAGTAATTTGCAGGTGTCTTGGTAGTTGGCGATATTAGGCTACTCTTCGCTATTCTTATCTCTTCTAATCTCTTCTAAGATTTTTCTAATATTTTACTACATTATATATTTTACTATATTATATTTACATCATTAGACAGCGGATCTTTATGCAAAATGAAAATGTTTTGCATTGCTTGTGGGAAGCAGGAATAACATAAAAATTGATTTCATCCCTTAACGACTTTGCATCATTAAAAGCAACATTACAACATTCTTTTTAAATCTTTTACTGTTTTCTATCCCACCCAACCAATTTTTTCACAAATTGCATAAACATCCGCAGTCTACTCATCACTGAGAACTGAAAACTATTCTCAACAGCATAATGAAAGATTAGAAAAATCTGAGAATATTGCTTCCAGAAATGATTAAGGGATGGAATCAATTTTCACTGCACTCCTCCATTGATGCCGAACATTTTTATCTTGCATAAAGATCTGCAGTCTACTTCCGCAGAACTTTTACGTATCCAAACATCCACGCAGCACAATATCACCCGCACAAATAACAATTTTCCCTGACCTGTGTACACCTAAAAAGCGAGTCTACCATCAACGCGCTGATGACTCCGAGCAATTGCAAGGCGGTCGGAACTTTAAATAGTTCATCACAATCAAAGCGGGAGTTTATTCTACTCGAAGTTAAATATAAAGTAGTTAACCCGGTAGGAAACCGGTCGGATCTCGTAATGGAGCGTCGCGATTGTAGTCACAGTGGCAGAAGCTTGGATATTCCGTTGACCTATCCACGAGAAATTCCATCCAAACAGCACCAGAAGGACACGTCCGAGGAAGAAACCTCCGTTTTTCTCTTCAATCCTGGCGAACAACGGTTTCGAAGGAGAGCATTGCTCTTGCCCCACCCGCGATTACTATACCGTATTACATCGTAATAATAGCACTCGAACGTTTCCGCGCGACTACAGCCCTACGTGACTCGTAATAATTCGCGAACGTGCGGGCCCGATACACTCGGAATCGGAGGCATACGAAAGCTACCCACATTTCCAGGTGGGAATACATCCGGTAGTATAGAGGAAGGAAGAGAGA
Source organism: Lasioglossum marginatum (assembly GCA_028455795.1). Classification (NCBI taxonomy): domain Eukaryota; kingdom Metazoa; phylum Arthropoda; class Insecta; order Hymenoptera; family Halictidae; genus Lasioglossum; species Lasioglossum marginatum. The sequence goes on from CM052268.1 coordinate 6,371,233, forward strand.
GAGATGGGATTCGATACGATAGTATCGATCTCGAGCCGATGCACGCCGCCAGTCCGTTCGATATGCCACGACCGATATCTCTGAGAAGACCGGGTGTGGGTGGTGTACCCGGTCGCCACGATCCAAGGCCAATTGGATCTTCGTGCTCGAGTAATCGCAGTCGAGCGTTCCATTTGCCTCGTACCATCAGACCCGACGGACGAAATACCGTTTCCTAATCGTTCTGGAAACGAGACACGCGCGAGGCTCGTGTTTCCGCCACTCGACCGATTAGAGGCGAACGATCCGCCGACGAATTATGTCCCGGTCCTCTCCCGTGACGTCTCTTCATTCTTTTCGGGGCCTTCAAGGAGACCTCAACAGGGACGTCGCGATTCGAAGCTGAAGATCGCTCAAATGTGCGAGGAAGAAGCAATCGGTGGGAGTTCTAGTATTTCTGGAGACTAATTTGCTGAGATCTGCTAGCTTCTGAAAAGCATTCTAAATATCTTGAAGAACTTGTAATACTCCTTTAGACGCCACCACATCCCCTTCACTTTTACTGTTTACATTTATCCTAGTAATCTTGCTCATTGCGATACAGGAAAGAGTGTCTTCAAACAAATCTTTGCAATCAGCCCTTGCCAGCTGATCGACAGAGAATTCTTTGAAGTAACTTTTTCCTGTACGAGATCACCGAATATAAATGTAAACAGTAAAATGTAGAGCCCTTGCCAGCTGATCGACAGAGAATTATTTGAAGTAACTTTTTCCTGTACGAGATCACCGAATATAAAAGTAAACAGTAAAATGTAGAGGGGACGGGGTGGCGTCTAGAGGAGTCGTTCGCAAGGGACGGGGCTAAGTCGTTGAAACGCAGACGAGGACCAAGGCCAGAAGCTTTCCGGCGAGCTGCCACCGAAATGTCATCGAGCGCCGAGAATAATGGAAATTATCCAAGCTGGAACGATCCGGTGAACGAGAGAAGAGAGGCTTGTCACGAGGATAGAATTGGAGGCGACTCGAGCGTAGCTCGAGGGGGTAGAAGAGAACCGGAGGGGGTGGTTGCTTGGCGTCTCCAACCCCTGTCTCTCCCTGAGCGAGCCTGTCCCTGTCTGTTTGGATAAGAAAGGAAACCGACGCGCTTATTAAAGGAGTATCGATCGGCTCGTAAAAGATTATTTTCATCGCGCGCGCGATGGCCCGGTGTCCCGGTTTCTTCCTCGAACGAAACGACCTCTTGATCCCCCTCGAATCTTCCGCGCGATCTCGCGGAATCGCCTCGATCGCCAAATCCTTCGCTCTCTCCTCTTTCTCTCTTCGTACTCTCTTCTTCGTTCTCCATACCGCGGAGAGCCCGTGCGCGATCGTAACAGTAGAGATCGCAGCACGACGGGAAAAGGGGATGAGTTTTAGCCGGACTCTTTCGCGAATTTCGCATCCGTTTTGGCATCGCGAGCTCGCCGGCTAAGCCGGCCAACGATCGATAATGTATGCGAGCAGACTCCTCCTCCCTACTCTTTCTCTCTCTCTCTCTCTCTCTCTCTCTATCGTTCTCTTTCACCCCATCGGAGCCGGCTGGTCCTGTGTCCTGCGCTCGCGAAAAAAGATAAATAAAATATTCTTTACGGTAACAACGGCCCAACGTCGACAACGGAACCCAGAAACTCGGACGACTGCTAGACGCGCGGGTAACCGCGATCTCTCCACCCCCGCAATCTCCAACCCCCATATTCGAAGACCATTTCCACCCTCCAGCGCACAGACCTCAATCCGGAAATCGTAGCAGAGGTACCTAATATGGAAAATTCTCTTTTAATTAATCACAGATTTTATTTTTGGCTGTTGCATGGGAATTATCAGATTTTTAACGGTTAACATATTTTTGTCCAGATTTGTTTGACTTTGTGCATTCATACATTCTAATATACCTAAATATTGCATTAAGTATTTAATACTCTTACATGATTTAATACTCTTATACTAGTATTTAAGTATTTAATACTCTTATACTCGTATGTAATATTTAGTAAGTAATCGTTTTTCAAAATCATATGGAGCGTTAGTCAATTTTTTTCCCAGGTGTATCGGACCCATTCAATACACACACATTTTATTAAAGAAAAATTGAAATTATAATACTGATTCTATAATTAAATTACTTTTATTTTGCGCGTGAGAATAAAAGACAACATTACAGCTCTTTTCACACAGATTTAAAACCACCCCACGTACGGACGCTCCCTATATTAGGGTAATTTCCCTGATTTCCAACCCCATATTCGCCGAGCTCTTGCACCCTCTGCATCAGTTCGAATCCGGAAATCCTGATAGTTTTTTCGCCGTGTCGCCGATAATGCTATTTACCCGGAAGGGTGTCGCTACAAAAATGTTTCCCTCTGATTTTTTCGCGGGTTTTTAATTTTTCACCGTACGCGGATTCCCGGCCGCGAGAGAAATATTCGTACGCGTGTCTCGCGGTCCGTGTCAGATTTTTTCTCCCCGTGGACGAATTTTTGCACGCGACTAAATAGGGAACACGATCCGAAAACCTATAATCCGATTTTTCCGACTACTTTCAAGGCAGAGCGTCGGTTCTCCTTGACGCGGAACGCGACGCGACGCGAATACGGCTTGAATAAAACCAGCCCCGGTGATTCTCTATAAATCAACGGGACAGAATAATAAATTTTTGTGGCCGGTTTTCACCGCCATTTGTTGAAATATTCAAGTAGAGAATGGTGTACGCGGACCACACACACACACAACACACACTCTAGTCCGGATCGCTATTAAACGTCGCCGCAGTGTCCAATTTCCAATCGGAATTTTATCAGGGAATAAGTCTCCGATGAAAAAATATTATTCCGCGCTTTTCATTTGCGTTTGCATAAAGAATCGACTCGGGCGGAATTGATGCGCGCTTTAACGGGCTTACATCATTTTCGCGCGAGCGAGTCAGCTTTCCCGTTGATTTACAGCGGCACGGGAAGTTTGTCGTTCTAGCAGGCAGCGCGGAAAATCGAAAATTTTCATTTTCGTTTCGTCCTGCGCGCTTAGAACCACCTCTCCCTCTCACTCTCTTTTTTCCATCTCCATTCCACGGTTTTTATTGTCAAACGCCGTTGTCCTAACGACCAGATCTCGTCAAACTGCGAAAAGCACGAAAAAAGGATCTCTTCCGAGGTTTTACAGAGCCGAGAGAACAAAGCGTTCCACGGAGACTACGATTCCGGCCTGTTGCGAACGGGTTTATGAATAAATACAGATCCGAAATTGCATCTGAATTCCATTAATTCCCAAAGTTTCATATCTTCGCTGAACGGGGACTCGGCGCACGCACAAGGTCGAATTCATTTCACCGGAATCCGGTACAAGTGATATTCTTTTCGTGTTCCATAAAGGGGTTGCAATTAACAGGATATTGTTCCGCGAAAGCACTCCGCTTTGTGCCGCGTTTCAAACCAGTTTCAGGTCTGAACACTAATTTTTACTATAATATTTCGTGGAGAGACTAGTTGTCGTTAAACTGCTTTGTGCAAGATGTAAATTGTAAGTCCGTAGAACTGTGGTCATTGTCAGTAATCTTAACAAGTATATATTAGTATATACAAGTGTATAAGTATGGTTTTGCACTCCAAATCCATCTTTTTGCAAGTCAAATTCATCCTTATGCAAATCAATTTCACCCTCTCGCAAATCAGTTTCACCCTTTTGCAAATCAAATTCAACTTTCTGGAAATGAAGGTAAAAATTGAGACATTCAAAATTTTATTTGTTGCAAAGATGTATATGAAATACCCACAATGGATGTACAAAGTGTTCGTACACCTTTTAAAATAGAATAACTTTTTTATAATTGGACCAAACGATCTGACTTTTTATAATCAATTAGAAGCATTGGTTTACTAAATTATTTGCAAAAAAGATTTTCCAAAAAGTATAATTTACAAGGTTGCATGCAAAAATGAAAAAAGTATTTTAAAAAATTTTTTTATTTGGGCCCTTAATGAAAATTTCATCGAAATCCGCTGACGCAGGAAAAAACGACACGCATCGAAAGATGTACGATTCTGTAGATTTTAAGCAGAAACTCGTGTAAAACGTAAAAGTCGTGTAAAACTACGATTTTCACCATTTTTGACCGCTTGTAGCTCGTGTGTATGTTAATCGATTTCGATGAAATTTTCATTATGTGCATAACTAACATAGATCTACACAACATATATTTTAAACTTTCATTAAGGGCCCAAACAGAAAAATTTTTAAAAATGCTTTTTTTATTTTTGAATGCAACCTTGTAAATTGTAATTTTTGGAAAATCTTTTTCGCAGATCATTTAGTAAACCAATGCTTCCAATTGATTATAAAAAATCAGGTCGTTTGGTACAATTATAAAAGAGTTATTCTATTTTGAAAGGTGTACGAACACTTTGTACACCCACTGTATTTAAAGGTCATAATCGATTCATTAAATTTGAGATGTATAAATACTGCATGTAACGATATAAAGCGAAATGTATAAAATTAATTTCGCTAGCTTCTAGTAAATTGCGAGATTGTTGCGTCACGTATGACGTGTTTGCCTCATTGTTTTTTGTCAAAGTGTTGTTATCAGATGCAACGTGTACCTCCATTATAAAATATTAAAACAATCCAGCAGACAAGAATGGCATCTCTGAAAATAATGCATTATAAATGTTTCCTTATGTCGATCGTAGATTGTTGCTAACAATATTATTATGATTTCAGCGCATTGGTTCGATCAATTGCTATTTATAATGCATTATACTATGACGTTGTACAACGAAGTGTATAAAATTCATTAGACGATCTCTGGGGGTTGTGGACGACACTTATCCGTAACATCGGTCAATTTCCTACTATCATTGAACACCTCCGCGAGTCCATTCTCGCAGACCAGTATGAATCTGCGCAACCGACATAACAAAAAAAAAATCTTTTGTCCCCAGCCACAGGATCAGGTTCCCTTAAGGGATCCTCTTAGCACCGTGGAGCGCAGTCAATCTCGCAATCGAACAATCGACGACATCCATCCCGGTGGTTCGTCGGTGCAACAAAGGCATGGTCGGCGGTCTCTCGAAAAGAAGGGCCAATTAAAATTGATGGTTAAATCCTAGATAGGGAGAGAGAGAGAGTGGGAGAAAGATAAAGAGAGAGAGAATACTGGCAAAGAGGGCCGTCCCGCAATCCGTCCTCAAAGTAAAACTCGGCCGTTCGAAACCGCGCGGATCCGCGCACGTATGAATTTACCATGGACGCGGAACCACCACCGAGTCTGCAGGAAACAACGACGATATCGTGGCGAGACGATTAGGGTCGTCGCAGCGTATCCGAGTCTCTTTGTGAGGCCGGAAAAAAAACTCGGACGTCCGCGAAAAGGGGAAAGTCCGGAGAGCTTGCTCCTCTCTCGGTTAGGAGAGAAACAGAGAAAGAGTTTTATTCCTGTCTCTCTCTCTCTTTTTTTCTATCTCGATCGTTGACGCCCATCATCGATCGTCGACGATCGACGGAGAACGGTGTACGAGGGGCAGAGTGAACCAGGTGGACGGTAAAGTTGCTGGTTTTTAACGCTTTGATCGGGATATTTTTAATCAACGGGTATATTCGTCGCTGCGACGCATCCCGGCGCGCGGCGTCGGCCGGCTCACTCGACAGATCAAAGGAAGCCGGGCCGAGTCCGACGTTTCCACGTTTTCGAGTGGCGAGCCTCTGTGGACAGCCGAGCCCAGGGAATCCGCGATAAAGGTTACTTTCAAACCGTCGGGACACGCGATCCCTGTGGAAATCCGCGACGGGGTCGCGGCTCATTAAACCCGGGTCCATCGTATTGTCCGCTGCGGAAACGATTTCTACCCCGCGTCCCTCATCGCCGACTCTTCTTCGGGATCCTGACCCGACAGGATCAATTTCGTACGGGCACCTGTTAGGAGTTGTTGCGGACCTGTTAGAACACCGCCATGCACTTCAAGATGAAAAGATCAAACAGTTTTTTTTCGTTACAAGGATAAAAATTAAATAAAAATAAAAATTAAAAAATTATAATACAGTCTTTTCAGTGCCAAACTGATTTTATTAGATTGTAACGAAAGAAATGCAGGATTCTTATTCCTTTAATTGCAATTTTATACCAATAAATATCTACCTTAATTTAATGAGTTATGTGTCATTTTAAAGCTTGTTTTACGCTCTATTTAATTATGCTTTTGACATTTAATTCTATTCAAATTTTTATTAAATTATTTTTTCTATGAGTTCAAACTAGGCCGAAGTGCCGCTCAAGTGGCTCGGAATATCAACGAAGTATGATGCGAAGGAAGTGTCAACTGAAAAAAATAATGCGAAAATCGCGTTTTGATATCCTGAAATAAAAGCCAAATAATTCAATACAAATTTTAATACAATTAGTGTCAAAAGCATAATTAAATATAGCGTGAAACAAGCTTTAAAATGACATATAACTAATTAAATTAAGGTAAATATTTATTGGTATAAAATTGCAATTAAAACAAAGGAACAAAAATCCTGCATTTCTTTCTTTACAACTTAATATTTATATCATATTTCCATTCTCCAGTCACATGGAGCTTATATAGCCTGGTATTCATGATTATCCATTGAAAATTATAAATATCCCGTCCAGCTAAAATCGTAAATAAAATCAGTTTGATAGAAAACTGTATTATATTTTTTAAAGAGAACAGTTGAATTTCGAGCTATAGTATCTTCTGCATTTTTATCTTCGTGACAAGTAGAATAAAAAGCAATCAGTAAAAATGTTCGATCTTTTGACCTTGACATTAATTTCCCGCAGAAATTTTACTAGGCTCGTAACGTCGAGTGCCCATCTAGAAAAATTGTTGATACACGCAGCACTCTTTTGATTCGGTGGAGCTTTCTCGCGATTGTGCGAGAGCCAACTGCTGCCCGCTCTGCCTTTGCCAAGCGAATGCGTTCGGAAACAGAGATTGCTCGAATAGTTTCGAGATGTTGAGGGACCGCCGTGTCCGCATTCCGCAGCCGGGCCTTCCGTGACCAGGCTGCGTTTAGAATTCCACTGTGCCGGCAACGTGACGGACGATCATCCTAGTCGCGCCGCGCCGTCTTCGAAATGGCCCTGCGGACCCGCCCCCAACGTCCTCGATAATACGTAATCACTTCCAATCCGCCTTTCTGCGGCCTCTGATAGAACTAATTGGTTTTCGGTTGTCGGTTGATCTGATCCCATGTGTTTGCGTACTGTAGGGCAGTCTGGTCGGTTTGATTTTGGTCGCGGTTTTGGGGGCACTCTGCGGGCTGGTTAGAGGGTGGTTTTTGACCCTTCGTAATTCTTCCTAGAGATTTTAAAATATTCAGCTGGAATGTTTGCAGACGGCTCAATAATATCATTTTATTGCCATTCGATTTAATTCTATTGACGTTTTTGGTCATTTTTGTGCTAGGGATGGTTAGGTTATCATTTTTTTACACCCTTCGGTCCTTTATCTTCTTTGGTAATTTTTGTATGTAGCTTTGAGTAATACGATGAAGATAACACATTTGCAATAATATCATTATTATTGATAATATTTTTACATGTAAGTACGTCTTTTATATTTTTTATTTTTGGGTAGAATTTTAGTACAGAACAGTTGTGCAATTTACCCAAAAAGTCCACCAGTTCCATAGGAGAAATCCCAAACTAGCAGCATTTTTAACTCCTCCCACCGATTCCACCCCTCAACCCCGAATCCAAAATTGAAAGATTGCCCTCATTTCAGGAACTTCTAGAAACCCTCGGTCGAAGTCAGTGACGGAATAGGCGTGGACAGGTCAGAGATACTGCAGGGAGGTTCGAGTAGGAGTGAGTAAAAACAATCACGTTAGGGCAATTCCGGCATCGAGGGATGCTGGATCGGCGTAGGATTGGATTGCCGATGATCGGTCGGATGGTATGAGAAGGGGGTGGCTGAGGAGGAGGAGACAGTGATCCCCTCCTCGTGGCCTGCATCCCCTGGATCCAGGGGGATGGTTTGATTTACGTCGGTCTGTGTGCCTTTTGGATTAGCGGCGCGCGGCGTAGGAGCCTCGGGGGCGGCAGCGTGGCTCGCAGCCTCTTCCGACGATTATCCGAGGGGTTGGGGTTGGCCCCGTCGAAATAAGTACGTCGATAAATATCCCCCCCGTATCTCTATCGGGGTCCGGGACGGTCGGCTATAAAAACCGAATCGCGAGAGCCCACCACCCTCTTCAGAATCCAGAGGGGGTGGTTTGGGAACGCAATCGCGCGCTACCCTCCGAGACACCCTTCGCATAGTCTGGTGCATCGGCGGTTTTCTTTCCGCGAAATTGCCACTCGCAAAGTCTCCGTTTGCCGCTTAAAAGCTCGACTTGCGACTCACCCCCTGTTGTCTCCGGGGGAGGTCGAATAATCGACATACAGGGCGAGTCTGGGAACACGACGTCGAATAACTCCGGAGCTATTCGTTGCACGAAACAATTGTTTAAATAAATGTTGCATGGTTTCCAGTCATCTGTTTTTTTTACTTTATTATTTTATTGACATTTGAAGGTTACCTTTAATTTTTTTTGATGGAGTATCTAATATTTTTTCAAGAATTTAGACGAAGCACCAAATTCTGCAACAAATGATGCTTGAAATTAAAAAATCACACGAACCGAGCATACGAAATGCGATATTTCAAACTGGAGAATAATTAATTCGAGAATATCTCAGCAATTATCTCATAATTACATGCCCCATTTGGTTTAATACTTTTTTACTTTATTTACTGAATTGGTGGAAAAATGTTTCCTTATGTCGATCGTAGATTGTTGCTAATAATATTATTATGATTTCAGCGCACTGGTTCGACCAATTGCTATTTAAAACACTATTTGCAAATTATCACAATAATTCTCTCCGACGTTCCGATCTTACTTTAGATCATTTTCACGAAAAATAGAAGAATTGCGTCTGTAATTTAATAACCGTTATTATGTTTTGTTTCGCGTAAATTTAAAGAAAAGGAGAAAATTGTTACCTACTTGCTTAGTGCAAAAGAAAATTTTAGCTTTATAGAAATACGTGTTGATGCCAGGTCGGTATACAAGATAATGAGGCAACGTGAAAAAATAATGGAAAAATAATGGGCACTCCATTTGAAAAATTGAAGCTGATCATCAAATCTCGATAAAATAATTAATTAACAAAAACCAGATTACGGGCTTGTATGTCGAACTGGAACCAATGCGACATTGATTCTAACAATTTTTTCGTAGTAACGTACTCACCCTGTATAAGAGTAGCGGAGTTAATCGCCCGAAGCCCGCAACGAAAACTCGCGGCAGCCGCCTAATCCACGGAGAAAGCCCGAGCTATACCCGCGGTACATATCAGAACCTCGATGCTCTCTCTCTCTCTCTCCTCTCGTTAATCCGTCGCGACGCGGAACTCTTACGGAAACAATAACGCCCAGGCATATCGGTATCCGGAGAATTCCAAAGGGCCTCGAAATCCGACCGGAATTGCTGCTCGTCCCCAGGAATCTATCGCGTTCTTCCGCGTTAAGGCGACCGCAGCCCGGCGAAAATTGCCGGCTCGTGCCCTCAAAAATCTAAAGCACCGCGGCCAAATCGCCGCGGTCTGCGGCGGCTTTAAAGCACTCGCGCCGAAGCACTGCGGTCCATGTAATCTGCTCGGCGTCGGAAAGTTCCGCGGCGTGAAAGAGATTTATTAAATAGGTGACTATCTGTTACCGCAGAAAGTATAGTGTGAGCTATTTGTTACACTTCATTGTTGCGTTTTGATAATCAATTTCTAACTTCCGTGGTCGGAGGGGAGAAATTAACCCCTTGCCGTACTTTGACGAGCCAGACTCGTGATGAAGGTTTTTAACAAAGTCCAACAAATATGAGTGTTACGCGTTTTAGATGAAATAAAATTTGATTAGTTTGTAATCAATATTTATTTATCAATATTTTCTTTGCCTTCTACGACATCTTTGTGCATAAAGTCCTCCTAATCACTGTAACTGTAAAATAAAATGTACGGCAAGGGGGTTAATGGAGTGTCCTTCAATTTTAATTTCTGTCCTTAATTGTAATTTCTCTTCTCCATGAATCCCCACCACCAATAATCTGCAGGATAAGCTGATTCGAGAAGCTCAGGTGCCCAACCCGGCCGCAGGAAAGGTGCGTTTTTTAAGGGCTCGCTGACGTGATATAATCTGCCCTCCTCCGGTTCTTAACGAGTCCCTTCGCACAGTCTGGCCTCTCCTCCCCTCTCTACTTTTAGCTAGGCGGCAAGTTTATGGGGCGCCGGTCGCCATGAAGCCTGCGGACGAGGTACACCGGTGAACTAGCAGGACAGGCGGATGAGGGGAATAAGCTTACCCCCTCTCCGACGCGATTCATGTGGACAAGAAGTAGGAGAAGAGTGGAGTGGGGGACAAAGTCTCTTCGAATTGTGCCGATATTTTTTCGAATGTTGTTCGAAACATCGACAGGGTGTCGGAAGGTAGCTATGTAAATAGTTGTTCGAAAGGTTTGCCGAGAGGTGGGCGGAGGGGATGAAACGTCTTGCGGGTTGGGTATCTGCAGCGCGCGGGTTGCCGGTTGGTGTATTCGCGGCTTGCCCATCGGCGCCGAACTGAATCAGCATTCCGTAAGCACTAAATACCGCTAATATCGCGCATGTGCCTCGTACACCTTGATGGATGAGAATTCGCCTCTCTCGGTCCTCTGTCCCCCCGCGTCCCTCGGGCTTCCAGCCCCGTTTATCCGACCCGAACCCGTCGCTGCGCCGCTTAGTCACCAGCGGCCACGCGGCTACACGTGGAAATTGCGTAACCGAGCGGGTATGAGCGGGTTCTAGCGTGCAGGAGCGAGTACGAATACGTCGGAACGACCAGGAGCGACCATAAGCCCGCGGGAGCGAACGAGAGCGAGTTAGCTCGCGATCGCGCGCCCGCGACCATCCGCCTGGCATAATAGCGGCCGCGCGATTAATTGATTTGCGACAGTAACGGGACAGCCTCGGTTTTATAATGCGGACGATCCTAAGGGCGCGTTCACGCCACGCAGCACGAGGCACACTCGCCGACACGAATTTTCCAACGGTGTTGTCCATCATCCGCTCAAACCCGGTCGAGAACCGCTGTCCGAAACAGCGGCGCATCATCCGCCTGGATGCAACGCTAAACAATGTTCAGTCGCAATCGTGGACGTTGCATCTCTTTGCGCTGTGGACTCGCCGGTTGCCAATTTAGGGCTGCTACCGGCACTAGAGGGTTGTAAAGTAGACCAGCAGCGCTGGATGTTAGGCTGATTGCGGATGTATCGTTAGTTGACTGCGGAAGTGGACGAGTTAAATACGAAACTACATAGATGTTGCATGCATTTCGCATTATTTATTATTTATGACTGGAGAAATTTTGAGAAAGGAGAAACACATATTCACAACCCCTTTTCTCTGCAACCTTTTTAGGGGATGAAAGGGTTAGAGCAAGAAAATTGGAATAACCCTGTGGGACGTTGCTCTGACTCTTCTCAAAGTCGAGAGCAATCAAGCCACGCCCACTCGGGGTATTTTGAAGGAAACGTGACAGAAAATCCTTAAAATAATCAATTCTTATAGTCTCTATTTAAATACTCTATTTAAATACATTAAATATATTTAATAATATATTTTCTAAAATATATTTATTTCTACGCGGGATGTTTTTGTCTTTTGGATCATTAATTTTGGTGTTCCGCAAATGTTTCATATAATCAAAAGTGTTCCCTGACTTCAAAAAGGTTAAGAACCACTGGGGTTCTTGGTCTGGGTGCAATAAAATACCATTAAAAAACTGTTTGAAAGATTGTTGAATATTTGAATTAGTGTTTGACTTCCGAGACTGCTCGTGCTGATAATAACATTCCCGAACACAAATCAATCGCTAATAGAATGACAATTTGCACGGACAATTAAGCAATCGCAAGGGGTTGGCAATTGAGGGGTTGAAAGGGGCTAAGGAATCGGGAAGGCGAGCCTGATAGTTTTCGCCGTCGGTTTCGCATGTATCGGAGGGTCGAAGGGTTGACGAGCAGAGCCGCGAAGGGTTCGCGACTCCGTCCCGACTTCCGGCTCGCTTTTGTCCCTTTGATGTCCAAAGAGCACCGGTCCGGGCACGTAGGTCTAAGACGCGTCTAGGCCACATGTTTTCCGGCGGGCCGTCTCGTTGTGCCCGTCTAATTCGAAACTACATATTTAATCCTGGGCAAACTGTCGGAGGTTGCCCGGGTAACCAGCGACACAAAGAATGCGCCAGCCGCGAGGGATTCGACGGCTTGTCGCGCGGATCCGCGCGAAATCCCGAAACGGGGGGTCGCCAGTCTTCGACATTATTCGAATAATATTTTCATCGAACAATATCTTCATATCATTATCAATAATATTTTCGTCATCTGGAAATCATTAACCATGATTTTTTTGATTGTGCAATTTATTCGATTGTATGTTCATTAATTTATGATTAATTTGCACTGATGGTCAGTGAAAATCGTAGAAATTTTATTATCACCTGGCAACGTTGTTATAATATTATTAACCGATAGTGTATTAAATATCCTCCATTTTCTGATTCTTCAAGGGGCGCAGGCCCCCAATTTTACGACCCATTTATTAAAATTTTTTAAGAATAAAATTTGTTTACATTTGTAAGCTGTAGGAGCCATTCAAGAACGTTCTCCATTTCTGAATAATTTTACCAAGTCAGAAATAATATATTGAGCGTATTAAATTCTTTCCACCGTGTCAAACTGCAACTCCTCATTTTTGCAATAAAAGTAGAAAATCCGCAGTTTGTTAATTAACTGGAGGAGTGGCAACAACATAGTAGTCTACCATTTTTATCCATCACTCTCTATTGCCCACCGCCGACTGTAGGGGACAGAAGAGGGTCTCTCGAGCGAAGAGGGTGGCAGCACGGGAGTTGATAGCGAAACGCCGATGACGAGGACGCGGAGGAGGAGGACTGGTGTCGCAATGATGTGACGACCACGACGATTGCGTGGTTCCAAGTGCCACGCGTCCGTCTCCGAGTGTACAAAAGCGCGAAAGGGTCGCCGCCACCCCTTATTGCGGGTCTTGAGAACACGACCCTCACCGTTCGTTCCGTGTTACCGTCCTCGTCTGGCACGAGATGCGCGGCCCCGATGTCTGGGCTGGTTCCACTCCCTATCCGAGTGCCGGAGATCCGGCTGGGAGGATGGTTAGGCTCGACGCGGATATTAACGGGGCAGGCCAGCAACAGCAACTTCGCTCGTCGTTCCCTCCACCCGTGAAAAACGACGTGTCCGCCGATAACACGCCCCGCAACCGACACCGGACCCCGTATTTTCATAAAGCCCGCCCGCCAGAGCGCGCGCGCCCACGCCTGGGCAACCAGCGATACATTTATTCAGGTTATTAGACTACCTTCTTTTTAATTAGCGGCGAAAGTTGGCTTCTGCCGGCGGCTGATATCCCGCGAACTTCGAACTTTCCCGTCAGGGGAGGGGGAGTTAGGCTGAGTCTACGCTGACGAAGCTCGTGTTCACCTGTTGTTCTCGATAGAAGTGCACGGGGAATTGACGTCGAGAGATTATTAGAGATTTATATCGGAATTGTACGGATGTATTATGCGAATTCATGTGGGCACGGTAATTGTTGGAGATTTGTATTTGAGGTGGATATTGTTCTTCTGGGAATATAGATCATTGTAGTTCGACCGAAAACTGACTGCGTTTACAGCGATGTGTGTGAGATTCTAGTCTAAGAAACAGTAAAAAGGATATTTATCTTGTTCTATTGATAAAATAGGCGTGCTGATAGAGTCCTCGCTTCTGAGGAAATCGCAGTATTGTTTTGTTTCTGTGTAGTGAAAGCGTGGCCTGACTCCGTAGGCGTGGCCAGCTCTGGTAGGCGTGGCCTTATGGCCCCCGATTCCAGCGGAGCCGAAGCAGCACCCCAAAAAGCAACGTGATCTTGCTCTCCAGCTCTAACACTCAACTTTTTCCATATCTTTAAACCTTTCACCACAAAGGGTTCACATTTCACTTACCCCCTACATCCCTTGACATCAATAATTCCTCCCCGGGTAAAAGAGGGTGTAAGTGACATGGGAGTTGCGCATCAAAAGTGCCAGAGTTCGGTAAATCACGGGGACCGGTTCGGCGCCGACTAGACGTCGCAAGGGGAGAGGGAGATAGAGATTGAGATCAAGAGAGCGAGAGAGGGGGGCTCTCCTGGAGAAACGAAGGGCCGCGAACAAAGCGGTGGGCGTTTTGCTTGCCCGATTCCCGGAGAAATATGGCGGTCATTATCGCGGAGCCGCGGAACTTCGGCGTCCCTGTTTTTTCCTCGAGTCAGGGACTGGTCTAGCTTCCGGGGCTGCGAGCCTACCATTGAAACTTTTTCGTGGGCGGAACGGGTCTGCCGGGAGTAGTCTCTCTTCCGAGTGGTTCTCAAATTCACGTCGTCGTTGTCGTCCGTTGTTCACTGCTTTTTTTTCTCTGCCGCGATAATGATCCTCGAAAATTGAAATAAATCGCGGATTAGTGGTAAGAGGATGGTTATTAAACCTGGCCGCGGGTCAGCGTGCGTGACCGACGGTCACTTTGTCGGCAGTCCGCGTTGATCGCGGCCAACAACCGGGTCGTGTTGTGTTTCCTCGTTCGAGAACCCGTCGACGAGGAAATCGCGAGCGTCACGCGCCCCTTTACGTCGGCTCGTGACGGTTTTTTTCTCTCTGATCGTCGACGGACTCGCCGGGTCGATCCTTATCGCACACCGACGGTTTAAGCGATCGTTAAAGTTCATCGTTGCGGCCGATTTTATGGCCGGTCAGGGGCTCGCGACACATTTTTAACGAGAAATGGAACGCTCCGACGGATCCCGGCTCTCCACACGCGAGCCCATCCCTCCCCGGGCTGCGTTGAATTATTTTTAGGATATCGAGATTCCCGAACATGCAAACTTTGGGAACTTCTGAGAACATTCGCGGAGCCCCAAATTTTCAAGAACCCGGTCCGGAACACAATCAAAGTGGTCACTATTCAAATCACTATTCAAATTGGCGAATCGCCATGAAAGAACAAGCGGGGAATTTACGATGAACGAATATTTTTAATTCGCACCAACGTCACAGAATTCGTTTCTCTATGCCACCTAACGTCCCCATAGATACAAAGAAAGAAAGCCGGCCGCCATTTGCGTTCGAATTCGTCAAAATAGTTTTGCATAGTGTTGTAGATTTGAGTTATCCGCGTTGAGGTGCATTTCGCTTTTATATGATTGGTTCGACTGGAATCGCGTACGCCCGCGATAGTTTTTATATTACATATAAAAGCATGTACAATAAACTGTGGAAAAAGACATGTCTAGTGTGTGCCGGCTTGTTTGGTAGCTATTCAATCCCCTGAAAGGGAGCCTCGGTTTCAATCATCGAATAATCCTCGTTTTAAATAGAAAATTGCAACCCCTGTCGCGATGATCGCGCTCGATCCTACTTTTGATCTTACTAAATCGAAACTTCGCAGATTTTCTCGTTGTTGGGAATTCTTCGAGACACAATTTTGTTAGATTACCAGATAAAAATAGTCTGCGATACGGAGTAGTCAGGATACGGGAGCTACGCGTTTGTTCCTTTAACAATTTCAATGGGGTGAAAATAATTTGTTTCTCTTAATTTCGTTATACTAGAGAATTAAGAGAGTATTCTGCTTTTCGAGGGCGCTCTTTCACGAATATTTTTCCGAAAAATTATTTTCATATTTACTGAAACTTGAACTACTGATATTTTTTTCAATTTGTGACGTAGACCAGAAGATCAAAATCTTTTAAATCCAAAATCCGAGTGGTTTCACCCATTAATGGAGCTGTCCGTCCCGACGTCTCGCGTCTCCATTGTGGATTTCCCGTAAAAAAGAACCGTGGAAGCAGCCCCATATCTTCTTGAAGGGTGGTACGGGGGTTGTTCCGGTCCCTTCGTTCTTCAGGGAAGATCTCGTTTCGCGGCTCACGGCCACTGCCAGGGACACGCGGACCGTGTAGCCTGTGAAAACGAGGAAAACGAGGGTGCGGGGGTGGGCGCTCGGTTGCGGGTGGCTCGCGGCCTGCACGGGGTTGCAGAGGGTACAGAGGGTGGGGGATGGGACAGGAAAGACCGTCTAATCCGAGGGTATCACCAGGGCCAGCTATTCCGAGTCAGCTTCCGTGGCAAGTAATAATGCCGCTGTAACGGCATCGCTATCGTTGTTCCGGGGGTGAGTTATGGGGCTCCATGGTGCTGCGGTGTACCTACCCCGTACGTGTCATCGAGCCATCCTCCTAATTATGTGAAACGAACCACGCCGTTGCGTCACGGGCCACGCTAATGGGAAACGATAATTTATAGAGAGAGAGAAAGCACCGGTTATTTTCTTCCCGGTTCTTCTTCGAGCTGCCCCCGCGAAAATACGCACCTGGCTCGCAAAACTCCTCCTCCCGCACTCCATCTGTCATGGTACACCTCCATGGTCGCCATGATAATCCTACTTTTTACAAACCTGCGAACACGTCAGAAGCTTTCTCAACCCTTCTCGAACCTTCAGACGGCATTTAATAATTCTCGTTCGCCCATCGATATTTTCTTCCCTCCAGAATGAATAACTACGGACTCCATAGCGCTGCTAAAAAGTTTCCAATGTTTTCAATAATAACAAAGCGGAACTTGAATTTCATATATTCGTACTCGTTACCAGGCTTGAATCGTTCTATAAATATTTCTCTGCGGTTATTTATAAAAATTACAATCGAGTAAAACCGTGTTCTAAAGCAGATAAACCAGCTGTAATTGCAGAAAATTCACGGCCCACTTAACATCATAAATATTGTTTCCCTTATTTTCCTCTCACAGTTTTTCTCCTTTGAAGCTGCAGCGATGGGAACGGAGCAAAGATCGATTATCATTATTATAATTACGCTTGCCACGGTGTTCAAAGAAGCGCCGCGGAGAATAGCGTCAATGCAAATACAGTGGAACCTCGATTATCGAGGTACTATTTGATCAGTGAAACTTCTTTGGTTTCAATGTGGAGCTAAATTCTTTGCGAGCCGCATAATAACAAACGAATTCATCCTGCCATCTGCATTCGCGTGTCTTCTGTTCTCTCAATTTCGCTCGGTTTCTACGCTGGGGCACCGCGTGTTGCTCCGCGGGGCACTCTGGCTCCGCCCACCGGACGCTGGGCCACGCCTACCTCGAAATAACCAGGTTTCTAATTCAAAAGTGCGGTCCTCCTATTTCTATATTAACTTTCGGATGTTGGAACGCTTTTCGCTCATGAATTTATTTCTCGGTTATTTTAAAACATTGAATATATATCTGCTGGATTCATTAGTAAACTTATTTTTTAATTTTAAATTTTAAATAATTTTAAATTTATGGTAGAAATGAGATCAAATGTAAAATAGTAAAAATATTTACAGTATTCAAGTAAACTGTTTCATTATTTTCAGCTTCAGAAATAAATGACTACGTAGCTGCTGTATCTTGAAATTGATAAAATATTAATTTCGCACGAAAATAAAACTGACTATTGAAAATTGATCAGGTCCAGGGACATCGGAATCTCTGTGGATCATCGAATTTTGAACGATGAATCGGGGCTCGACTCCTCGGGCATCGTTACAGACGACAGCCCGGTTATTAATCTTCGGTGAAAAGACTATGGATATGAGATATTGCGCGAATATCTCACGACTTGACACTTGCTAATATGCGGGGATATCCTATTATTATGGCGAGATTACGTCGGCAGAAATACTCGGTAATAGTCCAATAAATGTGTCGGTGAGATTAATACGGAATTAGGTTGCCGTCCCGAGGGGCCCGAAAATCTGAGCCAGGGAACGCGTGCCGCTTATGCGAGCACGCCTGCGAATCGCCTGCGATGTTTCACGTCGTTAACGAGCCCAAGACGATCGGCAATTTCGCTCACGAATCAATTTCGCGCAAAAGTTGGAAGCCGACGGAGCAAAATTGCCATCGATTCGGATGCGACTCGGAGGAACACGTCGCGTCGGTGTGCTCGTTCGATTAGCAAGATTAACAGGTCGAACACATCGCTACGGGTTCGAAGAGATCCAGTTGGTTACCGCTGCCCTAAAAAATTTAGCACCCGATCGTCCGATCCTATTTCAGGAGCCCTTCCGTGCGACTAACTTCATTCGTGACGATTCCTCGATCAGAATTTAATAAGCTCACGCTCACAGGATCGTGGCCGGTTAATCCACCCGGGAACCCTTGGCCGTGATTATTCATCATCCTGCATCGAGGATTAAGTCGAAATGCATACAAACTAGGCACTTGTCAATCAACCGGCCGTTTAAAAATCGCATATTGACGTCCCCGTTTCCAAGAAACTCGATTTCCCACTCGGCAAATGTAGCCGATTCCTTTTTGACACGGTGGATATGTTCCTAAAAAAACCGCGCACGAAAGAAATCAAAATTATTAATAGTATATGGAAGCGAAGGCTTCAAGCTTTCAAACAAGCCCAAATTTTTGTCCAGATTTTTTTTCACGAAATTATCGCCAAACATTTTTCGCAAACAGGACATCTAGTGTTCCAGTATTTTTCGGAATCAAACTTGACGATCTTTAACCTGCTGTAATTTTGTGAAAAACAATCGTACAGCAGTGAACTTAGGCTCATTTTAAAGCTTGAAGACTCTACTTTGCAACGGCATCTTAAAAATTGATGTACGAACCTTTTCACCATTCTTTAGAACAAAATTAAGAACCATTCTCTGTAAAGCTGCCCGTGCACCTTCCATTTAAGAATTGATAAAACGACTAAAAAAAATTGCACATCAAATTTTTTTATGTCGTTTTAAAGAGGAGGCTTCGATCTTCAAATCTTCGGAAGGTTCCTTCACGAAAAATATTTTTTAATGTTTTTAGAGATGCTTAAATTGATGGTATTTTTAACAGAAATCATGTCTCCAGTTTTCTACCTGTCGCGTCGTGCAAAAGAGTCTCAGGCAAAAATGAATGGTGGGTAATAAAAGTAGAAGCCTGGAGCTTTAAAATGAGACCGGAATTATTATTGTACTATTTGTTTTAAGGAAATGGTCACTGTTCAAACATTGACAATTTCTTGAGGTCTTCTTAAGTTCATTAATGGTTTCAAATTGATTAACAAGCTGCTGCAACGGTAGACGCGTCGATCCAAGTTGTCGTTAATAACTTTGCCGCCGGCGCGATATTAAATTCGAACAGAACAAGAAACGGAAAAAGTCGATTCCTTCTTCCTTATGAATATTTGCGCTCGCTGTACCGGCGAGTAATCAAGAACTCTCGCTGACCAGAGCAGTTCCTCTGGAAATTAAGAATCAATACCGTTTCATTTATATTCATAATGATTTTCCAATATTCCTACGTCGGTTTTACGCGTCGCTCCGCCAGCAATACATTTTTAATTTCGCGTACAATACCGCTCAAAAA
Source organism: Lasioglossum marginatum (assembly GCA_028455795.1). Classification (NCBI taxonomy): domain Eukaryota; kingdom Metazoa; phylum Arthropoda; class Insecta; order Hymenoptera; family Halictidae; genus Lasioglossum; species Lasioglossum marginatum. The sequence goes on from CM052268.1 coordinate 6,390,726, forward strand.
ATATTTAATCGCCGGCTCTAGTGGAGAGGTTTAAGGCGCGGTTAGATATTATTTTACGGTTGTTGGTTTACCATTATCATTCGGACGCGAATCCCAGTTAAACTCGGATACAAATTCGAGGATCCGTGTCTTCTTCCCTCTGTGGAAATGCAAAGATTATTACTCGGCAAATATTTGTCCTATAAGCGAGATAATGTGCCTATTATTCGTCTCATTTCTTTTAGTCCTTTTTCCTCTATTCGCTCCAGGAAACGTTCCGCCCGCGGTCTTTATTACAAAGAAACACCTTTTTATTACACAGGATGTTTAGTCAGCATTTTTTCGATAAAAAATTGAAGGGGAAAAAGTTATACTGTTTTTTGCATTATTCTGCATTATTTTGTTAGACACGAAGGTGTCCTTCAATTTTTTTAGATTTTTTGCAAGCAATGTAGTGATATCCTTAATTTTATTTAACTGCATTATTTTTTCAGAAATAAATGTGACCTTCGAATTTCGTCAAAAGGAATTCATTCGTATACCACATAAGGACCTTCAAGGTCACCTTAGAAGGTCACCTTCATTTCTGAAAAAAAATTGGGGACACCATTACATTCCTTGCAAAAAATCGTACAACTTTTTCCTCTTCCATTTTTTTCACGAATACCTTGTAAAATACCGTTCTCCATAGGGAATTTCTTTTTTCGGGAAATCGCGTGCGAAAACATCAAGAGCTCGAGAATTACATAAGAGTATTCAACGATTCAAAAGATTTTCGCCACAGGGAGCTTAATGGTGTATTTATTAAATTTTCGTTGGAAGCAATCTTCTGGTTGACGAAGCAGCTTCGTCTTGCAAAACGGTTTTAATAAACAATCTGCATAAATGGAATTTTGCATAGGAGAGCCGGGGCGTACAATTTTTGAGTTCCGTCGGAAAATCTGCTGTGAACACACGATGCAGCTAAGCGTTCTATTATTTTCGCATCGTTGTTAACGTTTCACAATCTCCGACCGGGGAAATTAACAGCAAAGTATAAATTATACAGAAGCAATTTTATAACGCGTAGAGATCCACGGAGAATGAGTTCTCGATTATAAATCTGCAGAGTAAACTAATATATTAAAATGGCCGCCGGAGGAAATGAGCTTTCACTTAACTCATTGTAAATGACTCCAGGGGCATTTTGTCGGATCGGGGAGGGGATAGCTAGCAATAACAGTATGTAACGTGGATCCCGCGCCATTTCCCTTATTGTTCGAGGGTCTAGCGGCAGTCCATCTTCGGCTGCAGACAGAGGAGTCCGTTATTCGGTGGGGTCTGCGGTGTTCGATCATCGTGGTCCGCGTTCTAATTCCTCGGCGACCCGTTTCCATATCGATGAGCGTGAACGCGCGCGCGCGCCCGCTCGGACCACCCGAAATTGCTTTCGGGACGACGTATTCGAAATCGTCCCGGGATCGGTCGCCCGACGGATTCATCGGGCCGTATGTGTACCGTCTTTGTTGGTCGCCGATTTTTTTTTCTCCCCTCTTTTTTTCGTTGGTCAATCGCGAGAGAGAGGATGGAAATTCGATCGACCCTGATCCACCCACGGGTTCTCCACGCTTGCGTGATTCCCGACGATATACCGTCAGCCTTTCCGCGTCATTGGCGTCGCTGAAGCGACGATATTTTACGAGGATAAATTATAACGGCCGCATCGAGTCGGCCACGAATATTGGCCTAACCGCCGGCCATTCTCCGGTCCATTCTGCTCCCGCACGCACCCCGCCGATTTCGGGCAATTTAACAATTCAATCCTCGATACTGCTCTAATTAAAATCAGCCGAATCGGTGGTCAACTTTTCCTCGGACGCGGTGCACGGTGTCGTCGGTTTTTATTAATTACTCGTAATTGAGAACTGCTGGGGACTTCTAATCTGGTGGAGGAGAATCTGTAGGGAAACGAGAAGCGAAAATGTGCAGTGAAGGTTTGTCGTACGACCCTTCGTTTCCGAGAAGATCGAACTTGAAAGGGAGGCCAGCTCCCGCATCCTTGAGCAGGAAGAGACTCGCTCGTCTGATCATGACCTACTGAATCTACTGATTGTATATACACTTCCTGGCGAATTTTCACTGCGGATTTTATGCGGAATAGAAAGCTTCTACGTTTGTTGCAATGTGTGGGAGCCTGGTAGGCTTTTAAAGTATTTTTTAAATAATTTGTTTTTTAATTATTTCAATATTTCTTGAAGCTGAAAATTGTCTGTATTGATTATAGATTGACCGCATTCAACTTAGACCTACTTTCAATTTCTTTATCAATTTTCGTTTTTGTTGACAAATAGCAAGTTTTGTTATGTTCTTCGGTAATTTCTATGCAAAACAAAAATTGTTTACATCGACCACAGAAACTTTTTTCTTCTTATTAATAATTTTTAATAGGTTAATAATTTTAATAGGTCGGAATACATGACCTATTTCTTTTGATTTATCTTCTGCTTCAGAATTCCAGCCACTCGTTGTTACCATAAATGCATAATAAAGTGCAAGATCATTGGACATCGTAGAAAATTTTGATTGAAATTGAATTTGGAATTGAAAAGTCTATAACGCTCGTAATATCGATACACGGACGAATACACATGTTCCCGATCGTTCGTAAAACGCGGCCCGCGAGTGGGGATGCGGCTTTAGCCAAGCGGGTTGTTTGAGATACCCTTATCAAACGTTAACACGCCCGCTAACGTATTCGACGTAAGTCGGATGAGGAACTTCGCGTATAAAATACCGTATCCGACTTTGGTCTTGTTAGATCGCAGCCAGACGAACCACGACCGACCACGTTGTCTGCGGTTTAACGCATTACGGTCTTTCTTTCGAAAGTTTCCCGCGTGGGCGGCCCAGGTGAAGATTAAATCTACGCGCGATATTAAAACGTTCTACCCCCCCGGAATCGATAATAAAGAAATCAGATTCTCCCTGGAAGTTACGATCCCCTCCCCTCGAATTAATCCAATGGAACATATGCATCGTCGTGATCATTCCGGGAGAGAAAGCCTTAAACAACTTAAGGGAGAAGGGTAGTCACGTGACAAAACTAGCAAAGAACTAGAATCTAACTAGATTTTGGGAACTATGAAGGAACTAGAATCTAACAGCCAGCGGCAGCACTGTCGCCTGTCACATAGCTTCTCGCGGCTCCGCGACATGCTGCCGAACAATGAGAATTACACGTCATAAACGTAAAAGTAGGACTTTTGAGGCAAATAGCACCCTAGATTGATCTTTCAGATAGCGATTTTGGCTACTAAGAAATCCCGTCTTTGCATTATTGAGAAATCAGAAGCGGAATCCCGGACCCTTGCAAACCTCGCGTACGTATACGTGGTCTGGCGGTGTGTGCACTCACACACGTTCGAGGAGACGCTGCCCTTAACCACATTAAATAAAGATCTCGGTCACGTGATCAGCGGTGATGTTCTCACTGTTGCATCTAGTTATTTCCACCGCTTTCCCGAAAGTTCGAGACCGCGAGTCCGAAATGAATAACTTGTAAGTCTGCTGGAGATGTGGGTCAAGATCGACCCTGTCTCCGCATCCGATCGCTTTAATCACTCTTCTTGGTGGGGGGAGAGATGGCGAAGAGAGCGGAGGAGTCGAGAGGGTTCGGTATCTGGGTATCTCGGGTAGCAGGTTCGAATCGATATCTCGACTTTTAACCGTGTCTGCTCTCCCGATTATTATCCCCGTAACGCGGGGGAATTGGCCTTCTATCCATTTCCGGGTAGGAAGCGTCATCGGGCGGGCCCCGGGGTCAAAGGCACCGGCCGACAATTAGGATCCCGGTCGTCGAGGAGAAGCTCGTGGAAGAGGACGTGTCCCAGTCCCAGTCTCCTGTCCCGGGAAGAGAATCCGCGCCCGATAAAGGTGCCCAACGGAGAACATAAATTCGACGATCGTGCCTTTGTGGATCGGGGACGACGAGGCGGTGGAACTTTAGGGCCAATCTCGGTGGGTGGTGTTCCCTCTCTCTCTCTCTCCTCCTTTCTCTCTTTCTCCTTCTCTCCTGTAGAGGAGGAACGATCCTACGGACCGAGGAGAGGAGCTCTTTTCACGAGCCAGAGAGAACGCGCGGCGCTATTCTCTTCCTAAAGACTTCCCAGAGACTCCTTTCGCGGCGCGTAACTTTTCCTTCGAGCCCGCCCACCGTCGTCGTCCGAGACGAGGACGCGCCCGTATCGGGAGGGGGCCGCGAATAAATCCGTTCCTGCTGGCCAGGCTCCTCGACCTTCTCGCCATCCCCTGGCGAGAACACCGAGGGATGATTCCCGTCTATGTCCCAACCTCTGCGCCCTCGTTTCTCACCCCGACCTCGCGGAAATCTTCATTCGAGCAGTCCCGCGTTCTTTCGGGCTCGCGCCGGACACTTATCCGTACGCAGCTCCCCGAAATCTATCACCGAGCACCTCAACGACCTGCCATTTCTAACACTTTACCATTTATTATAATTTTTTCGATCATGTTAACGTTCTTTGTTAGGTAATGCATAACTGTAATGCACACTTGGACGCACAGTGCGATATTTAGATGGGGGGACAAAAATTGAAAAATTTATATAGTCATATTATTTAGAAAAAAGATTATTTGATCCCCTCAGGGTTACAAATCCATTTAATTTCAACGGGATTGATAGTTTATTAAGGTGGGTTCCGAACCACCTTGGGCACCACAATGTTCTTAGTAGTTATATTATTATACAGGGTGTCTCAGCTGAAGGAGGCCACCTAAATATCTCCTTTATTTTTAATTGCACAAAAAATATTTATGGCATAATTTAAATGATATTAACGGAGGAATATCATAGGAGAACAATTTTTTTTGCCGGGTTATTTCTTCATAGTTTTTTTGAGGTCATCGTTATTTTTTATCGGGAAAACTTACTTTTTTTTATTCCATCTTGTAGCGGCCGAACAAATACATTTGAATATGCTTAAGTCATTACCTTCAGGTGACCTTGAAAAAACTATGAAAAAATAACCGGACAAAAAAAATTGTTCTTCTATAATATTCCTGCTTCGATACCATTTAAATTATGCCATAAATATTTTTTGTGCCATTAAAAATAAAGGAGATATTTAGGTGGCCTCCTTCAGCTGAGACACCCTGTATTTTATTATTATTAATATTTATATTATTATGTCAACGACCTCGCTGCAAATACCGGTTCTTCTTCGATCACCGAAGTTAAACAGCGGTGGACACGGTTTAGTTATAGGATGGGTAATAAACAGTAGGTCTCGCTGAAATTAGGCGTTAGTGAGAGTGGAAGAGGGGGATAGTGGTAATGGATTTGTGAAACCCTGAGGGGACCAAATATCATTACTACTATTTATATTATTATATTTTATATTCTAAGATTTCATGGCGGCGATGCCGGGTCGATCTTGACCCACATATTCGTGCCACAAATGCAAACCGCCCGCAGCCCAGTAATAAAATTGCAAACGACGATCGATAGGCTTAGGAACGTGTTCTATATGCACTTTCGTTGCGTATGTTTGTTCTTGGAATCGATTTATAATTGTCTGAAGCTGTGCCGCAATTTTTCAGAGCACGAAAGAAAGCGTAAGCACGAGATGAAAGTACTTTAAATATCTCTTTCGAGTCTTCCAAGATGCCACGAGATGATACCGACACTCGGAGAGGCTACATTCAGATGCGAAAACTGGAAGTTTCATCATATGTAAGTGGTATCTGTATTCTTTCCCTTTTTCTCTGATGCATATCGTTGCGTTTTGTTCCCGCGGAGTATCAATTCCTTTGTGCAGTCTGCAACTAGTTGAAACGAAAGCGGTGTGAATTCTTTTCTAACGATTTAAACAAATCTTTATCCGAAATCTGCGATGGTTCAAATGTAAGGGGCGATTGAAAATGATACCTTATCCTATCTTTGATAATATTTGAAATATTTGGTATAACAATTGCAAGATTTGCATAATTTACTTCAGCGCAGTATCAAGTATTAATATAATCCATACATTAACACTCACGTTACTGTCACGTTACTGTCACATCACCCGTAGATGATGAAATTGTGTCTCGACATTTAAAAATTAATTAATTAAGAGATCGATAGAGTGTGCTCTAAATGGTCTGGTGCTTGTGGCCTGTGAAATGTCAGAGGGTTGAAACATCTACTCAACTAGCCATTGTCATAAAACGTCTCTGTTTTTATGCTACTCAATTTTTGTGGTCACAGGACAGGGGATCAAAGTATTAAAAAACAAAATGTAAGTGTACGCGACCCAAATTCTGCCAAAGTGCATGTACAGTATAGTAATTCCGCGTACCGTCTGCGCGTCCGCCCGCCATCTGCGTAAATCCGAAAATGCACAGCTGAGAGCCACATGCTTCGCTTTCACTTTCCGTTAGACTGCCAAAACTTCTGATTACCAGCCTGCACATTCTATGCACGACGGGAATAAATATTTAAAACACTACAAAATTCTTTACCTAGGTTGTTCAACTGTTTATAACTTCTTCGAATGTTTTTATTATTTAGTATTTATTTTTCCTCCAACTTGAATTAATTCTCACCACTACAATTTTATGCGCTTATGGAAAAAATGCGCTGGTGAAAATTTATTAATTTCAATATAAAAATAGTATTTTCAACTGTATATAATTCTTAATGGACGAGATATATTCATCTCCCATTTCTTATACTCGATGAACAAAAATTCTATTTTGTTCATCAGAGTTGGGCAAAAATTTAATCAACGATTGCCGAATAAGTTTCTACTTCAATCGTTAATCGCAATTAACAATTAAACTTCTACTTTAGTCGAACGATTTAACAATTACATGCTTTTCAATTGTAATCGTCAATCGGATAATTGATTAATGATTAACTGCTGAAATTTCGAAATGAAATACGGAATCAAAACTGTATGCACACAGAAAAAAATGTAAACTGAGTTTAGGTATATTGTCATTCGGTCTATAATACGATCTCTATGTGCCTACTTATTACAATTTATGGATAGACCGTGTGGCGATTAACTTCAACAGTCTCCGATTTTTCGATGATTTCTTTTTTTAATCAACGATTGACGATTAACTTCATCAATCGATTGAATGAATCGTCCATTTTTCAATGATTACCTTTTTAAATCGTACACATTAATCAATCAATCTTGGTAAAAATTTTAATCGATTAATCTCTGCTAAAAACTTAAACAACCCCGAAATTGAAACAAGAACCGTCCACAATAAAATGAATTACCCCGAACGCTACCCAGCAAAATCCAATTCGATTCACACATCGGCGTCCATCTCCGGATGGAAGGGCGGGGTTCGGGTTAGGGGTTGAAGTAAACGGTGAACGAAGGCAGAAGTAGAACGGGAAGAAGACCGGAAAAAACCGCAGGGAAACGGGACAAGAATGGCCGGCGCATTTCGAGGCGTTCGCCGGGGGATGGATCGAAAGGTTGCTCCCCCGGAGTGACCCCCTCGGTTTCCAGAGCACTAGGGGTTGTGTATCGATCGTCTCTATTTTCTGATCGCGAAAGTGTCACGGGCAGAGAGTCTCGCGCTCGCCGGCGGTCTTTTCACCGTTCTTGGGACTTTGTTTTTCGCGTTCGGTTAACGAGAAACACGAGTAAGACAGAGCAGCGGGAAGAAAAGATAGCGCGGGCGAAATATCCAGAGAGAGAATCGTTGGGGATAAAGGGGTTGAGAATCGGGTCTAGGGGGTGGTATTGTAACGGGCGTGGGCTGTCGTCCTGGCGTAGCAGAGCGTAGCAGAGCGCAGCTCGTTTCGTTTCGCGATAGATACTGGCCGGAGCGCGGACCCCGGACCAATTAATCTTATCGTTAATTAATTTCGAGGCCGGCGTGCGCGCGAGGCTAAGTGTCTATCGGATAGGAAATCGATCGGAATCAGAGACCAGTTCGCGAGCGGTGGAGCCGATTGCTGATCGAGCATGCGCTACGTTCCCCGTGAATTTCAATCCCTGAATCGTTAAGGGACGCACGAGGCCCTCCCCCCTAACTGGCGGGGAAGGGTCGTCGTCGCGATCGTTGTTGTTCGTAAAATCAGCGGGGCGCACTGTGGGGAGACACGGAATTACGGTGTAAGCCGTAAGCAGGGTCGTCACGCGATAATACTCGGCACCGCATTAATGTCGGGGCTGCCGGTAATTCCCATTTAATAATCGCGGCTCGTATGTTAACCCATCGTATCCGGGTTCGGACCTAATTACGCGGCGGCGTCCGAGCGGAGCGTGTCTCTGCCAATGACCGTGCACGAGTCTCGCGGGTCTCGCTCAAATATGCTCGCCGGATAATATTTTCATTAACGCGCGTTCGGCGCGCGTCGAATTAATCAGCCGAATGACTCGAGAGAAAGAGAGAGAGAGAGAGGGAGACATGGCACAGCCGCTTTTCCCTGGCGATGACCGAGCCCGCGCGTCTCGGGAAACATACTAAGATCGAGATACGAGATACTTTTCTCTCGCCTCCGGTGGACGGCAAAAGGGGAAAAAGAAGAGAGGAAGAGAGAGAGCGAAGCAACACAACCAGGCCGAGAGAAAAGGAAAAATGGCAGCTCGGCAAGGTCCGAGAGATGCTTTCAGCGTGGCACGCTAGATTCCCTGCGTCCCCGGCTGCGTTGTCTCTCTATTTATGTTTGTATCGCGTTTCTATTTGTTCCGCGCATTCCTTTTCCTTATTTCCCTAGCGGATCGTGGTCGCGGAGACGGCCGACGCTAGCTTCTGCTAGTTCTTGCTCGCTTTTGCTCTGCGAGAACGCGTCCATGCGTCGTTTTATTCCGCTCGTATCTCCGCGGGCCGAGCTGCTTCGCGAAGGGTTGAAGACCCCGGGACACCAACGGCAAAACCGCCACGTCTCGACGACAGTCGAGGCCGGAACTTTTCTCTCTCAGAGAACGGAGAAAAAGAGGATACCTACCCGCGAGGAAAACGACCCGCTAAAGCGGCCGACGCGGCGAATTGTAATCGGTGATCGCCGGATGCTGTAGTGCCTACCCACCTTCCGCTCCTTGAGAACCGGGTCAAATTCCCGCGGAGAGACTCGAACGAGTGGCCTAGAATCGGCCTCGTCGATGCTCGCCACCCTCGGCCCCCAGACTCTATCAGGAATTTTTCATGACGGAACCCGAGAGCCACCAGCCCTTCGACTGCTAAGTGGAATACCCCCGGGAACCCTCCTCCACGATCATACCGATTTCCTCGGATTATGCCTGTTTGGTTTGATTCTCGGATACTGCCTCCGAGTCGCTAAATACAGCTGGGGGGTGCCCTCGACACTTATCCGATGCTTGGGGACTATCAGTGTATGTGTAGGATTTTCTTACCGCGATTTGTTTGAATCATAGCGGGGTGGTTTTTATTCATTTTGTGTTTTTACGTACAGTGACTCCGACTAATATTCGGACACTCTTAAAAAGACGACAACTTTTTTAATATTGTTCTATACGATTTGAACTTTCTTTGGGAAGCTAGAGCAATTAGTTTGCTACAGGATGTGAAAAAGATTTTTTTCAAAAATTGCAATTGATCGGAATTGTAGATAAAATACTAACCTTTTTATGTGGAATAAACTTTTTAATGATTTCGCCGCATAGATCGCATTCGATCTAATTTTGACTAACAAGCAATTTTGCAAATTTTTAAATCATTCTCAATGTTTCGATCCGGATATGGATCAAAATTAGATCGAACCTATGCGCCGGAATCATTAAAAAGTTTATTGAATAATTTACGATCGACAAAGAAGAATTTCTTTTTTATGTGGGCCTGTATTGAACATTTAGAAAATACGTTTTGTAGATCTGTGTGAATTAAACGTGTTCTGAAAATTTCGTCAAAATCGGCCGACGTATTTTTTAAATTTTCAATTGCGGCCCACATAAAAAAGTTGTAAAATGTAACTTTTAGTATTTTCTCTGCAATTCCGACAACTTGCAATTATTTTCAAAAATTTTAGTCACGTTGTGCAGTAAACCAATTGTTCAATATTAAAAATGTTGTCGTCTTTTTAAAAGTGTCTGAATATTAGTGAGAGTCGCTGTAATTTGATGGCTGCTCTTTACTTTACCGGACCCAAAATTTGTGCCGTTTTCCTATAAATTACGATGTATTTGATATGTAATCCAGTAGATTTGTACCCGGGGCGGCTGCAGATCGAAGTTTCGATACTGTAGGATCAATGGTTCAGGAGTTATGCTTGCTTAAAGTTGAGCAACCTGCAGTGTTTTTGACAGGAACATCTATCGGTTCTGCTCGGTAAGCGACGCGCGATCGTCACTACAAATCAATATGGCGGCGCCCTTACCTGTCGAAAACACTGAAAAATGATCAACTTTAAGCAAGCATAACTCCTGAACCATTGATCCTACAGGATCGAAACTTCGATTTGCAGCCGCCCCTGGTACAAATCTACTGGATTACATACCAAATACATCATAATTTATAGGAGAAAGGCACAAATTTTGAGTCCGATAAAGTAAATTTTACCCTAATTTGATTACTAGCAGATATAATAACCAAAGATGTTTATTTCTAAAATGGAGCAGATATATGAAAAGCAATTAAAATGATTTTTACGAGTAGCATGTATTTCGTTTGCACATAAACAAACTGTCAGTTTAAAAAAACACCATCTCTGATGAATAAAATTTTAATTAATTTGTAAAAAAAAATGTCGTCTCTGCGACAAAAATGTACGCAGAATGGCACAGCTTTATTCGAGGCACCGTGTGCGGGAAAATCGAATTTAGAAATCCTCGAACCGTCTAGAAATCAGCTGACGTGTCTGTTCGCGATCAGCCGGTTCTACTCCGAGTAAATACACCAGCCCGGGATATCCTCTGAAGCCTGAAACCAGGCATTTTGTATTTATGAGAATAATCTCGCTCATTTGAAAGTCATTTAAGAAATCAAAATTCGGTTTCCCTTTCATAAATCTCTATCTAGATTGCATTATGGTAATCCGGTTTTCTACGGCGGCTTCAAACAGAGTTTAAATATTAGTTTAAAGTCACGACGAACTGTTGGCTGACGGGAGAGAGAAAAAAAATGAAGAAGCGTAATGTAGAACATTTTCCACGCAACACGTAACGATTTGCTGTGTCATATTATATAGACTGCTGTTCGCCGGCGCCTGTTTACAAACACGTCTAAAAAGGTATCGCGCGTCACTATCAGATCGGCCGCGACCTCCGCATCATCAAATATTCACCGGATGTCATCTATACCGGGTCGTGTATCCAATTACGGCGCGCTGATTTCACTTGTTAATGTGTCTCTTTTAATAACCACCACTACACGTCATTTGATTAAAATTTTTTTCTTGTCCGGTTGTCCCAAAAATTTTCCTACGCTATTAATATTTAATTTCTAATTAGCCACGCCGTTTTCCATTGGCGAAGCATAATTTAGTTAAATGGACCGAAATTGGAAAAAGAAAATTTATCATTGCTAATACCGTTCTAATAAAAATGGAAAAACGGTGTCACTCATATCTGACCAATCTGGCAGCCAACGTATTAATCGAAATTGAATTTTTCGGACAACCTAATGAATTATTTTCCTCGTTCTTGCTGGATTTATTCGGCGAGTTTCCGTTCTCGCGAGAGCGAAGATCCTGGTTAAAAACCATAGAGTCTCGAGTGAATAAAAACGAGCAGCGCTCGAGCACAGCAACCTTACGAAAAAAAAAATAAAAAGAAAAATGGTACTTGAAGATGTTGGATAGAAGGTTCTTCAGCATCCTCGGTACTCGGACCTTGCCCCGACGGATTACCATCATTTCCGGTCTCTTAAAAATCCTTTGAGCGAAGCTTCCTTCCACAATGACGCGGAACTGAGAAAATTGTTTTGCGGCAAATATTTTCGGCGATAAACATTTGCCCAAGGAAATCGACCGAGAAAAGACTAGCACTATTGACAAGACAGGATCCTGTCAAATTCATTTTCGTTTACTATTTTACGTCACTTTGTGAAAATAACAGGAATGTGTCTATACAAAGTAGCCATTTTTTAAAATAATATAAACCCAACGAAATAAATACCTGACCATTTTTGATCTCGTAAATTGTTTAAAATTGACCAAGAATTGATCATAGCAATAATAAACGTTTCAAATATAATTTAACTTCGGGCATAAATCGTCCGGAATATCAAAACCATTCAGAACTAAAATGAAAAAATATTTTTCCAATAGACCACAGCAATAATGAACGTTTCAAATTTAATTTAACTTCAGGCAAAAATCGTCTGGAATGTCAAAACCATTCAGAACAAAAATGAAAAAATAAAACTTATGGTACTTGAAGACAGCGATTGTGGTCTGGGAAAAGGAGGATCATGACAGTGTCCAGTGCTGTCAGACTGGGAGCTGACACATTCGATTTGTTTAATGATGGACGGGTCCGGCTTACGGCCGCATTAATCCGCACAATACCTCCAGTTAATTAAGTGATAGGTAATTAGTGTGATTCAGTGGCTCGCGTAAATCTGATCAAAAGAGGTAATATGGGCCACTAACGTCTAGGCGTGGGTAATAATTGTCCGCCTGATTACATATTCCCATAACGGGGTCGGAATGCGGCGGACAACAACGCGATCGCTATTTTCGCGCGGCTCTATAAAACATCTAGGAATCGGATGTGGAACTAAACAGTGACGTCATTAACTATTGAAACGATCCGTGACAGGGGGCGCGATCATTTATTCAAGGTTTGTCAGTCATAGCCTACTAAATTTCAAATATTTACAGAGCCGAATCAATCTTTACCGAGGCTCCAAACGATAAGGCTTCTCCACAATGGACATTTCTATAAAATCGATGGAATTCGTCCGAGATTTTCACATCACGAATTAGGGTAAAATTAGGTCTTTTCTTGAGCCAGACCTGGGTTCTGTTCCTCCTTCGCTTCACTACCCCCACTACCAGGCTACCGGTTCCCCCATTATAGTCGCAAAAAGATCCTACACGATGAATGCAAAAAAGATATCCCCTCCATTGTAGTTATCTAATGTCGGCTCGAAGGACAGCGTATGGGAAAGAAAGAGACGCGGAGAGTCGCAGTCGCTTCGGCCGCGCGCGGTCTCTGTTTACATAGCTGTCCTTTTCTACGTTCTGCTCGGTCTTTGAAGCTCAAAAAAATAGTATCTGTCTACGAACTTTGCAAACGAACCTACCCCAGGCTTTTGCGACTATAGAGGATTTACTGTATACCAGAGTTGGGCATTAATCGATTAAAATTTTAACCAAGATTGATTGATTAATATGATGTACGATTAAAAAAGGTAATCATTGAAAAATGGACGATCCATTCAATCGATTGATGGAGTTAATCATCAATCGTTGATTAAAAAAAGAAATCATCGAAAAATCGGAGACTGATTTAATCAGTTGTTGAAGTTAATCGCCACACGGTCTATTAAATTGTAATAAGTAGGCACATAGAGATCGTATTATAGACTAAATGATGATATACCTAAACCCAGTTTACATTTTTCTCCGGATGCATATAGTTTTGATTCCATATTTCATTTCGAAATTTCAGCAGTTAATCATTAATCAATTATCCGATTGACGATTACAATTAAAAAGAATGTAATCGTTAACCGCAATTAACGACTAAAGTAGGAGTTTAATTGTTAATTGCGATTAAAAAACGATAGAAGTAGAAAATTCGTTAATCGTTGATTAAATTTTTGCCCAACTCTGATGAACAGTACAATTGCTAATATTAAACAAAATTATACAACAATCCAGACTCATTTTAACTCCTCAGCCTCTTGCAAGATCGACTTCAAGATCTCAAGCTTTCCTCATTACTGTCTTCTGCATTATCTGGTGGTTGGACCGTTATTATTAAAAATTTAATATTACGTAGGTAGAACATTTTCTGCAATTTTCACCATCCTTCCTCACATCCTGCACTGTCTTAATTATTTATCTTTACGATTATTTATTTAGCCTTCCCGTTCTAGCCGTCCCAGCTAACTTGTGGAAGATTGTTTCAATAATATCTCATTAACAATACATTGTTACTAAGAATTTTAGAAAAGCAGATACCGTATGAGAGGGGCCATTTAAATTCCATGTTTTACAATTTTCATGAAATGTGTCGTTCAGTAGTTATCCAGGGTGGATAAATTAGCAGGGACACCTTGTACATTCCTTTTTACAAATAATGTATATATATTTCCTCTGCAAAATGGCATAAGGCGGCCAGCCGCGAAAAGTCGAAGGGAAAGTGTGGAATAAATTTTCGTCGCCCGGGGTTTCGTTTTCGGGGGAATCGAGTTTGAAAGATCGCGCTGTCGTGTCTGTGCATGGCTGGCCATTTCTCCTGCAGCTCTCGCGCGGCACGCGTGCCCGGGAAACTTTCAGATTTAACTTTCTCGAAAACCGAGTCTCGAGAAAATTCCATTCTGCATTTTTTGCTCAATTTTTCAAAAGGAATCGCCCTATACCCTCGGCTCACTAGGGTCCGCCTAATACAGAGCCCTTTGAAATCTGCAGGACCCGTTCGCAACGGAGAGGACACGGACAAGAAACACCGGGAATATCCAAGAGCCGGGACTCTAAAATTGCTAAAGGCCGGCAAACAAACTGCGAGAGGAGGTCTTCTATAAAACGCGGCGCGGAGAAAAACAAAAGCTTTACAGGTTTTTGAAACCTTTTCCCGTAGTCGGGCGCAGGGAGCACGTTGAACCGCACTCCGCAGGCTAAATTAATTACATAATCCTTTCGAGTAAATACAGCCGGAAATTCTCGAAACTGCAGAAACAACAACGTGGAAGAGAAAGCTGAAGGGAACGTCTAATCGAGAATCGCGTTGGTTATTTTGCTATTACTTTGTAACGATATCGACGTTTATCAATCTTCTGCATTCGAACCGGTTCCGGCCCGCGTTTGTTTTATCGGGACGAGGAGATTTTATTTATTTTACCTACCGCTTCTCATCCAGAGCAACCGTTTCTATCGTTTTCCCGGGGTTTGTCGCGACGCGCCTCTCCTTTTTCTTCCTCTCGGACGACTTCATCCGTCGAGTTTCGTACGCGGACTGGTTTTTCCCGAGGTTTCTGGCCGAACGCCAAAACTTCTCTTTCTCTCTCTCTCTCTTCTCGTACGTGCTCACCTGCCGCGCGGAAACGGATCCATTCGACCGAAACATTTAGTCAATTTCAGGCTGTATAACAGCGTTTCGGAGCACCTCGCCCGTTTACGTGTCCCAAATGCAGGCGGACAGCGCTAACCACCACCAAGTTCAACGGCGCAGATTTGTTTGGTCATTAACGGTCCAAAGATTCGACCGAACCGTTAACGATCCAAACCTGGTCCTTAGACATCTACCGAGAAGGTACCAGCCAACCGACTGATCTCAGATTATTTATTTTACAATTATCCGTTATCAAAATTATTTATGGCGAAAGCGGGTAGCTGTTTGAAATTCAGAATTTATTCAGAATTTTTCTTGCGATCAATGCACGTTTTTATTTGGTTGTGTAATAAATTCCCGAGTTTTTTGTATTTTATTTTTTCCCGCAATTTTGTGTTTTGTTAGATAAAGTATATATATGCATTCGCAAGTTTTCTTCTTGCTCTACAGACCTATCTGCTTCAATTTTTCGAATTTATTAATTTTAATCAATTTTCAGGGTTTTTCAGCGACCGTCATGGGCTTTACACAAAAACTTGAAGCGTGGGTGCCACACAACTTGAGTGAGATATCGAGCAGATGTCGAAAATGAATTTTTCTGCCTCCTGAAATTTCCATTGAAAAAGCCTGAGAATTGATTAAAATTAATTAATTCGAAAAATTGAAGCAGATAGGTTGCGAATGCATATATATACTTTACCTAAAAAAACGCAAAATTGCGGGGAAAAATAAAAGGGAATTTATTACACAACCCAATATTTTACATGAACATCCGCAGTCCAGTAAAGACGCTTTCATAGGAAATACCGATATTGGTAATTTATAATTGTAATTTCAATATTGGGGCTCGATGTGTACTCGACAGTCGATAAAATCAATATTAATGACACTTCTCGATTGAGCAGATGTCATTTTGTAGGTACTTGTTTAACTTAAATATCGAGTCCCCATTTTCATTTTAACGTATCAATTATATATTGCAGCCCGCGAGCCACATTTGGCCCGTTCCCCCACTTTGTTCTGCTGAGGTGATCGATGGTGGGGGACCACAAAGATTAGGAGACACTATTTTAATAAAAATACAGGTTCTACACAGGCTGAAAGGACTGAAGGGCGAAATGATCTCAGAAATTTTCTCGTATTGAAAGTCACAACAAAAGATTGAAAAGGAAATGTCACCGAAATGGATGATTGTTTTACGACACAGGGAATCGATAGAAGAGTATCGACTCCCTTTCTCTCGAAATTACGTTCGAGTCAAAGGACATTGTTCCTGTAGCAGATCCGTTCTACAAAGGTTGGGAAACATACTTTCAGAAGACAACACGATGTAGACTGTTTTAAGTTCAGAAGAACAAGATTTGTACCGGAAGTCTCGGGATCTTTGGATCCTAGCTGTTACAGATACAATAGTATGGGCGGTGGTCTTTGAATCAGGGCAATTTTTGGGCCCCACTTCAGAGAGAGAAAGTGTCAGCGACCCTCCGAAATAGGAGACAATCGTCGCGGCGACGGTCAAGCGTTCGTCGTTGACGGAAAAGGGGGAGCAACGGTTCCGCATGCACGGACGATCAGAAATTGGCCGCAATCTTTGCGCCGCTCACGGACAATTACCGACGAGATTGCCTCCTCTCCCTTCGGGAAGGGTCTCTTTCCCTTCCCTTCCCTTGTCGAGCGTCGCGACGGCTGTGACTATTCCGGCAGGAACAAAAGTTAGCATTGTGTGAAATATTATTTGGGACGCGAAAAGACTCGACTATTATTTATTTAACTGCTCCTGAGTCCTCCCCACTCCTGTGGAGTATAGGAGGGGAACCGGTGCCCTGTTTGTAAGGGAACCGATATTCTAATAGTGGTAGAACCGATGCACCGGTAGTGGGGGAATTGGTATACTAATAGTGGGGAATCCGATATACTAATAGTGGGAGAACCGATGCACCGGTAGTGGGGGAACCGGTTTACTAATAGTGGGAGAACCGATGCACCGGTAGTGGGGAAATTGGTATACTAATAGTGGGGGAACCGATACACTGATAGTGGGAGAATTGGTATACTAATAGTGGGAGAACCGATGCACCGGTAGTGGGGAATCGGTACACTAAAGTGGGGGAACCGGTACGCTAGTAGTGGGGGAACCGGTATACTAATAGTGGGAGAACCGATGTACCGATACTGGGGAATCGGTATACTAATAGTAGGAGAACCGATATACTAATAGTGGGAGAACCGATGCACCGGTAGTGGGGGAATCGGTATACTAAAGTAAGGTTCTATTCACTTTGTATTTGTATTACATTTTTTAAAAGCATGTTTACCTAAAGTGCGGCCCGCTGTACCATTACGCGTCATTAAAGTGGCCCGTGAAATCATTTCGGTTGGCCAGGCCTGCATTAATCAATCAATCTCTGTTAAAATTTTAATCGATTAATGCCCCAACTCTGCTGTTCATGAACAATTGCACAGATGCACAGGGTGCGTTTCCACAAATCCGCGGACACCGTAAGTAAACGATCCAGAGAAGTGTTTTAGTTGGCGAAAGAAAATGTTCGCGGTGGTGTTCGATGAAAGCGAGGTTTCCGAGCTCGCGAAAGATCAAGGGAGCCGAAGGGCTGATTAGACTAGACTAGACTGACTAGACAGAAGTCGGGAACGAATGTTACGGGTTCCGTTGTGCGGCTGACACCGCGGATTAACATATTCCGGCGTGGTGGGACGGCCACATAGGGCATTGCAGTCACGCGAGCCCGCCCCGCTGAAAATCTTGCTGAAAGATTAGAGTTCCGCGATGTTCCGGTCTCTACCCTCTTGCGCGCCCCGCCTCGCTCCGCCTCGCGAAGAGCGGCGCGGCTCGCCTTACACGCGGAATACTGAATTTTTTATTTTCCTCCGGTACTTTTCCAATTACCTCGGACAGAACAGGGCCCGGGCGTCTCTCGTTTTCCTATTCTCATTTCGCCGGGACGCGTCCTCTCTCGCCTCTTCTCTCCTCTCATCTCGCGTCAGATACGGGGACAAAAACGGGGGACGGAGAAAAGGAAGAGAGAGGTCGTTGAAGAGAGCCGCGGGCGGATCGCGACATCCGCCTCGAGTTTTGATTAAAACTAAACGGCGAATAAAAATTCCGCGAGAGCCGCGACTCTCGGAGAACGCGATCCCGAGGGACGACCACGGGAACAGACCGCCAGATCGATTCCCTCGGGGCGCCGCGCCGCACAGTGGGACAAACCGATGGATTCGTTGATGAGAAATAGGTTAAACAGATTAAATAGCATGTCGAAGAAAAATTTTTTCCGCGCGTGGTATTGGATTTGGAATTGTGCAAGTTGAACGAATTTTTTCAAGGTTGAAAAACGTTCTTACTATAATCTCCCTATTTTTCTCATATTTTACAATGTTTCAGCTTTAATTTAAAAAAAGAATCATCCCTCTATCTCATTTCTATTGAAAGTTCTTTGATTTTATTCGGTAGGCGTGTTGGGCATACTCGAAAGACGTTACAGAATTTTTTGGAGAATTTTTCACAGTGAGATTATTTCCCGCTGTTGGAACTCAAGATCTCGATTTTCGAAGGACGTCGGGCCTATTTTACTCGTTAGGCATTCGAAGACGTCACAGAATTTTTCGAAGAATTTTTCGAAGCGAGTTTTGTTGGTTCTCGATATCCAGCAAATTCTTTACAAAATTTGTTGTCTGGAGATTGGGGCACTGGAAAATTTCATTTCGTCCACTGAGAGATTCGTTATGCCCAGACTGCCGGTCTTTATGCATTTATAGCAAACGCAGTTATACAAAGTCCGGCGAACTAAAGGCTCAAAAAGGTACTTCTGCCCATCTACTAAAAACGTTTATGAAAACGAATGGTGAGCCCCCAGATTGAGTTCGCACAAAGGTCCGCTTGGAAAAATACGATGTGGAAAACATCACAAGTCATTTCGAATTAACTCTTAACTACAAAACTACTCTTAACTACAAAACTTGCAAAAAGTCAAATAATCTTACTAATAAACAATTTAATGATATCGGCGCTACAGGTTCGATCAATTGTTACCCACAAAGCAATTTTGCAATTTAAATTGTTCTCAACGTTTCAATCCTAATGTGGATCATTTTCAATTGCGTCTGTAAAAATCTTACTAATAACTGGAAATATATATTGGGTCGTTCGGAAATTCGTTTCGTTTTCTTAAGAGAAAATTTTTACCATTTAGAATAAGTTTTATGACATTTTATTCTACGATCTCTTGCGATTTTTCAGATTACTTAAAGATCCCATGTCCGTAGAATTTCTGTTTTTTATTAGCAAAATATTGAGTTGTACGACTTTTCACGACTTTATTTGAAATGAAATTTGCACCGCATAAAAAATGTTGAAAAAAGCTAAAAAAAAATAGTAATGGATGGTACATCCTCTTCTTAAACAGCGCACAATTTTTTCTTTCTGCATTCTTACCCTTGCGGTATTAAAAATGCAAAAGGTGATGGAAATGCGTACTTTGATTTTGCATATTTGATGCGATGATAAAAACATACTTGAAAGATTAGAAAGCACCGTAAGCTAGGAAATTACGTCCGAAATGTCAGCTGTCAAGATATACCATGATTTAGCGATTTAAAATAAGGTTAGTAATAACAAATGGAAGCAATGCCATTTCTACATGAAAAACGAAATTACTTTCCGAACAACCCAATATAATAAACTGTGGATCTTCACATGAAATGTCCTAAATTAATCCTCATCCGTCCCTCATGTTAATTTGACACAGTTTTCCCGAAATAAGTTATACTGTTCTATAAGTTATTTGTAGGTAAAGTCCGAAACTTGGTGACTTTTATTTTTTTAATGCGAAACATATAACCGCAAAAACCTAACATATAAATGTTAACTCACGAATTTGAATGGAAAAAACATCGAAAAGTAACTGTTTGACTTGTTATTTTATCGATTTTTTTATCACTATGTCAATTTGACACCGAGGGACAGATTCTAATAATATTCTAATAATTTGAATAAGTCTAATGTATTTGGAATTTGGCATCATCACCATTAACGCATAAAGTCCAGTCTATGAATAATTTCTCGAATTGGATTCTACTTAAAAGGTACACAGTGGAAGGATCAGAGTAACAGGGATAAATGAAAATATTTCCGTCCGCAGACTATGACAGTGAAGAGTTAATAACTTAATATACGAAGAGAGAGTGATTTCCTAAAAGGTAAAAAGATACTGGCGAGTTATCGCGGGAAGTTCGATCTGGAGAGCGCGGCATGATCAAAATTAGGATGAAAGTCTTACTTTCGCGAGGAGACTTACGTCGGGCTGTTCGAGCGCAGCAATCCGCCGGCAATTAAGGGGATTTAATTACACGAGCGGAACGATTCTCTCCGCTCGTTCGGAGCTGAATCCCCGTCGGGGTGCAAGTAACGCGTTCGCGTGCCGTTAATTCGACGGCGCTGAGACGTCGACGTGACAACGAACAAATTTGGCCAGTCAAATAATACCATCCTCCCTTACTTCCTCTCTCACGAACATTCAAACAGTGTAGAAAGGGTTCCGCGAGGAGCTCGATCCCGTCCGTAAAACGATCGTAATCAATGAGAATAAATAAATAAAGTCGGAATAGGCTCTTTTGTGCTGGGAGAATTTCAATTTCGAATCAACGACCAATTACATCCTGTCTTCCCTTTGAAGCCCTCGTTGGCTGCTGCTTTCTGAATGCTTTCTTCTTGGCGCGCTCCTTACTTAGTTTTTCTTTTGTACCAGTCCCGACGCCGACTGATCAAACGGGGGCTCGTCATTATCAGTCTAGACTGCGGATGTTTATGCATTTACAGCGGCCCCGAACCGGAACAAGCGAAATAAGGACTCCAATAAAGCCCGGCCGACACTCCGCGCATCTCGCCGCGGAGCCCTTCGCGAAGAGTGGGAACGGTAATCCACTGACTCCTCCGTAACTGTTAAGTCGGCGTATCAACTGGGAGACAATTAGGAACGTCGAGAACCACTTCGAAAATTGTGAATTAGAAGTTTGATGGAGACTCTCGAAGAATTATCGCGACGGTTATCATGGAGTCAGCAAGTCTGGAGACGTCGAACAGAATACATTTGAAATAAGGCGACAGGCGATCCCAAGTTATCGCCTTACATCAGAATAAGATAATTCAGTAATACTGAAATATCGGTGTGAGTCAACCGGAGGACAATTAGGGACGTCGAGAACCACTTCGAAAATTGTGGATTAGATGGTTACTGAAGAAGACTTTCTAGGAATTGTAGCAACAGTTATCGGCGAGTTGTTTGCCCGTCAATTAGCGGTGATCACCGAATCGAGGGGAGTGTATGTCTGCACGCGCCGGTGTCGACCGACTGAGCATCCGTCCGCTGGAACAATGGAATTCTTCCAAGTTCGACGCACCAGCCGGCAATTTATTCCTCGCACGACGTTAATTTCCCGAAGAAGGCGGCGAAGTTTGCGATCATGTCGGGAGGAGCATTATTTCAGCGTGTTCCGCGGTCCCGCTCGGATAACGCGCTCGATACCGTCTCGCGGGTTCGAAGAATAGGGGTCTGTTTCGGGAAAGTGTCTCCCCGGAAACGTTGAATCCGTTTCCGCTCGGGCGGACGCTCGAATATTAATCGCACCGGTGACTCGGAGGAGACTGTTTCGGTTCTTCTTCTCATCCTCCGCTTGTTTCCTGGTTGCCAAAGCCGATCCGCTCTGCTCGTCTTGGAACACACAGGTGGAATGAGCTAACGCGCGCTTGCGGATCCGCCTGCGAGCGACGCAGCCAGTTCGAGCTAGCGCGCGTTACCGGAGTTAGTTTCAGCCGGCTGAACCACGCTCGTTAGCATGTCATTTTTATTCATCGGGCCTCGGAGAGGAGCCTGTAAGACAGCCGAATCGATAGCTGGATCCGTCGAGCGAGGCTCGTAGGCGCGACCACGCGCCTGCGTCTCTCATCTACCTGTCGTCGTCGTCTACCCACCGTCTACCCGCCACCTTCTACTTCGCTTATCAGCCGACCACGAAAAGCCCCGGGAACGATCTCGCAACTTTCAAAGTCGGATGAGAACGGCCGAGTGGGTCTACGATTACCACCGACCCGCGACGACCCGCTGTCCATCGGGCTCTTCGCAAGTCCCTGCGGAACAATCCGGGAACCGGGTAGATCCAGCTCCCATTATTCTATAATTATCTTTCTTCTTCACATTCGATTCAGGAGTCAGGTCTTGGTCCATTCTTGATGGAAGTCCAAGCTCCTCTGCTTCGATCCTGAAGAACTATCCAATATGCGGGCAGATCCTTTCCCAGCTCCCATTATCCCGTAATTATGTTTTGCTTCTTCATGTTCGATTGTCGATTGTCCCTAGACAGAGTAACTACTTTGCTTGGACCCTGAAAAGCAACCTTCGGCTCCTAGTAGTGTCTAATTATTTTTTGGTTCTTCCTATTCGATTATCACGCCCCTGATCCAAATCCTAGTGTCTGGTTGCTCTGCTTGAACTCTGAAGAACAACCCAATTTTATCTTTTTTTTCTTTTCTTCTTATTTGATCGTAATGACGGTTTGTCGAATCCGAGGAAAGGTATAATAGAAGGCAGCGCCACCCGGTGAAAGAATGAAGATTAACGCAGCCATTCCCGAGGCCACCGGCGCAGCCTATCGAAGTGAAGTGGCCCCCGTCGCCGCTCGGAAAAAATGTCTTCGTCGGTGGTTCTGGCCGAGGGAAGTATAAAGTTCGGTCTCGAATCGAAAATCGATGTTCCGCCGATGCCTTCGCTAAGTGCCGTTCGGAGTATCGCCGCTTCTTCCTTCGAGCGGGTCGTTGAAGAATACCGAACAAACGAGAAAACGTCCGTGGGCCAGCCAGCCCAGCCAGCCACCTTCAGACGATTCTTTATCCCGGCGACGACGAGTGCTGGTGTCGCGGAACCGGCCATTTCTCGATTATTCCTCGAGCCTCGCTGCCCTAACCGTGTGGGATGACAGATCCCGAGTTCAACGTAGCGGTACGAGCCTGTGCTACCAACGGATTCCATTCGACGTTCCCAGCTCGTCTTTAAGCTGTCCATCTTCATGCAAAAGAGGCATTTGTTGCATCTGTTGCAAGGCACTCCAGATGCTTGGAGAGTTATCTTTGTTCAATTATCTTAGTGGGTCGAAAGTAGTCTATTGATACTCATCAATTCTTTCAATATTTTTATCATAAATCTGTGAAATCCACAAGCAACTCGTTATTCGGCTATATTTTTCTGTTTAAAATGAGGTCGCCATCTCTCAAGACCATTTCCCCCTCTCTGTATAAAATCACCCGAATGGGCGTGGTTTCGTACTTCTTAGGACAAAGTCTGATCTCCAGCATTTCAAATTCGCCATCTCTATTTATTCTACATCCCTCAAAAATCTGTACCTGAAGACCACTACCTCCTCTCTGTATAAAATCACCCGAGTGGCTTCGTACTTCGTAAGGCAAAACCTACTTTCCAGCATTTCAAATTCGCCATCTCTATTTATTCTAAATTCCTCAAAAATCTGTATCTGAAGACCACTATCTCCTCTTTGTATAAAATCACCCGAGCGGGCGTGGCTTCATAGTTTTCATTGCGAAGCTTGCTCTCCAGCATTTCAAATTCTACATCCCTGAAAATTCTGTCTCTGAACAGCACTGCCCCCTCTCCACACAAAATTTCCCGAGTGGGCGTGGCTGTGCTCTTTCTATTCCCTTCGTACCAATGCATTCTTACCATAAACGCATAAAACCCGGTGCGCATACATCAAGCAATAAAATCGCGGAATTTAGGAGATCACAATGGAGCTGAAGATATTTTTACGAAATGGATCTGTCGATCGCGAGAGGCTTCTCGGTGGGCGCTCTTTTTTCTCCGGTTCACCGTTCGGAAGCCCTGCGCCCTTCGACTCGGCAAACAGCCTCAGGAGTCCAAGGACAAGAACGAAGCCGTACGACTTCGGAACGCGTCGTCGTCGATCGCACAAGCACAGGCGCCTCGATCATTCCTCGCGGAAAAACCGCAGGCAAGAAGACAGACGATCCGTGCTGGCGCGACCAAGAGACTCTGCTGCGAACAGAAAGAAAACAAGATCGAGGAGCAACCGCGAAAGAGAGAGAGAGAGAAGATGAAAAGTAGCCGCCGCGCCACACATCGTTCATCGATCTCGAAGCTCCTCGGGGGATCGTGGCCAATTACAAACCGCGATACATCGTGCACCGGACGGGAACGTTCCAGCACACCCGACCCGTCCCAATAATAAATTCATATCTGGTGGTATACGAGGTATTAAGGAAACGTCTTGACCCAGAAAACGCGAGCGATGGAGACGATGGCCGAGGACCGGTTGCACGCCGGTTCACCGCTCGCGATTCATTATACGGTGAAATTGCTCGTAATCACGGGAAAACAGTTGCACAATGGAAGGTACCTGTTGTTCGTGGAAAAGGCAAGATCCTCTTTTTCCGGGCTTCGGTGTGTGTGTACGTGGGATCGCGTGATTCATAGGGACGACGTATCACGCGCGCGGCGCGGCACAGACGACGGAGGGACCTCCGATAGTAATAGACCGACAATCTGATCCGAAATAAAGGGCTGGAATCCGCTCTCCATGTATCGAAGATCCGACCCCGAGGGCTTTGGTTTTGTCAGCTTCGAGAAGTAGAGAAGAGAAGAGGAGACGAAGAAGAAAGGTGGAAGACACCAGAGGTCGGCCTCGTTCTCTGGCCGGAGTTCAACGGACCCGTAGCTTCGCGTCGGATCTAACGACGAGGCCAGAAGCCGGAGATCGCACCGCTTGCCTGCTACTACTACTCCAAGCTACTCGTCTCACGAGCATCTTTTTCCGAGCGTCTTTCTTCAGCGGCTTTCCTGGAAGAGCACGCGAACCGGTCGGGAGAGACGGCACAGGAATCGGCGACCTCTCGAACCCGCATCGCGAATTTTCTTTCGAAGAGACTCTCCATCGGTTTAACCGGACAGGTGGAAAAAGCGGGAGAGCGATGCGTGGCGGCGCGGTCACGCTCGTTAGTCGAGGGGGTTGCACGTGCGTCCCTCAACGGCAAGAACCACGGACAAAGCGACGGACCTCGTAAATAACGCACCGGCTGGCGACACGCGTTCTATACTGCCAACCATTCGGCAGGTTCTTGCGCGATCATCCTCGAGATCATGAACAACCGATCCGGAACTCTCTTTGTTCAGATCGGCCGCCAGCTTCGCCGACGACGCCATCTCGTGGACGGGGAGAGGGGTATGACCCCCACTCCGCGCTCCAAGTATTTTACAAATCCGATTTGCACAGTAAGACTTGTGTTTTAAATACAGGTTTCCACTTTTCTAATTAAAAACGAATAGGAGTTCCACAAATATAAATCACAATAAAGTCTGAGAGCTGTATTTAATATGATTAGCGAACAAAATTGTTTAAAATAAGTAGTAGTCAAGAAGCTGTCCTTTGAATTCAATTTCAAATAAATCACTTGAAATAGAAGCTAGTTGTTGGCAACACAATTGAAAAATAATTCGCAGCGCAAAGGGTGAAAGATGTGGTTCTAAAAATTCCTCGTTTCCTCTCTATTAAATTTTATGACGTCATCTCGTGGTCGAAGAAGGGTTACCTACAATTGCGATTCACACAGTATGAGTTATGTCTTCAGAATCTGGAATCTCTACTGTGTCAGCATTAAGAGTGGGTCTAAAAAATGTCACTCGTCTCTCAAATTTTATGCGTTCACCTCGAGGCCGCACAATACAAGGGTGATTTTTATCCGAACGCGGAAAATCGTCGGGGATGCGTCGTCGACGGTACAATCGCGAAAACTCGACCGTGAGTTTCACGGTTTATTGAAAACCGACCGGTGAATCCGATCCTTATCGTTCCTCGAACGTTCCGGCCGATGGGAGTTTTAGGCGACTGGTTTCAACCACCGTCGGTGTCCCCCCCCCCCTCTCTCTCTCTCTCTAGCTTGAGGTGAGGTGGATCAATTTATCGGATTTCCTCGCTTACCCGACGTCGAGAGGTCGTCGAGGGCCGGATATAAATCGATTTGCTCGATTATCGTAACGGCCAGCTGACTTTAATAGCTCGCTAAACGCTTCCGCTTGTCGTCGGGTACTTACTCGACCCGCGGTTACCCGACCGTAGAAAAACTGGGCCGACGCGACGCGGGACCCGGCCGGGCCGCGAGGAAATGGATCCGCGAGGATCCGATCCAAAACGTTTTTAGTGTTTTCTGGGAGAGCTTGCGGAGTTCCTCCAGCTTCGATCCGTAGTATTCTATAGGGTGTCCCACTATACATATAAGTACTCCTATTTGTAGCATTTTCCGTGGAAAAAAGCGTCGTTTTTCAAACGTTTAAATAAATGACTATATTTATAATAATATCATATTGAAATTGCTTTCAATACAAATAAAAAAACCCACTTTATTTCATGTCTCTATCATAAACAGAACAAAAGTTATTGAATTTTGTCCAAAAAACGGGCATTTCGCGACTCTGTGCGGTGGTCAGATAAAAAAATGTTTGGAACAAAATTAATTTTTGTAGTCGTCTATAAAATGTAGTAGAAAAAAATTCAAACAAGAAATTTGTTCATGGAAAATGAAAAACAATGATAATGAAAATTTTTTTTATATACCAAAAAGTAAGTAAAAGAATAGTAATACAGTTTTAATTTCGAGAGCCTGGCAACCCTAGACACAGGGTGAAAAATTTTTCTTTTATGTCCGAAAGATAGTACAGTTTCAATTCCGGGATGGTTGTAAAACCTATAGGGTGCGTTTTAACAGAGATTGGATAGAGACAAGGTACCTGTAACGGACGGACGACCGGTGGCGTCGTTCCGAGCGGATAAGGACGCAGATAAGCGTCGGATCTTGTCGCGTCGCGCTTCGACGCTCGAACCCGCGCAAACACACCTGTCGTCCGGCACGCGTCCGTCGGCGCGACCGTTAGCAAAGGAAACCCGGCCACCAGTGCAAACTGGAAAACCGTTGGCTCGGTTAAATGCCGGGCGAAACTGCCCCGGAACCACCCCCGCGCCCCGCTTTACGCTCAGCGACCGAGCCAAGCGAGACGGAACGGCCGGAAAGAGAAGAAACACCGGCTTTAAACCTACACTGCACGCCGAAAGTTTCGAATCGCCTGACGAATTGCGACCAGTCACTATTCTTCCACTCGTCCCTGTTCCAGGGAGTCTTGGATCTCTGATTGGACCCCGAACTCAACCAGGATCCACGGTCCACGACTTTGACGCTGAAACTGCGGGATTCGTCATTTCCATTGGCTCCGAACTTTCTAATCCACGTGACAAAGGAATATACTGAACCAGGGACCAAAAATAACAGTTATTCTAAAATTTTCTAAGATACAAATCATTAATAAGAAGTTGATTATTATTGAAATTTAAAATAATTTACAGAAAATATAAAGAAAAAATTTCGAAGAAGAAAATTATTAAAAAATATCGATTTTTATACATTTTGGTTACAAATAACAGTTATTAGTATCCGAAAAATTGGATCCTCCTCGATAATTGTTATCGATGAAGAAAAACTGTTTCGAAATCAAGTTCTCTCATTGATAACTGTTATGAGTGATCGAAATGAATTTCTCGTAACCAATACTGCTACAATAAATGCTTGTTATTCCATGACGTTTTTTCTTTTTGGGTGTAACAGTTATGGTTCCTGTACTGAACAGAGACACTCTTTCCGGAAATTACTAAGGGTGGTTGTTTTAAATTAATTTATAAAACAAATGAGAGAATGTGTCTATCTAAATTTTTAGCTTCTTTATAAAAAATATATCGAAGAAATAATCTTAACTTGGAAGTAGAAAAATGAATCACCTACATTTTGAATTAATGATCTTCATATGTCCTCTATTAACCATTATTTTGTGATCCTTCCTGTCCATAAAACTACATATAGAAAAATGCGTTCAAACAGCGAAACCGCCCCTGAAAATTAAACTCCGGTTTATTTAAAAATCCGTTTGCGCAGCCTTGAAGGGCGCGCGAGTGGCTGTAAACTTGGCGAATGTAAACTTTTTTTTGCCGCAACTATTTCGAAATAAACCACGCGCGCGCACGGTTCGTAACCTCGACTTTGAGGGCCATTTTTCCATAGGTACTCCGGGCATTAGTTTTCTGGGTCGGGTTTGAAAGTTCGTCCTGGGCAAAAACGCATCATCCCCCGTGCGGAAAGACAAATAGCTAAAAACGTCGCTTTAATATCCCGGGCAAAAAGTTGCGTGAGAGAGAGAGAGAGACAGAACGAGGAAGGGATGCGTACGACTGAATAAGATCGAAATACCTGAGGGGTTTGAAACTTTTGTCCGGGATATTAAAGCGACGTTTTTAGCTATTTGTCTTTCCGCACGGGGGATGATGCGTTTTTGCCCAGGACGAACTTTCAAACCCGACCCAGAAAACTAATGCCCGGAGTACCTATGGAAAAATGGCCCTCAAAGTCGAGGTTACGAACCGGGCGCGCGAGTGGCTGTAAACTTGGCGAATGTAAACTTTTTTTTGCCGCAACTATTTCGAAATAAACCACGCGCGCGCACGGTTCGTAACCTCGACTTTGAGGGCCATTTTTCCATAGGTACTCCGGGCATTAGTTTTCTGGGTCGGGTTTGAAAGTTCGTCCTGGGCAAAAACGCATCATCCCCCGTGCGGAAAGACAAATAGCTAAAAACGTCGCTTTAATATCCCGGGCAAAAAGTTGCGTGAGAGAGAGAGAGAGACAGAACGAGGAAGGGATGCGTACGACTGAATAAGATCGAAATACCTGAGGGGTTTGAAACTTTTGTCCGGCAGTGTACGGGGTCCGTGTTCCCGGGGAGATTCACCTGCTTTGTCTTACTCCGTCCGCGTTCTTTTTATTTGATTAATTCCAATGTTTCGTTTATCGCGGTCCGTCGCTGCCGGGAATCATCGGGGTTAATGTTGCAGAAGGGAACCGGCCCGCTGAAAGATTTAGGGGATGTTAACCCGACGCTGATTAAACGTGACACGGCGATAACGTTAATTCGTCTCGCGTTTTCCGTCCTTCTCCGCTAATAACCGTCGAAGTGCGCGTTCGTTCCTTCTCCGGACGGGACGAATTAACCCGACACGTTTCTAGGCGAATCGCGAGGCCATAACCGGCGCTAAACGAAGTCCACGAATTTCTGTTCTCATTGTTTATGAATTGATTTTGATAATCGGAAATAAACGCATAATGACGTCTAAACTGTGGGCGATATAAACTAGGAGGATTAATAATTAATTTATTATATAGAATTTATTATATAAATTTTTTATGTATTAAAATTTATTATATAAATTTATTATATACAATTTTTGAAAATCTTGGTCTGTGCAGACAGAGAGTTAAATATTTTTCGAGCACGAATTGAGGGGAATGCAGTTCCCCCCTCTCTATTATTATCGGACGAATCACAGTAGAAGGGGAAGGTAGTAGGGGAAAGTTATGGTAAGTGGGGAAACAGGTCTTAATTAATAAGAATTAATTTTCGTTATAACAGCGCAAACTGAATTCTTTCTTTTCTTCAACTTCTCGATTAATTTCCCCTAAAGCTACGTCCACACTGAACAGCGAGCAATTTCTCTTCTTTATTTTGCTTCGGTGTGAACGTAGCCTCAGAGGAGAATGAACGAAGCATTCAATTTAGAATTAAAGGAATAATCTCGTACATTGTTCTATCGAATAAAAGATAATATTACAGTTGTTGAACGTTCCTCCAGTGTGGACGCAGCTCAGCGCGATAGATCCTGATAGATCCGAATCTTTTATTCCTGCGCAGATTCCCGCAGTTTAGCCGGGGTATCAGGATAAATAGCGGCATTAAAGTTTCGTTTGCGAGATATAATGGAATTAATATCGGTTTAAGAAACTCCGGCGAACTTCGCGCGACTGTTCCGACGGCACGGCATTCAGGGTATAGTTAGTTACTCGAGGCACGAGAATCGTCGAGCATATTCCAGCGAACGATCGACTCGTTAACCGCCCTCGCGTTTAGGTGTGTCGAAATAGTTCGCGTGAATAAAACGCGGTCAACCCGTTTATTTACCAGCACTAATATGCACTCATAAAATTTAATTTTTCTAAGTTCTATAACCCGGCGGACGTTTAACAGGAAAGCTCCCGTAGTTTCGGTGGGTCTTGGAAAAAAAGATTGGTCATTCCAGCCGGTTGATTTCTCAATAATTCGTAACGACCGCTGCTCATTGGCCATTTTGCATGCCGCGGAGCTGGCGCTAACTAACACTCGTCATTACAGCGGAGAGGGGAAGGGGTTAAAGGATTAACAGCCGCGGTAAATCTTATGCGGCCTCTTATCGTGGCTAGAAGACTCCGGGGTTCATTCGGCGTGTTTATGGACACGGGTCGCGGCATCGGCGCGTTAAGGTGTCGTTATGCAGCCAGGTCGGGACACCTGGAAACAACCACTCAACGCGGAAGTAGGGTTATCGCTAATTTCAACGTGGCTCCCGTAAAACTCTTAACGTTCCATTTAAGAATTCATCGAGCTCCCGATGCTCTTTAACCCTCGCCAGGCGGACAATTGGGGATGTTTACGATCACTAACTGCTTTATTCATCAAATTTTTAAGATTCTTCTTATGGACACCTTAATCCTGCTGTTGAGCCCAATGCTGCAGCTGATTGCTTAATTAATTCGCCAGAAACTGAGCAATTGGACGACTAGTTTGATGCTCTGGATTGAAATTGACCCGGGCTACAATGGTTGTACCCTAAGAGGTCAGTCCAATGTGAACTGGACTTTCTCCAATTGTGTACGAATTTTTTTTTAAAATACCAGTCTTGCGTTTAATACCTTTACTAAGTCGAGTACAAGGTGACCTTATTTTTTCGGATGTCTACAGTCTTGTATTTCTCCAATCCATTTTACTAATGAGTCCGAGTTGAGGGCCGAGCCATCTAGCAGGCTTTGCCTGAGACTCAGAGTGGCCTGATTAAGGGGCCGTCGTGCATGAGTCACAACGTCATGTGACTGAAAGAGAGGGGGCAACATTTTCCCCTCAATTGGTATCAATTCCCCTGATCTGACGACTCTGGTAGGGATATCGGTATACCACTTTCAATGGAGTAGAAGGCGAATTAAAATATGGGGAGTCCATCCGTGAAAGGTTAAAGGGTTGACTCCGACCAATCCGAGACGAAGTGGCAGGTTAAGACCCCGGAGGGTCCCCGTCTCGTTCCCGCAGGTGGAATACGTAGGTTTTAAAGCGGAGGATCGTTCCAACGGTCGAAGCGGAGCTCGACGGCGACTCGACGAGCCGTGACGTCGGCTTCCGTTCGCACGGCCCGTACGAGCACCTCGCAATAAAAGCGTTTCTCTTCGGGTTTCCAGCCCGGCAAAAAGATCAGACTAGGGGCCGGTACGCGTGGGAGGCTACCGGACGTCGCGATTGCCCTTACCGGTGCCGATAGCGATCTCGGGGGTCCGAGAGATCGGTCTGGGAATCGAAATCCTAGAGTTTAGATCCTGGACTACGTATACATCTCACGACAATTTCAACCGGGACACAGAGAGCGCATCGTGACGCCGACGCTCCTCGTCGAGGAGGGAAGAAGTCGAGTATCGGTTTGATAGACGGAAGAGGCGCAGCTGCCGGTGACTCGTTTCGAGTGCGTCTTGCACCGAGTGCCACCGCCGCCGCTCCCCCGAGCATTCAACGAGATCTCGATGTTGCGAGGAAGCGGCGCGAGACAAAACAGAATGCTGTATCAAAGTGAGGAATCCTCGACTCGCACGGGAACCGTCGCGATAATCCCGATCGGGAGCGGAAGCCTAGTGTCGACTGCTCTGCGTACCGTAATTACCTCGGCCGGTCAAATATTAACAGGATTTTCCATTGCACCCGGGTCAGCCAGATCTGAACCACTCAAGTTCCTGTTTTATATAATCGAACGTTTCAAGCATTAATGGGGAAAGAATAATTCAAGACTGGCATTTCGAACCGCACACAAACGTTAATGGGTCAGAAATAATGCAAGAGTATACTCGAGCGCTATAATTATTTTCTCTGAATTATGATTAATTATTTTTATATGAAATGCATAATGTGTGAACCTTTTAAATTCCCTATTGCGAGGAAATATACAGGGTATCCCAAAAATGTACGTCCGAGGTCATTTGGAGCAACTTTTCCCTTTGCGGAAATGTTCTCCGAGGCTTCGTTGCCAAGTTATTAACGAAAAACACGGGCCAATCAGCGCGGCTACGGTGGACAGGCTCCGCCTTAGACTCCACCCACTGTAATCGGATTGGTCCGTGTTTTTCGTGAATAACTCCGCTACGAAGCCACGGAGAACAATTTCGATAAGGGAAAAGTTTCTTCAAATGACCTTGGCAATCGCCCCGTTCAAGGAAATACATTTTCGGGACACCCTCTAATATCTCTTTTAATTTCTGTAATTTAAGGGATGGAATCGATCCCCGGGAAGTTCAAGAACCTCCAACCGCGGATCGAAGCGCACTCTGATTATTTTCATTCAGGGGATCATTAACGTACATAAAAAATCCGAGGTGCCGTCTCAATAGTAATTAGCATATCGCGAACGGTCCGGCGGATAAATTATAAATCTGTGCGTCGAATGGGGATAGAATGTTATTGTTTGCGTCGCCGGAGGCCGAGCTTTATAAATATGTGCATTATGCGGTAAAAATCACCGGATTCCGTTTCCCGTCTCTTTAGTCGGACAGTTAAAGGAGCTCTTTGTCCCGGGGGCACTCGATCTTCCTCGAACTGTCGTCGCAACAAAATTATCACGCTATAAAAGCCGGCGAGCCGGCTATGATGAATAGACCGCGACAGATCATTCTCGGAAATAAAATTTTCTTGTAATTCACAAAGAGCCCCGGGGGGAGTTTGAACGCGAGGCCGAAGGGTTCATTCTCCGCGGTTTAATTTAATGCGTTCGAATGGACGCGAGAAACGAGATTGCATTTAATTGTGCTTTGTGTGGCACCTCGCGTCGACGCAGATACAGAAACATCCCGATGACGAGCGCCCGTGAAAGGAATCGGTTTCCAACTGAATCCGATGATTATCCACGGTTGCCCGGAACAATCATTTTAATCGACCAATGCTGCTAACAAAGTATCCCCTTAAATATATTCGAGAAAGGAAATCTGCGCGCATATAAACATTATACAAACAGAGAATTACCCGGCGTTCTTTATGAGTCCTTTATGAGTCAGAGAGGGGGTAACGTTTCCCCTCGATTCACGTCCCCTCATCTGGTGACATTGGTCCCGATTGAAGACTTTGCTTAGTTGTATTTCTAGGGTGTAGTTTGCTAGTTTAAATAGTTAATAATTATCCCAACCCTCTCGCGAGCAATCAATATACACAATTCAGTGTACAGTTTCAATACTTCAGAAATTTCGCATAAAAATCTGATCGCAATCATCCCAAGAATTTTCTCTTTTAGGACACAAGGAATCGTCAATAGAAAGCAGCGAGGCAGTTTCTGCACAAAGTATTGCAGTATGAAGAAGTCCATCGAAATAAATATTGATCCGAAACGAGCAACATTAATATTTGAGAAACCTCGATTCGGCAAAGTTAAATTTCCCTTTGATCCTAGCAGTGGTAAGAGTCGATGGAAATGGAAGTAAAATTTTTGGAAAAAGTTGGCTTACGGTTCAAGGTCAAGTATGTCGAATGAAGTCCCCCGACAGACAAATTAGTATGATTCCGCTCTCCCAACAGCGGGACGAAGGCTATCAGAAAAGCCCAACGAGCAAAAAGCAACTTTCTCCGTGTGCAAACAACTGATTGAATATTGACAATTGGAATTGAGTATCGACTATTGAACATTGAACGTTGGCAATTGAAGGTTTCCCTTAACAACAACCCTTTGAAATTTGGTACACAGATTTTTCCCATCGTTTTACTGAATTTTCAATAAAAGATGTACCAATGTTACAGGAATGTACATGCAGCGTGAGAACTGTGCATGATCGAATGTGTCCCATTTCTGTCATAAAACTATTTGAAAAAATCCTGCACCAAACAAATTTTTTAATGTTTCGACGGACGACGTTTGAATTTGTGATAATAAAATAACTGCTGAATTATCATTTTCAGCATGCATGAGTTAGATTAACTTCCTCCTACAGGATAGAAATCTGCATTAATTTAGTTGCGTAACAAATATACTGTAAAAATAATTTTTTATTCGAGCTGGCCAAGTTAGGTGCCTGTACAGGGTGTAAAAAAATGTTTTGTCGTGACTATCATAGATGGCTTCTACATCTTCCGATCGGTGGAGATCTGTGAAAAAAACGTCCCTCAAAATTGACCTTGACCTTGAGATTCAAGGTCAAATTTTTTTCTTCTTGCATCCTGTTCTACTCATCACAACGGTCAAAGTTCTCTCTCATTAACACGGACGTGTAGGCTTTTGTCTATACGTATAATTCCACACTCAAATTTTGCAAGATCTTTAACAGCTCATATCTCCATAACTATTTGTTTGCGACATATGGCTCCTTTCAAACTTTTTCTCTTCTCGATGAGTAGGCGTCGATGTAAACAAAAGCTTTAACAACAATTTTCTTCGGTATGAACAATTTTGCGGCAAGTTTCTCTTACAAATGTCCACCGATTTAGAGGTGTAGATTCACCCCTAGAACAGATGACCATTACTTTTTATAGACCCTGTACATGGAGATGATGAAGAGGATGACGGCTGTTGTAGGCGATAGCCAATTTCCCGGGGGTTAATCCGAAAAACGGAGCCCTCGGTGTAGGCTGGGACACGATGATGCGAAAGTTCTGGTGCCGATCAGTTAGGTTCGGTGGGTAGTGGGGGTGTTGGGGGCTCGATGGGGGAATCTCTTGGATCCTCGGTTTGCGAGTTGCTTCGCGGTGATGGAACCGCAATGGAGCATCCCCCGCGTGGGAATTCTAGGGGGGCGTGCGGATCCGGATTAGTCGTTCGGCGAGCAAGCAGCACGGGGGCCTGTGTATAGCTCGCACGGGGGGCAACAAATTTCCACGGCGTTTCGGGAGCTTATTAAGCCGACGAGCCGAATCTTCGGGGCCTTGGCGAGCACTTAGCCGCCGCGCGTACTATCGGGCGCGACCTCAAAGAGCTTTTACGAGTCCTCCTCCTTCTTGCTTCCGCGGCTCCCACCGTTAACGATACACCCTGGAACATCCCTAACGACCGAACGCGAGAGCTACCCGCCCGGGACAGAGCTGGCTTTATTTATCGCGATAAACATTACTCGCCGACCTCACGACCGTCTTACAAAAGGATTACGAGGCCACCGAGCTCACATCCACGCGGACGTCGCTCTATCAACGGTACAGACCCCACACCCGCCCGCAAACTGATTTGCTCGAAACTCCGGAACGGGTACCCACCCTCCGTTGATTTTTGGACATCTTGTATAAACCGATATTTCGAACAACTTTCTTTTCTGAACATCAACAACACAAAACTATTGGCACCAGTGAATTCTTACCACCCTAACCTAACTGAATCTAACCTAACCTACGACGCTGTCACGTGGCTATTTCGGTAATGACGGGACTGCGGATATTTATGCACTTAGAGCAAAATTGAGTAGATGAAATTCAAGATAGTTGAAAAAATTTATTAGGTGTACAAATAAGTTCGGTGCCTTTACATACAGAATGGAAATTATAAAGCGTTACAGTCGAAAATCTCCGAAAATATTGATTATATGCAAAAATGTTTCAGATGAAAGTTGTTCAACACCGAGGGGGGCATCATGTGGTGGAACTTTTATTTTTCCCGGTGGACACACCAAGATGAAATGAAGGTCAACTTTCTTTTTTTAAATGGAATAATACGTTTTTTTATTCACCATCAAATAGTGCGTTTCAAGATGAATTCAACGACCTATGACTCAAGGTCATTCAAGGTCAAACGAACTATATATTTTCGCTAATTGGTACATAACCTCAAAAAACAATACTTTGCACCATGGCGTTTAAGAAACAGCACATTCGACGCTGTATGCTTTTTGCATTTGAGTTGGAAAAAATGCTGCTGATCTGGCGACACTGAGCCCGTTGTCAGCCATTTCAGAAACAAGGATAAAGATGCGGGTTTTATTCATTTATGATAAAAATTTTTCAATGAGATAATTAAAAGAAAAAAGGAATTTTTATTGGGATCCTGTGTCTTGCAATCAGTGCAATTTTTATTCTGCATAAGGAAAAATTCGACTCGTTGAGATTGATAACGTATCCAGAAATCATCGGAGGGTGTAATTCTGCAGTTCACCCTGATTTGTGCCCCCCGGAAGGGGAAACTGCTCGAGCAAATTCGACACCACGATCTTATCAACGATGATAACGCTGCCGGTCAGTGATCCACTCGAGATCCATGATCCAGATGCTCACTCTCTCTGTGTTCGCGAGATAGGCGCCGCTCCAAACGCAATATCGGCGATCGACCGAGTCAGCTTTTTCCAGCTAGCTGACTGCAGAAGGGTCCCCCACGGAAATGGAGCCAGCCGAAACGAGCTCCCTTGTTTATTTGTTTATTCGATCACGAAGCTCGTTAACCGACGACGCCTATCTTGCTAATGGTAATTTTAGCCTGATCAACCTTCTCCGAGAAATTGACTGCCGTGAAATGCTGTTTGTTGTCTATTTTGCGGGCAAATAGTTTTATTCCCGTTCGACTGGCTCTTACAGCTGATGCTTGTTTGGAGACGCTGTTTGGTCTAGCTCGCGGCGCCACAGTGGCAAATGTTTCGATTTTAGGTGGACAAAGATAACGTTTCTCAATTAGTGAAAAACATATTTAATTGAGAAAATATATTATTAATAGACTGCGGATCTTTATGAATTTATAGCAGAATTGAGTAGATGAAATCGAAAATTGTAGAAAAATTTTAAAAATTGAAGACATCAATATATGATTTCTCATCTATTAAAATTATTGAGGGAAGAAATAACGTTCTGTTTGGTTCCTATTCTTTGAAATCGATACAGACAATTTTTATTTTGCATAAAGATCCGCAGTCTAATTATTAGACATACTGAACCAAATAATTCTAACAATTACATCTCATTGTTTCCATTTTTTTATCCATTAACGACTAGCTGAATGTTCCGAAACTGTGGTATATGTTAATGACTAATTTCACTAATTTTTGTGTTGTGCATTGAAAAATGGAAAGTAAGTAATTTATATTTTTTCTTTTTTTGGTTTAAAACTAAAAGGAGGAAGTAAATAAAATGAACCATAATCAAAAACGTTTTTTTTTAATGAATGAGTAATTAAAGTAAGGTTATACTTTGACTCAAGCATACTCAAGCTGCAATTTTTTTGTATATTTTATCTATATGAATTACTTAAGAATGTCGAAGAAAAATTAGCTGCTACAACCTGCTACTTACAATTAGCGACAAATTATTATATTTAAATGGGGCTGTGATGGGACCTCTGGGTATGTAATATGTAATTATAATTTAAAAAAAAAGTAATCATATTCAAGTCATTTTCTTATATTCACAGACTTTAAATTCTATAACTCAGAAATATAGAAATATAAGAAAAATATCCGTTTGTTATAATTTTTATGTTCAATTCCATCATAACAAAAAAATAAATATCATAATTGTAATTATCAAGTATCAAATTATTCAATTATTCAAAAATAATTTTGTCCACCTAAAATCGAAACATTTACCAGGCGCGTGGACGTGCTGTCGTAATGTCAATTGTTCTGGGGGTCACATTTATTGACCGACTCCATATTGGATGTTTATCGATCTTATTAAACATATTTTCAATTGATATTTAAAGAGACTTGAACAAACTTCGATTGAAATTAATCGCCACGAGACTGGGTCAAAATGTACCCACGTTCAGCTACCCGAAGCTACTTATTTAATCCTATTAAAAAATCCTTCGGTAAAAATATAATAAAAAGAGTAATATTTACATTTCCAGTTGTTTCATTGATTTAGAGAATTCTTTCCAATCCCGAAGGGATTAACACGATTCGATAAAACATGTTGAAAATGTGTTGAATAAATCGTTTAAAACATTCTGCATCGATTATGTATAAATCCATACAAACATTTACAGCTGTGTATTGTCACACTAGGACTATTGAACCCGCCGAAACGAGGTATTTAAAATTTTTATATTAAAGTTAAAATAAATTCGATAGAATATATATTGTGTACAAAATAAAAGGACTCAGTTGGAGGTACCAGAGGGAAGCTCGAAAATCTTTTGACGCCATTGCTGTTAAATAATCTGTTACAAAATGGACCATAGATTTTATTTTATACAAAAAAAAATGAGCAGATCTAATTTAAAATCATCAGAGAAATTAATGAGCATTATCCTGCTATTTTCCATGTATCATGACTGTTAAGGATGGGAATACCTTCCTATTTATTTTTTCATTTAATAATCGGACTGCGGATTTGGTAGAGGGCGACGGATTAGGTGTGAGATCGCTATAGCAGGCTTCGGCCTTGACAGAGGGGCACCGCGGCTTTTCGTTGGACTAAGGTCAACAGAGTGGATGGGCTGCGGGGGGCGGGGCACGCGATCGATCAGCCGGCACGAGTCCATTAAGTATTCGCGCGGCTTTAATTACGAGAACAAAGTTTCCGCTCGATTGGAAAAGTTTCCGCGACGCCTGCATACTCGATCGGGACCGAACGGAGCGATCTCTCTGCCCCCACGGGCCACCCCCTGTCCCGGGGCGTTCGCGGGGCCTCTTCCGCGTCGCGTAAAAATTCCCACCGACCGTCGGAACTTAGCCCCGAGCCCTGGGTATCCAAAGTATCCAAAGTTCGAGCTCGATTTCCCCCCGGGAATCCGCACCAACGTAGCTGGGGGTAGAATCTTCGGAGCTCAAAGAGAGCGAGTCAAACGCGCGAGTCACGGGGGGTGGGGAGCGGCAAGCGCCACCCAGAGTCGTCTTCTCTCCCTCGATGCAATTAGAGAACGCTTTCCCTTCGGATGAAACTTCTCCAATCGGTGCTCCGATTCCACGAGTAACAAGTTCCGCGAAAAATTTCGCGAATTCGCCCCCACCCCCGGAACTTTCTATAATTACTCCTCTAAATACACCGGCCGGGATCATTATTACAGCTGGCGGGACGCGAGGAAATAGTACTCCGTGGATCCTTCCTGGATCTGATCAACTGAGATCTTGTTAATTGATTCTCCAAGGACACGTGCACTCGACCACCAACCATTGTAATCGTATTTCAACCCTTGCACAGCATCTTTGCACATGTAAAATTGGTGCTGCTCCAGACAGCAGCTTTATTTATTGATTTCTTTTAAGATTCAATGAAGGTGACACTCCGAGACCACATTGATCCAGCCACCCCTGTCGAAGGGGTGGTGGACTTTGAACTTTGTGTGAAACAATAAATGTCTGTGTCAGTTTGATTACCTTAATGAGTTAAAAATAATATATTGGAATTCTAGATATTTTTATTTTAAATGTTTTATTTGATAATTACTGACATTGTAAAGGTGTTTTCATGGGAATTTATTGAATATATTTTTATCTCTGTTATTAGCAGTCCGATCGAAAATGTTTTTATCAGGTATAGCATGGTTTCAACGGAGCTTTCACGTGATTATAGCAAATTTTTCGTCAACTCTTTGTTTTCTGATTTTTCAAGGTCATCTTCAATTGTTTGCACATACACCTATAATTTCTTTACGCCTATTTGTTAGAGAATTTCAAGGCGAATTCGGAAACGTATCATAACAAATTATTGTTATGTAATTATTTACGTATCGTAAAAAATTGCAAAAAATTGCTTTTTTAATCTTTTTTTACAAAAAATTTGCTATAATTACGTGAAAGTTCTTTTGAAACCATGTATATGTGATAAAAATATTTTCGATCGGACAGCTAATAACAGAGCAATCTCTACTGATCACGATTCGTGATTCACCCTATATATTATAGTAAAAATCGCACAAAATATAAATAAATTTAATTTTGTTATTTTTATAATACTATACAAATCAGTCACTTTTGATGGTCCGTAAGTTTATTGTTAAGATCTATTTATTATAATAATTTTCCACGCAGAATTTAGAATAATTATAAGAGGTGGATAAGAGAAACTGTGAGAATGTTTATTCTCCAGCTTTATAGAAGCGACGACCATCGGCACCGTGATACAGCAAGAAAGTATTGAATGAAAAAGCAAAATGGAGGAGATGCCTGTGGATTAGGCTGAAGGAGTAATTTCGGCTCGGACGAGCAGGAGCTTGAAGAGCTCGGAGAGCGAAGTTTAGTTCGCGTATCACGCCGTCGGATAACGGCCGGGAGAAGTCTAACGAAGAGACGTCTGGGGAGCTATTTCACCTAATTTAACTGCGCGAGCCGGCTCGTGCGTCTCTCGGGGGCGCGGGATCGCGAGGACGCGAGCGTGCTCCGCTCGGGGAGCCGCTTTCACGCGAGTAATTCCGCGGAACAGACGTGTCGCCTCGCGGAAAACGGGACCCGTAATCGACGGGACCGAAGTCAACGGAGAGATACGAAGAAATTTATACCCTGAACGAATAAAAGAAAATAACCTCCTCCGGCTTTTAGTGCTGTCTCCGCCGTTGCCGATACCCTCCGTTGTTACCAAGTTTGCGCGTCAAGCGTGTATCGATTGATAAACTTTCGAACGGCGATGTGTATCGTCCCGTTTGTACTTCGGAACTTGTACCTCCACCGGGGAAAAAATATGAAATATACCGGTGCTACGAGACCTTCGCCAATAAAACAATGCCCATTGTTTTCGAACCGAGGATCGGACAACGGAAATTGTTTCTGAGGCTGCCTCCGAATAATTCCGCTGCGAAATTTCGGGGAAAGTATAACTTCCTGATATGCTCGGGAACTGGGATTCTATGATGGTACGTTCGCGGTCAGATTGCCACGGGGTGCATGCGTTTCTGTCGATATTGTTGTTGAGCGTTCTTCTGTAATTCTTCCTCGAAAAACAGATTTTCCATAGTACAGTTGCGCGGAGTTGGGCAAAAATTTAATCAACGATTGACGGACAAATTTCTATTTCAATCGTTAATCGCAATTAACAATTAATCTTCTAAATCAGTCTTTAATTGCAGTTAACGATTAAATACTAATTAAATACTAATTTAAAAAATTTCTACTTTAGTCTTTAATTGCGATTAATGATCACATTCCTTTCAATTGTAATCGTCAATCGGATAATTAATTAATGATTAACTGCTGAAACTTCGGAATCAGAACTGTATGAATACTGAAAAAAATGTAAACTGGGTTTAAGTATATTATCATTTGGTCTATAATACGATCTCTATGTGCCTACTTATTACAATTTATGGATAGACCGTATGTCGATTAACTTGAACAATTGATTAAATCAGTCTCCGAGTTTTCGATGATTTCATCTTTTAATCACCGATTGACGATTAACTTCATCAATCGATTGAATCAATCGCCGATTTTTCAATGATCACTTTTTTAATCGTACACATCAATCAATCAATCTTGATTAAAATTTTAATCGATTAATGCCCAACTCTGCAGTTGCGTACTAGACTGTGAATTTTTATGCACAAGAACGAATTGTCTACATCAATTATAGAGTAGGCGGAGTGCTCTAAGTAGGCGTGGCTTCGCTGCTTTTAATGGTCCCGAAATAGTGCCCCATGGGGTGATCTGTCTTATGGTCGACCTGGATTCTATACTTCTCAAAATTCGAAGGCCATAACTGTTCATCTTGGCCTGGTATAGGAAGAGGAGGTTAACTATTTCTAGAGTGCATTGAGAAGGCCTGGCTTCGTTGCTCTCGAGTGCAATTCTCAATAAAGTACTTTCAACTTTGCATGCTCTAAAACTGTAATTGCCAAGAAGACAATGGCGTAAATGGACATGGGCTTTAAGATTTAATGAATATCAGGGCCAGAACTATGCCCCTGGGAGCGCTATACATTTGCCCTCAGGGGCAAACAAGCTCAGAGCAGAGGAATAACAGTGTTCCCCTATTAGGAACTATACAAACTATACATATAAATTGTCATATTCCAGTCTTTAATGATTACCCACGGGTCAGAACTATGCCCTTAGGAGCGAGATATTTGCCCTGAGGGGCAAACGAGCTCTAAACCGAAGAAGAATACACCACGAAGGATAATGATCCGCGCAGCAGACAACGATCTCGTTTGGAAAACGCTGCAAGATCCAATCCGCAATGCACAGAGACAGAGCAACAGCGAGGCAAAATTCAGTAAGTGTATTCCGGGAAGTTAGAGCAACAGGAAATAAAACTCCGCCCGGTCGGCAATAGTTTACAAAAATTGGAGTTTGCGTTGACACTTTGCAGTCCACCAAACAAGGAGAGCAGAAAGAAAGAGCACATATAAAGAAGGATCGCGAGAAAGGACTAGCGCGGAGGATCGTTAAAGCGTTCAGACACGCGTTCTCGTAGGAGGCGAGGCGGAGGAACGGAACAGAACGGAGTATCGGTAGACCGAGGGACAAGGCAACGAGAAAGAAAAAGAGACAGATAGAGAGAGGGAGAGAGAGAGAGCGATAGAGAACAGGAGGACGGTGTACGGGAGAAGTTAACCAGGGAGACCGGAGAAACTCGCAGACTCCGCATCCGGCCGCTCGATGGTAGACCGTACAATTGTCTGGCATTGTGCTTGCAAATCAAGCGGCGGCCCGAATTTACATGAGATTTACGGCATTCCGTTTGCCGAGGCTCCGGCTGCCGCCCGTGTCCTCCTTCGTGTAACGTTCTCCTCGATCCTCGTCCTCCGTCCGGCTTGGCGCGAACCGTGCCGAGACGTTCCAGGGCCTCCAGACAAAAACTCTTCGTGTGTCTCTAGCCTCTACCTTCTCGCCGGGCTCCTCGGCGTTTGATAAATTCCCGGTTCAGTTCGGCTCGGCTCGATCCCCATGCCTCTCTCCACACTCGATTATTCGTTTACCTAAACTCAGCCGCTCGACCACGCCGAGGCTCTCTTTGAATATTTTCCTGTCCCTTAAGCCCCTCCCGCAGGGACCGCCCACCCAGAAAAAGGAGAGCCTGCAGCTACGTACACTGCGACTTCGATGATTTTTGGATACGTTATCGAAGTTCAGTGAAGTCGGAAGCTGTTCTGCAAGTTCATCGGGTGGAGAGTCGCTGAGGAGAGAAGGGAGGTTAAAGCCCCTCCCACAGGGCCCGCCCACACAGAAGAAATTTCTATGAATCTCGATAACGTATCCAAAAATCATCGAAGTCAGAAGCTAGGTAGCTGTTCCTCGAGTTCATCGGGTGGAAAGCCGCTAAGGAGAGAGGGGAGGTTAAAGCCTCTCCCACAGGGCCCGCCCATCCAGAAGAAATTTCGATGAACTTCGATAACGTATCCAAAAATCATTGAAGTCGGAGGCTATGTAGCTGATCCTCGAGTTCATCGGGAAGAGAGCCGCCAAGGGGGCAGGTTAAAAGTTTCGGAGGGAGAGGGACGCAAATGTGCGCGCCGCGCGGAACGAGCAACGCGGGCACGTACGCTCCGAGGGACACGGGACTACCCGCGGGAGATTCCCCGCTTCTTAATTACTTCCATCCATTAATTAAGGAGTCGACTCTTGCCCGGCCCGAAAGGTCGAGCTCGCGCCGAGCCGGATTACGGAAGGGACACTCCAAGAGAGCGCACCTCCGATGCCGGAAGAGTGCCGATGCGATAAATCCTCCGGCGAACGCGCGGGACTACCACCCCTTCTGCGCCGCAACCAACCCCTCGATCCCGACCACGTCTTGAAAGGAATACACCCTGTGTACACACCCCCCAAGTATCCAGACACTCGGGGAATCCGGGACTGTTTGTTCTTTTTATTAATTCGCTCGTGAAACGGCCCGGCGAAGGCCGGTACACGTAAATCTGGTCAAACGATCTTTATTCTGATGATCCTGGGGTGGATTTACGGCGCCGGGCTTTAGGAACGATTCGACATCGAACTTTAAAGTAGAAACAGGCGGAGCCCCGCGCACTGAAATGACACGCCCCATCCTTCAAAAGGAACTTTCCCCTCTCATAGCCTCGTTTTCTTAAGAAGAGTACAATCAGAGTAAGGAATCACGGTTTCCAAACCCAGAATTTGATGTCTAGCAAAGGATTGCCTTTCGGGATCAAGAGCAGCGTTGCCCCGCCCATTAAAACAATGCTCCCCGCCTACCAAATAGACCTAATTTCCTTAGAAAGCGTCAGTGTTAGAACATGAGAGTACAGATTGCCAATTTTCACAGCCAGAATTTTATGTCCGCTGAAAATCGGGAGCAGCGAAGCCCCGCCCACAAAAACAATGCTCCCCGCCTACCAAACAGAAAACCTTATTCCCATAGTGTCGAAATCAGAGTAGGGATTCCCAATGTACGAAGCCAGAAAAAGAATGCCCAATGAAAATCGGGAGCAGCGAAGCCCCGCCCACTGTAACAGCCCTCTCAATTTGCCCGGAAGAGTCTCCTCGGGGGCCACTCATTCAGGTGAAATCCGGCCTAAAACGTGGCCAACGTGTCCGCAGCACGTGACAGCTCTGTTCCGAGCGTTGCAGCGTGGGGCCTGGATGTTGCGACTCTCCAACAGCCGGCGCGCGCGTGCTAGATCGCAAAACATACACACGCACACCCTCTATCCCTCTCCCGTCTATCATTCTC
This sequence comes from Lasioglossum marginatum, assembly GCA_028455795.1. Lineage (NCBI taxonomy): Eukaryota > Metazoa > Arthropoda > Insecta > Hymenoptera > Halictidae > Lasioglossum > Lasioglossum marginatum. The sequence continues at coordinate 6,435,598 of CM052268.1, forward strand.
TCCGGGCAGGCGTTCCGGTTTTTCGACGAAGTATTTCACGCGAATAAAGAGGATCCCACTCGCGGCAGGATTTACTGGCCGAACAGAGCCGCTCGTAAAACCGCGGCCGGACCCGCGTTAACGCAATGGAAACCTGGACCCGGCCGGAGGGTACATCTGTCCGCGGCCGGTGACGTGCTCGCGGCGAAAACCGGCGACCACCGGTCCACCCACCATTGGAATGCGAGCCAGTAATTCACCGAGCATACCGCACACCCGTTTCAGCCAGTGGGTACCTGCTGCTTCTCGTGGACATCATACACCGCGCCTACCCTATGGCTACTTTGCCACCAGCACCATTTTCGGTGGCCGGCACCCGGTGACGAGGCAGTTACCGCGGACGTGTTCAGGGTCGCTATGCCAGGGTTAGACGCTTGCCGTATCGTTTGCCAAGACCTCGACGAGTTAACTCGCCTTTTTACCCTTAACCCCCCCCCCCCCCTCCCCTCGCTGCTTATTTGCCAGCTCCACCTGCTCGGAAATCCTGATCACCTCTATCACTTCATCAACCTGCAATATTTCCACCCTCCGGCTTATCAGCGGCGGATTGCTGGCATCGGTGACAGGAATCTCTGCACACGTTCTACTAACAAACGTTTATACATTGATTATTATTATCCAATTGTTATGCAATATTATTTATATCGGTTATTTATACATTTATTTAGCACAAATATTCACAAGGGTCTGCATGTTCCTTGGATGGCTAGCTGCACGTTGCACTAATCAATTTAGGAAATTTTTCTAATCCTTTATTGTTTTATATTTCACCCAACCAATTTCTTGACATGACATGGAGTCACCCATTGGAGGTGAAAACCAGGATGACCCTTGTGAATATTTGTGCCCATTGTATATCTGTATAAATAATCAATATATAATAATAATAATTTTGTGTAATCTTGAACGTCGTCATTATCAGAGTTGGACATCAGAGTGGGTTTTAAACCCACTTTATTCGAAATTTTCATTTATATAAAATTTTTGCCCAACTCTGATAATGACGACGTTCAAGATTACACAAAATTATTATTATTATATATTAATTATTTATACAGATATACAATGGGCACAAATATTCACAAGGGCCATCCTGGTCCTCACCTTCAATGGGTGACTCCATGTCATGTCAAGAAATTGGTTGGGTGAAATATAAAACAATAAAGGATTAGAAAAATTTAAGAATATCGCAATGTTGTTTTTAATGTCACAAAGTCATTAACGGATGAAACCAATTTTTATTATATTTCTACTGCTCAGAATCAATGAAGAACATGTTTATTTTGCATAAAGATCCGCAGTCTACTAATCAATGTAGAAAATGTGTATAATGGCGACTTTCAAGATGGCTGACTGGATGGTCTCAAGTGGCCGACTACTGAACCGTACGGGAAGGTTCAATAGAAAAGTCAAAAAATATGAGTGGATCAAATGCGAAACAATAAATTCAAAGATACATGAAGGTTCAATAAAAGTATAAAAGGGCTGGTCGAAACACACAATAAAACATTCGAAGAATATAAAGACACATGGTGGTTCAATAAAAAGGCAAATACGTGTACATGTTACGAATATAATTTTCAAATGTCTGACTGAGACCTCCTGCAGACAATTACAAGGGAGATTTCCTCTAATCAGCGGATACATCCCCAATTTTTTTCGACCCACAAAAAGGCAGTGACAGCTAGCCAACGGTGGATAGTATTAAATTCCATCGAGCCTGCCATTGTCCCCGAAAATCTATAAATACCGGCAAGGTCGTCGGCCGACAACACTGTCCCGCGAAGGACAACGAAATATTCCTCCCGTCGCGGCTTGTTTGTTGTTCTAGCGACGAATCGACCGGTGCCATTTCCACGCGACAGCCGGCGCAATTAGTTTTCCAATAAAAAAAAAACGCATCGACGCCGCCGTTTGAACTTTGTGGGAACAATCGAGGTCAAGGAGTCGACTGAACACCGTGACTCTAACCCCTCGGAAAGACCTCTAGGTACCTCGGTAAACCTCTGGGAAGAGCCTCTGGGAAGAAACCAGTGAGGTTTCTCGGCTTAGGGCGATATCTTTTGATCAATCAATCGTTCCTTGGAAAAAGAGAAAGCACAAGAGAAAGAGGGTCCGTTGCCTGCCTGGGGAAAAAGGCATTCTGGCGCGAGAAATAAACGAGCGCTTTCGAGTCAGAGTCCGGGTCCGGCGGAGCTCGGTGCGTCGAGTTGCATGCCATCTCGAATTTCAGAACTAGAGTATACTAGGGAAGCACTAGAGTTGTATTTTTACAATTTTCAGTTACTGTTATTTTTTCAATGTTTTATTCGCGTTGGTTACGTCGATGGAAAATTGGCTATTGATCGGTATTCACATTTCTACGAGTTTCAAGAAGAATTTTAGAAAACAATTTTTTTTAGGTGCAGATCACCTCGATTTTGTACACATACAGTGAGTGTGAAAAGTATTCGTACGCCCTTTAAAATAGCATAATATTTTTTCATTCAAACCACCTGATTATTTATAATCAATTAGAAGCATTGGTTTACGAAATGATATGGAGAAAAGATTTTCCAAATAATTATAATGTACAAGGTTACATGCAAAAATAAAAGAGGCATTTTCTAAAACTTTCTTATTTGGGCCCTTAATGAAAATTTAGAATATATCTATGGTAGATCTATGGTAGTTACATACAAATTAGTTTTACACTACTTCTGATCAGTTTCTGCTTAAAATCCACAAAATCGTACATCTTTCGATGCGTGTCGTTTTCTCCTGCATCAACCGATTTCGACGATATTTTCAGTATGTGTATAACTAACATAGATCTACAAAACATATATCTTGAATTTTCATTAAGGTCCCAAATTAAAAAGTTTTCGAAATGCTTTTCTTATTTTTGCATGTAACCTTGTACATTATAATTATTTGGAAAATCTTTTCTCCATATCATTTCGTAGATCAATGCCTCTAATTGATTATAAATAATCAGGTGGTTTGAATGAAAAAATGTTATGCTATTTTAAAGGGCGTACGAATACTTTTGACACTCACTGTATATTTTCGGCTTCATAATATTCCAGCTGGTGTCGAAACGAATTCAATTACTGTATTACAACCTTGAACCTTCAAAGATTCTGAAATAATTTTGCATGGGGTTGACCACTATTGACCAGTATCCACATTCCAATTCAAATCCAAATTCCAAAACAAAAACCTTTTTTCCATGAAAAATGTAGGTCACCTTGTGAATATGTATTCCTGCCTTCATAATACAGTGACTCCTACTAATATTCGGACACTCTTAAAAAGACGATCACTTTTTTAATATTATACTATACCATTTAAACTTTTTTGGGGAAGCTAGAGCAATTAGTTTGCTACAGGATGTGAAAAAAATTTTTTTCAAAAGTTTGCTATTGATCGGAATTGTAGAAAAAATACTAAAAGTTGCATTTTACAACATTTTTATGTGGGCCTATATTGAAAATTTATTTTTGTAGATCTCTGTGAATTAAACATATCCTAAAAATTTCGTCAAAATCGGTCGACGTTGCAATGAACTGCAAACGTTTAAAGATGGTAAAAATTGCAGTAAATCTAAAATAACTGCAGTAAATCTAAGGATTCCTACATCTTTCTCAACCGATTTCGATGAAACTTTCACAGTGCATATAATTGACACAGATCTACAGAAACGTATTTTTAAAATTTTCAATATAGGCCCACATAAAAAGGTTGTAAAATACAACTTTTAGTATTTCCTCTGCAATTCCGACAATCTGCAATTTTTCTCAAAAATTTTAGTCACGTTGTGCAGCAACCCAATTGTTCTAACATCCCAAAAAATTTCAAATCGTATGGTACAATATTAAAAATGTTGTCGTCTTTTTAAAAGTGTCCGAACATTAGTGGGAGTCACTGTATGTTCGAGCCGAAACGAGTTGAACCTTGAAGCTCGAAAAAAATGTTAAATAAAATAATGTTGGTCCCAAAAACGGAATTTCGGGATCACCGTGGACCGAGTGGCATGTCACATCACCGCGCGGTCGGTTGTAGAGTCGAGTGATGTGTAGTCGAGGAAAGTTTCAGCCGGAGGCATGCGCGCGTGATCACTCTCCCTCTCTCTCTCGGGACGACGGAGCGAGACGGGAGTCGGACGGTCCGCGGTCGCACTTAACCGCCGGCTATCAAGGTGCCAGGTAGGCTCCCGTGGCTCGCGATCCGCTCCGTTCCGCTCCGATCCGCTCGCGAGGTCCATCTTGATCGTCCTCGAACGTCCTCGCGAGTGAGCGAGTCTGAGGTCCCAAGATCGTTCCCGCGGTTCTCTTGTGCGCGATGACGATCGAACGATCCATGCCGATCCAGGGATCGAGGCCGCGACCCTCTGGCCCGCACGCTAACACGTGAATCGAACTTCTCTCTCTATCCCCCACCTCTCTCTCTCTCACGTTCTCTGAAACTTGATTCTCTGTGTATCCACCCTCTCGAGTGAACCAAACGAGTTCGCAAATACCGAGAGCGCGCGGTGTCATCGACTTTGTTTGGTGAACCCGGAACTGGATCCATGTGTCTTCCGGTTCCCCTCCCATGGGACACCGTGATGATAGACTCGTGCATCTGATCGATCTATAGAGTGATTGTGTCCTGTGTTCTCCGTGGACCCATACGGCTAATTAATCATTTCAACGATGGACCCCAGAAATAGAACAGTGGTCTGGAGATGCTGGTGTCTGCTCGTGCTGCTGGAAACCGTGGGTGAGTCACGAATCTGCTTGATCTTTTGATCTTCTTAGCCACCGCTGCCGCCTGCCGCCGTTTCAATTTGTTCTACCTGTTGTTCCTACTCTTCCCTGTTTATTCCCGCTGTCTCTGTGATTCACCGGCGAACGGTGGCAAGCCCTGTTTGACTTATTTTCGGGCGGAAAGACGAGGTGACACCGCTTTGGTACACTGGTATTTTATACTTAACGAACTGTTTTGAAGGCTACGTTCTGCGATGTTTATCTATGTTGTTTGTTGTTGCTCAATGGCTCTGTGAGAAATTTAGGGGGCTTTGTTTGATTTCATTTAGGGGCATTCTCTAACCGGTATTCTTCGCTGCGATTTTTAAGAAAATTGTGGGCTGCTTATTTAGACTGTTTTTATCACCGTCGAGACGAATATATTCGAGGAAAATAATAATAGGTTAATTAGACTGCGGATGTTTATGCAATTTTCAATGTTTATGTACAAATTTTAAGAAAGTGGCATGGAATGAAATCCTACTTTTAATGGGAACTTTGTAGATCAAAAACAAATAAAAAACTTATTAAATTCTATCGAATTTGATATTCTAGCAATTCTTGAAAATTTTTATAAGCCATAAATGCATAAAGATCCGCAGTCTAGTAATAATTATGTAGGTAATAATTAGACTGCGGATGTTTATATGCACTTTTCAATGTTTATATACAAATTTTAAGAAAGTGGCATGAAATAAAATCCTATTTTTAATGGGAACTTTGTAAATCAAAAACAAATAAAAACCTTACTAAATTCTATCGAGTTTGATATTCTAGCAGTTCTTGAAAACTTTTATAAGCCATAAATGCATAGAGATCCGCAGTCTAGTAATAATTAACTTATTTTAAGAGTGGAAGTACAGCTGGAAACCCCCAGTTAAGACAAACCTGCATACTTCATTAATTTTTCTAAAAATTCTGTGCTATTTATTTAAACTGTTTGCCATCTTCGAAGTAGATTAACTCACCATTAAACAATACAAAATATTGATTTATTTCAAACGCTGTCAATAAGCTGTCCTATTTATTTTGAATAAATTAAGCAGCCCGGTAGACTGAGGATTTTAATTATTCATGACGAAAGCGGTTAGATGAAACAACAAATAACCATAATTATAATAAATAATAATAATTATTTAAAACATAATTGTTCATAATCATAAACATAATTGTCAATTCTCAAAAATCATTAACAGAATGAAACTTTTTTCTTCCTATAAACGTGGTAAACAATTTTTATTGTTCGTAAAATCCGCAGTCTACTCACCGGGAAACAATAGCAAATATTGTATAACTTCTTCAGCAGTTCAATCGTTCAAAGTGACATTGTTAGGATTATCTGAGAAGATCGTAGAATTCGCCGAAGAGAAAACACGGTTCTCTTCCAGGAATTGCACAACGAAAAGTCCCACGTCCTGGTAATTCGACGATCTTTATTATCTCACTAAACACGATTTCAGATGTACGATAACTCGTCTGTTGTTGCCATAAAACGCGTATGAATTATTCGTCTGTGTCAGGCGATTCGCGCCATAATGCACGAGGATATTTCTTTTTAGTTGGTCATTAATGCTAGAATATTAGAATAGTAGATCCCCGATGAAAAGTACGAACAATAGACATAGATTTCCTACTGCCTTGTGAAGATAAGAGCCGCCGCATAAAATTAATTTTACTCTCTTCGCGCGTAACATGAGATCCCGGGTCGTCACACATATGTGACGCTGCCAGCGAGCGTGCTACCCCCACCAGAAGTTAGGTTCGTGGGATCCCACGAAGAAAATCATTATTCCTCTATTTCCGCTCCACTTTCTTCGAATTTCTTAACAGCTCGAATATGTTTTTCACCACGTTTTTATTTTTTTCTTCTTCCTCCCAACAGTCTAGTTAAATCGACAAGGGGGATTTCGCGAGGGGGATGTTTATTAACAGCGGTCAGAGGATGTGTCCTTTAGAGCCGTGCCGGGGCGGCAGAAAAAAAAGATGGTTATTACGGGATAATTATTTAAATTTATTCCGCATCGTCGAGAGTTTTCTTCACCAGTGCACTGGAGGATTAACCAAGTTTTCCAATTAGGACGACTTAGAGGATTACTCGTAACCAACTTCGATTTTATTAAATGCTAGCACACCCCTCCGTCGCGAAACGACGAAAAAAGTGTTTATCGTACAGTCGCTCTGTCGAAACAAAAATATATATATAAAGTGTCGCGCGTGTTGAAAATGGCAGGAGTTTTACACTCGAGGGATTTTCTGTTAGGGTAAATCGAAAATAAAGAGTTTCGAATATCGTCGAATTTATTTATAAACATTGCTGCGCTGCGGAGGATCCTGGAAAGGCTCCGAATAAAACAAAAGGCTCGTCTCTCATTCAGTAAATTATTTGTTGTGCTAGATTTTTGGATAATTTATCTCGAATGCAAATAATAGCTAGACCGATTATAAATTTTTGAAAATCGGTTTAAATATTGTATATTAAATCCTTCGCACAAATATAACTAGACTACAAAGAATCGATCAGGAACGAAAATAGTAATAAAACTCGTCTCGATCGGGACTCCACTGATGAAAAAAACCTGCAGCGTATTGATTCGAACATACCGCAACACGTTTTTTTAGAAACTAGTTCACACAAACGTCACTTCCAGATAAATGTATCTGTGCCGTAAGGAATTCAGCAGAAGATCCGGAAAAGTGAATGAATAAATAAAACTTCACTTCGCTAAATTGTTTATTACAGTGCCTCGAAATAATATTGGCACATTTTTTTTTTAGAAATTGCAAGTTGACGCAGTTAGTTCACAATTGCAATTTTTAAAAAATTTTTTTCCTCAAAAAAAATCCAAGTCGTGCTAGTCCAATATGGAAAAGGGTTCTTTAAAAATCATGCGAATACTATTTTGATTCACTGTAAATCCCATTCGGTGACGTGTCGCGAGCGCAGAAAAATTCGAGACTCGCAGCAGAGTTCCAAAATCGTATTTTTGGAAACCGGCTCGCATAAATCGCTTACACACGAACACATCCGGAGAGAGTTCCACTAAACGCTGTAAATAAAATAAACCTCTCCCATAAATCTTTCATTACACTCACTTTCGACAAAGTCCGCCGCCAAAAATGTGCAAAATCCGCGGTTGTATCGCAGCAGGCTACCACAGAGAACTCGCTCATTTCCCACAAAATAAACGACCGGCGATTTCCCCGAATGTTGGGGGCAGCGAACGCGTTAAAAATACCTTCCGGAGCAACAAATAACCCGGCGTCTGGCTTGTTCTTGGCAAGCGCGAAACTCGTGTGTTGCAAGGAGCCAGCGAAGCCTATGCTCAACAGGTTCCTGGGTTGTCGCGGTTCATCGCGAAAAGAATCAGAAATTCGAAGCATAACCACAGTGGCCAAATTGAGACTGCCTCTTCCACTTCTATTCCCCTACGGTTCCGCCGCGGCCGGACACGTGACGAGTTCCGTCAGAACGTCACGTGCCTGATCCGGTACTGGCGAAAAGAATCAGAAATTGGAAGCATAAAGCGGCCCCTAGACGATAATATATGGCACAATACAGGCTGCGGCCGAATAACAGGTACTAACGAGCATGAGATGGTTCCTTATGAAAAAATAAGAACAAAATATGGAATAAAATTTTTTCATTTAAAGCTTAGTTTTCGAGAAAATCGAGTTTGAAAATCCTATTCGTACGTATGCTGTTACGGCTAAGTTACGCTTCGTCAAGCATCGTATAACGCGTGTCGTGTTTATAAACAATGTCTACCCAGCATTTAAAAGTTACGGAGTTCAAGAAAAAATACACAGAAGACTTTTACCGAACATTTTATTTTATTAATGACACGATAGTATCATTGTTTTGATTGCGCAGTGCGCAATTGAAAGATTGCGCAATATATTGTATCAATCAAAAAGAGTTTGATTTTTATTGTACAATCTCGTAAATATTGTTTCGTCTGTGAGTAATATTGTGCAACATTGTCTCACTTCTATCTTCACAGTCGCAAAGTGAACATTGAATTTGAACATTGAATGGCCCCTTTACAGACGATCAATATTATTGTACAATATCAATTATTCCGCAATATATTGACGATAATATTGATCATTTAGGGGCCGCTGAACCAACATGGCCAGATCAAGACTTGTCCCCACTCTATCTTCCCCCACGCTTCCGCCGCGGCCAACGTCACGTGACGCGATGTGTCACAACGTCACGTGACCGATGCGGTACTAGCATGAAGGAGGTAACTCTTTCCCCTCATCCGAGGATAACTCGAGCTTCTCGAGCCCGTTGGCACTTAGTGAGGGGAAGGGGTTGGGAATAGGAGAGGATTCTGGGAAAGCGAAAGGGTGTTGGGCCTCGGCCAGAATCAGGCGAATAAGGTCCGAGTTACGAGCGGCAAGACGCTGGGCCGGGATTATCGTTGGGAAAACTGCGCCGATCCCGAAGCGGAGCGGAGCAGAGCGAAGCGTGTTCTCTTCGAAAATTCGCCGGGCGGAAGTCGCCCGCGGCCTGCCGAGGCGAATGCTGCCGCGTCAGGAATTCGCGTTGCCAGCCAAAGCGGATTTGCCCGCGAATCGTCGCTCGTTCCGCCTGCATCATCCTCCTCCCCCCCCCCCCCGTACTCGTCGGGTTTCCTCGTAACCTAAATAACGCGATTTCTATGGCTCCCCACCGGTTTTCGGGGACACTGGGAAAATTCACTCTTCCCAGCACGGGCACAGGGCCACATCCCTGTACTCTCCGCGTAGAGTGCAACGAGTTCAGGGAAGAAGTCAGCGAACCCGAAGACTGTGTCCGCGCTCCGCTTAATTCGTCGAGAACTTGCGCAATTTATGCCGTCCGCCTTGCCGGTACGTCCGCGAATAAATTTTCATTTACTTGCTGGCCAGCTCACCCTCGTCTGAAAACCAGCGGCCTCTCTCCCAACTTTCGATTCGATTCTTCCCTCAGTCGCCAGGCTATCCTCGACTTTCCTGCACTTCCAGGAAGCTTGAAACCGCTCCAGGCTCTCCTGTGGATTACGCGCTGCGTGCAGCGCCGAATTCTGCGTTGTTCTCGCCCCCAGGCGTTTTTCGATAGCGTCGCCGGCTGCTGAAGAGCTTGAGGCTTCTGCAAGAATCCTAGACATTTCTATTTTTCGACGAGCGCATGCTGCGGCGTAAACAATTTTCTGCACTCCGCGTATCAGCAAAATTTAGTTAGGGGTGAGTAGCTACAAGGTATTTTGAGAGATCCAAACTTGGGAACTCTTCGTTCTGGAGAATCTTAGGCTCTGCTATTGTCTTCGCTGTGTTAAACAAAATTGGAAAAATTCACTTGGAAATTAAACATTTCTTCCGACGTAGATAATTCCATTCTATATTGTTTTTTCTTATTTTATGGATATGAAATTGATATGACCGGACCAAATGGCGGTTCCATAAAAAGGCTAGTCGAAAAACAATGAAACATTCGAAGAATATAAAGATACATAGTGCTTCAATAAAAAGGCGAACATTTAACTGGCATCAGATACCAATATATTCAATAATGTAAAGGATATTCTGAATAATGGCTATTTCTGTTTTCCATATTTAGTATAAATTGAGCACACTTATTGGTAATAATAATAATAGATATTTTTATTGGTGTCACAATGAAATCAATAACAGAAATTAGGTCATTCCTTAAATATTATGTCTCGAATGAATTTTTTAATTCGAGGCCACGTTTTTTCAAGTCGTAGAAAATTGTGGTCTCATGAAATGACCTAATATATACATATTGGAATAGGATAATGAATATTTATTAACTTTCCGTCTCATTCTCGTACTATCTTCAAAAATACTTCCAAAAATACATCCTTTATAAAGTATAAAAATGTGTATAGTAGTAGGGGTTAGCTTAGCATTAGTTCGAAAGTTGGACACCGGGGTTGCTTTAATGAAAACGTCCCTAACGACACAGTTTCGAGCACACAGAGCAATCTTCCGCGCGACAAATTCAAGTAAAATGATGGACTTGGTTAGCAGCTAAAGTTACCTAAGTTACACTAAGTTCATAATCGTGTTACGCTTTCTGCAGCGCACTCAGCCGTGCTCATTTCAACAAAATTAGTAACACGCTATTCATATAAAAAGATTGGGAATGATACGTTGTGGATTTTTAAAAGGCAACTTTGCGCACACAGAATTATTACGAGCTCCGAGAGAGAAAAAATTACTCGGAAAAATCCACACAGGGTTGAAATTAATCGTTGTGCACGATCTGCCAATGAAATTCATTCGAATGTGTTTTTATGCGTGCTTTTAAATTAACCGAGTTTGAATTAATCATTAACTTCTGCCGGCGAAGTTTGCGGAATGCTGAAGTCACCGCTGGAAATTGATATTTTATGCTATTTTCAAAACAGCGTTCCTGTTGCGACGCGGAGAATAATTACTTTTGAAATATTACAATTTATGAAACTTTCGGAGATCGTTCTCGGCTGTGCCACATTCATCCGCGCATTTAGAGTACTTATGTATATTGCTATACGAACGGAATACAAAACGCAACGCGAAAACGAGTTCAAAGCATCGTTCAAACAATTGAGGATAATATTATTTATATATTAATAAATCGTTGTTCGGAGAATTTTCGGTAATATGTGCAACATTCACTTCTTTTAATAAATGTAGAACCAAATCGAAGTGCATTCATCGTCGCACAGTGGCATGTAAAATCCATTTTAAATTTTAACAGGTCAAATGTTTCATTTGTACACGGGAACAATTTGAGCAACGCCGATGACAAATTAACGTTTATTAACAATTATTAACAAAAATATTAAATCGGTCTTTATCATTCAAGGATTTATGCATTTATGGATACTGTAATATTATTTCGGACGTTCTGACAAAGAACGTCATCAATTCATCTCACAGGAGAATTTCAAAATTTAACAGAATTGTCGAATAAAATACAGGTTGTCCCATTTGAAATATCTTTTCTAGTTATTAACACTAAACCTACCGACCATCAAAAGTAACTAATGTGTATGGTATTATAAAAAAAATAACAAGATTAAATTTATTTATATTTTGTGCGGATTTTACTGGAGTCAAAAAATGTATTCAATCAATTCCCATGAAAACACCTTTACAATTTTTAAATTGTACACCTTTTAAAATCACCTTTTAAAAAGCACCTTTTAAAATTTCAATAATTGTCAAATAAAAAATCTAAAATGGGTCATTTGACCCCTTGTGGTAGGATTAAGGAAAACACAGACCAATCGGAGCGCGGCTACTACGACTCGCGCTGAGCCGAGCGTCGTCATTGACCGAGCCGGAGTGCGCTTGCAGTAACCGCGCTCCGATTGGTCCCGCGTTTTTCATTGCTAACTCCTGAACGAGGCTCGGAGAAAATTTTACTAAAGCAAAAAGTTGCTTCAAATGTCCTTAGGAATCACTTTCTTCGAGAAAACAAATTTTTGGGACACCTTGTGTAATCAGAGTGGGGCAAAAAGTTTATTTGAATAAAAATATCGAATAAAGTGGGTTTAAAACCCACTTGTATTTAAATAAAATTTTCGCCCAACTCTGTGTGTAATGGAGGTTACCTGCCCTTCTAGATTCAGTGTTAATTCAGAATTACCGTGCACCGATCAATAATCCCCAAAGCCACAAATTCGGGATTACATCCCAGGGAAAGCGTCCTTGACGGATCCGGAGTGGTTATAGAACAGGCGGCAAACAGAAAAATGAAGATTTAAACAAACGGGTAGCGGAACAGATAATTCTCGCAACGCGTTCGCTGCCGGTTTCTCTGGCTTTTCCGGCCCAAGGAGCCGGTTTGCTTGATTCAAAGCGAAGATCCTCTTCTTCAAAGGGTTAGCATGGTTCTCGTTGACCGACGCACGGCGATCCGTCGCTCGGTTTCCGCCGCTACACACTCACACACACATGCTCGAGCGCGCACACGTTACTCGATACCGGAGGGTTTCGCGGGTACACGGGACGAGTACACGCGAAAGGGAAACGAACCGCGGGATAACTCGACGCTACGCATTAGCCTGATTAAAAGCATGGCCGGCTGGTCGAGATCCGCTGATGTTTAATGCGTTTTCAAGGGGTTGCGCGGGGTACGGTGTGCGTCGGCGGAAGGTCGAGGCGACATGGGGGGCAGGAGGTGCCTTGATTTTCCACGGTGAATGCCGGGAAAACGCAGCCGGGATTCAAGAACCGGCAGCGAGAGGGGGAGAGGAGAAGGAGAGAGAATTTGCGCCGGTAATTTCATCGGGCGCGTTACATCGGCTGCGAAATCTTGCGCGAAAAGGTGCAGCTCTAAATCCGGCCAGTTTAGGCCAACGATCATAGAGCGACGATAGACTTCCCTTTGAATTAATGGTGACTCCTCCTCCCCTTTCCCCCGCGAAATTATTAGGTGTGCGAATCGATTGCGGATGTTTTTGCGAAATAACGTGGAATCGGCTATCAGGCCTGAATTAAATCCTACGGTAGACGTTTTCTTAGATCAAGATACAGTAAATCCTCATTTACTGTCCAACAGCCGTGTTGGACGTCACGGACAGTGATCGTATAGGGACACTATCTTTTTATGACTGCGTCCACCGCGCCGACCGCGCTGAGACTTCAATAGAGAGCCGAATATAGAGAAGGACAGAATAAAATACGGAGTCCGCGTCTCTTTCTTTCCTCTACGCTGTCCTTCCTCGCGACCGAAACTTTCTTCGTCCATTAAACCACTAAATGCAATTGAAATTATATCGTGTTTGGTCTCGTTTTAATCAGAAAAATGCCAGAAATAAGTCAGTGAAAGTCTCATAAAAATATAATGAAAATTAAGAAGTTTGAACATTTGATTCATGGTGTCAATGTAGTGGTGTTCGCACCGATAAACTCGAGCCGAGATCAATCATCGCCGTTCTGCTGCGCGGCGTTGTGTTGGCCGGCAGTGGAGTGGGTAGGCACTGGACAGTGATCGCACAGGCGACCCGGATAGTCAATGAGGATTTACTGTATTTTAATAATATACGTAATATATATAAATTCCATCGAGTTTATACGCAAACCTAATTTAAAGCCGAGGCATCCGCCGAGGTGGCACCCACCCCTAACCGAAGAATTCCAGGGAGAGGAATGAACCTTCGAGAACTGGTTCCAGGATTTCGGATCCTCTAACACGATATTTCGCAGAGTCGATCCGCCGCGCGGAATGAATTACGAGCATTACGGGGGATGAACGCCTCGCGTGGCTGTCGGCTGATAAACAACGCGTTGCTAACGGTACAGCATTGTTCTCTATCCTGTCCAGAGATGCTCTGTTTAGTGTAGTGGACCAGGATTGGAATTCTCGCGAGGAACCGAACGATGGCTCGCGATCCAAGCCGCATCAGCGATCCTCCGGGTTGCGTGCGAGCGCGAGCGCGTAGGTTAATTGAACAAGGATTAATTGATGCGAACCGCGGCGCGGCGGTCATTTTGCGGGAATGTATAAGTAAGAAGGTAATGGGATTAATTCGAGCGGATTATTTATTTATTTATTATAAACGGCCGGCTCTGTCGCGTCCGGCGCGCATGAATCGCCACCGGATCGATGGAACCGCTAATTCTCTGTTGGCCGACCACGTTTTCCAATTCTGGAGACGTATCGCCAGTGAGTCACTATAATCGCCGCAATTACGGACCTTTTTTTATTTCGTGTAATTAGGGGCTGCGAATTGTTTAGCCCCTGCACGCGAGGTTGTGTGGTTGTCGATTTATTTTTTCAGAACGTGTATGGTTCCTTCCGCGCGCGAAATTAAAGGGTTGCTAAAATTTATTTAAAAATCGTCCGTGTTCACGGTACCGTAACTTCACGAACAAATAAAGCAGTTGCATGCTCGGTTTTCTCAATACCAATTTCTGTGCAGGGGATGAGAACGTGAACATACTTGAAAATTTTGCGAATTTAAACTTTCGTGTGGACGTAAAAAAATGTTTTTATTAAATGAAACCAACGCGGATTTCAAGATCCGAGTGTCGTCCTTCGAATGACCCCTGGATGGTCCCTGTAGGTTTTTGTTTGGCTGAGTAATTAAATATTGATTGAATTGATAATCTATTGATATACATATATGACAAACTTTAAATATAATCGTTGAATTAAAATATTTATTTCCCGCATTGTAAAAATATGAATTACAACGAGACACTTTATTTGATTGCTCGTATAATTTCTGCCAGGGGTAGACGGGGTGGGGCATGGTTGATTTAAATTGTACACGTGGTTGAACCATTATGATAAAAATGAGTCGGTGCAATTTAAAACAGCACATTACGAGAATTCAGGGGATGGAAGTCGATCTATTCAATCTTTCTGGATATTGCAATAGAAAAACCTATCGAACCTGTAAAACCACTGACGATCGAGTATTTTTCCGAAGACCAGTCCGCTAAGCTCTGTTACAAAATAATTCGTCGCAGCGTCGATCGGATTGCGCCCTTTGGGACCCGAAACTGGAAAACCAGCCTCCGCAAAACCAGTTTTCTGTACACTACGTACAACCCATTACCACTGACGAATTCACGTCAATCTCGAGAGCAAAACACTGAGAACAAAGACCACGCAACAGAGGCAACGCGAGATAAAAATGGAAGTTGCCCCGTTTCCGGCACAAAGGAATAATAATTGAACAAATCGGAGTTAATCTACTGGTTCTTTCAGTGTAAAATCTGTCCGTGAGTATCGCGCAACAAAGGGTAGAAGGGCTCGATTGAGACGATCAGGTCCCTTGGATTCGCGATTGCCACGTGCGGCGGGTGAAACGAGCATGGGCTCGCGCGGGTCTCGTTGGTGAAACGGGCGGGAGCGACAAACGAGCCGGAAATCGGGCAACGAGCACGGCCTCGTCGCCGCGAGAAGAACACGGGCGGATACGCGTATACGAATCCAATTACGCGGGATGGAGACTTCGCGTACCCTCGGTCCAATTAACGGGAAAACTAATTTTCACGCGGCGAAATCCGCGCTCGCTGGCCGCGCTTGCTTTTTTATCGCCCCTTTGTCCCCGCTCGCTGGAATCCACTCCCTCTCTCTCTCTCTATTCCTCACTCATTTACGCTATTCCAGCGTGTGAGGCAAAGAGGTCTCTTGATCCGCGGCACACTCGCTCGCTCCCGCACGCTCGCTCATTCTGCTGAATTTAATTTAGCACTTACCGTATTGCTCGGAGGCACGGCTAACCGTTTAACCGCCTAACGCCTTCGTCAAGCCTCCCGGGGGCGACGGCCGCCAGGCAAATTTTCGTGTGGACGCACGGATTCCAGCCTCTCTCTCTCTCTCTTTCTCTCTGTTTCGTCGTGTGGAGAGCACGCTCGACGAAATGGCCTCGATTCGCCGCGACCGGCCCGCACGATCAAATCGAGTCGCGAGGCGTTCGACCGCGTCCTGTTGCGAAAGCGGCCTCGATTTTTTTTCGGGCAATCGGTTTTTTCCCAGCCCCGGTTTTCACCCCCGTTCCTTCCACACCCTTTCTCCCGTCGCTGTTCCGTGCCGGGAGCGTGTTCGGCACGAGGAAATTCCGCTTCGATATCGTTTTCCCAGCCGCGGCGTCGATTTGCCTCGGCAGTTGGATTAACGGCGCCGCGCCACTCACCGAAACGAAACTCTTTAAAATCGACCGGATGCTCGCGATGTACTCTCTTCGGTCTCGATTTCTTCTTTCTATGTTTCCCGATTTCTTTATCTCTATCCCGCTTTGTCCGAGGGCTCGAATCCGGTCCGAAATAACTGTTTAAATCTGTTATATCGGACGCCGACGAATAACGTGCGCCGGCAGGGGGTGGGTCTACATGTTAAAATAAATCGAAAAAAAGAAACAATAGTATTTTTCGGCGCCTCGATTTCCGGGAAAATCGAGGTAGAATGTACCCCGTACGCGGAACACAGAAAAGTGAGAAGCCTTGTAAAAATGAGAAGAATTTATTTAAACTTTAATAATGTGCAGGTCTTCTTTGTGAAGATCAAAATGTTTTTACTATCCTCGTTACGATGGTGTTTTAACAGTAGGCAGGGTTCAGTTGTTGATATTGATCAAGATATTGATCTCTCTTGAGGTCATGTCAAGGGCATAGTACACCTGGCAGTTAAATTCGTCTGGACATAAACACTAATATCAAGTACTAAAAAATGTATAGTGCCATTTAAAAAAATGAAGGTGACCTTCATGAAGAAATTTCTTTAAAAAATTGTTTCTCTATAAACCTACCACCGCCGGTGAAATGTGACCGGTCTCTGGTTTTTTATTTTACGATTATTGAAATTATAATGGTGCTTTCACTGGAAGTGATTTTGTATCCAAGCAGATATTATGATCTATGATGTCATTTTTACAAGGCAACACGTGCCAGCCATTTTTAGAGCTCGGTGGGTTATGTGTTAATTCATTTTTTTCCAAATGTTTTTGTATGTGGCTACCAGAAGTGTCCGAAAAATGGCGGCGACAGCTAGGTGGGACACCGTGTATATCAGCAGGGAATTTCGATTCTTCAGTTATTCGGTCCTCCATAATTGTTTGAAGAGCAGAAACCGATATTATAGTTTCCCTGGACTATGTCTGTATCCCTATCTCTCTTTTTCCATCTATCTGGTCCGTCGTCGATCGACTGGCTCCGGTCCTCGATTTTGTTCGCCGTCAGGACTGCGAAGCAATCGCGGCCAAGTAAATGACGATCGTTCCGCATTGTTGCCCGGGAGAGAACGTGCGCTCGCGGCTTTCGGAAATCGAGCGGGGTACGCGACGAACGGGAGCGCTCCACTGTTTGAACCAGTTTTCCCTTTTTCCTTTTCCCTTTTTCCCTCTTCTCTGTATCTTCCTTTTTTCGCGCTCTCTTTCTCTCTCTCTCTCTCGTTAGTGGATCGTCGGCGATCTGACAATTGCTTCGGCGATCACAATGACGCCGTGTGTCGCTCTTTTTCGGACGGCGCGGCGGACTGCATCCAGTATCGCCACCGGCTATTATCCTTGCAATTATTATTATTATTATTGTTCACCGTGATGTCGCCTCGTCCTTTATTGCTGCGTAATTGAAAGCAAACACTGTTGACGCTGTGTCGCTGTTCCAATACTTTGCGGAAATTGTCCGAAAGTGCACGTAGACTAGGCAGTCACTTGCACGAAAATTGTTACATTGGGAATTCTGGAATGATATATTAACCCTCTACTGCATGAATTTTTATGACCAGTTGAAAAAAATATATATAACTGTCAATCTACCTAAAAATGAGTGTGGTCCTGAAATAAATAATAATATATAATAATACTGCTCCTGTATGGGAACTTTATACACATGCGGTTTTATTCATAAGCGCAATGTTCACACTTGGAACGAACATGCTCAGAGTCTTCAATATTGTCTACTTAATTTCCTGTAGAACATTTGAAATTTAAGTCCCCAATTGGGAACGGAATGCAATAGAGGGTTAATTGTATTTATCAATTCTTCCTTTACAATTTTCAGAAAACAGTGTTTCATTTATGATGTCCGATTCGAACCAGTTCGTATTTCTCGCGGAGCTCCTGCGACGCGTAGCATTGTGGTGGGAGTAGCGCTCGAGCGTCGACAGCTCGCGAGCAATCAATTGCTCGAGCCTCTTATAAGTAGACTGCGGATCTCTATGAATTTATAATGTTTAATATCTCCACTGTGACTTATACTAGTAAAGAAATTTTTTATGTAATAAATTAAGCTCGCTCCTGATCCTGACTTTTGTAAAATAATCTACAGAGATTGGAAAAATTGGAATTTGTGTAATAATTACTGTAATCATTTTCTATTCTTCGTTCTGCGAAGTCCTCTCGCTTCCGAGGGTCCCGTGGGCTCGTGCAGCCATTGCGATTATTATTACATTGTATCGCTAAGCGGCCGGACGGTAATCCCGTTGATAAATAAGTGAGGCGCCGTCCCCCGGGGGCGGTTCGGGTCGAGGAAGACGAACGGCCACTTTAAACTGGGATTACCGTGATCGTTCGAGAGGGCACGTCCGGTTTTCCGGCCGCGGAACCACGTCCGTTCCCTCTCTTCTTTATCTCTCCTCTCCTCGCTCGTTTCTGACCATCTCCGGGCCCCGAAACGCTCGCTCGCACGCTCGTTTTCTCCGTTGTTTCTCGCTCGGCGAGAATCGAGCAGAGAAAACCACTCGTAACCGCCGCGCCGAGCCGGCCAGGACGGTTATCGATCGAATCGCACGACGTCCAGCGTCTAGCGCGGACTTCTCTCGCTTTTACGAGGATATTATTAGCGAGCCCGGCACTGCTCGCGCGAAACGGCCCCATGGAAACGAGCTGACGAGATAGCCGACCCTGGAGAACATCCTCCTCTGCTTCTACCTTGTTTCCGCTCGCTACTGCTCGCATCCGATGCCAGATCCACCGTCCTACCTTTGTCTTCGGCACCCAATGACGGAGTGATAGCGGATGAAAATCGCTACTGCAATCACACTCGCAAATTGCCGACTGGGCGGACCGCGTACACCCCCTCAAACTGCGCACTCGGGGTTCGAGAATTTATGTTTCGAGTTTCCCCTCTGAGAACTTTGGACTTTAGGAGGTGCCGGATTTTGAGGAGCCCTTTGAGCATTTTTCTACGCCGTTTTTCACAGCTGTGCCCATTTTTATTTCGCCTTGTTAGGGAAATGGTTTTCTCACCCTCAGCCTTGGAACTTTAGGCTTTAATTTCGCGGAGATGAAGGAATTTTTTTAGAAAACGCCGTCACGCTTTTTCAGGACTAAGTTTGAATTTTCGTATAGGCAAAAGTTTTCTCACTCTTGTGTGAACTTTAGACTTTAATATTGCAGAGGAATTTTTTAGAAAACGCTTTGCGGATTTTGTAGTACTAGGTTTGATTTGCATACCCAGTAATTTTCGTATAGGGTTGTTACGGAGTTTTTCTCACCCCCCAGCCCCACATGTACTTCAAGCTTCAATTTCTCAGAGATGAAGGCGTGTTTTGAGAAACGCTCTGAGGACTTTTTAGTGCTAGGTTTGATTTGCATACCCAGTAATTTTCGTATAGGTGGGAAAGGTTTTCTCACCCCCATGTGTACTTCAGCTTCTAATTTCGCAGAAACGAATGCAGATTTTGCAAAACACTTTAAAGGTGTTTTTCAGCTCCAGATTTGATCCACCCACTCAGCAATTTACACAGAGAGTTATTACAACGATTTTCCTGAACCACCCCCCGACCCTCTAAGAACTTTAGACTCTAATCTCTACGAAATGAAGGTGTACATATATCGCGAAACACTTTGAGGATTTTTCGCCACTAGGTTTGATGTATTTGGCCAGCAGTTTGCACGTAGGGTTATCATGGTAACCATTTTCACACCCCCAATAAACTTTAAGCTCGAGTTTCTTGGAAACGAAAGCGCGTTTCGTAAAACGCTTTGATGGTTTTACTGAACTAACTTCGCCCTACCTATCTCGTACTTTTCACGTTGGATTACCTGCGCCCTGAAATTTTCAACCCTTAACAATTCTGTTTTGTGGCACAGTTGGCGATTATTGGAGTCGTTCAAAAATTTTTATCACACATGTCCTTGGAGATAAATCTTTTTATCACCTAGCTGCCAATTTATCTTATTCGACAGAAATTTGTCAGGTGGTTTCGAAGTTTCTCGAAGACAAAGAATGCCGAATCGAGGGTTTAGGGAACACCACGTGGCCGTCGTCATTCGAAAACCGATTCCCCACATTCTCTTTGGCAGTTCCTCTCAATCTCGTCTCTCTTTCGCGTGTACACGGTCCGCCCGTTTCCATCGGTAATTTACGTCCACTCGACGGATCGACTCGTAAAGCCTCCCCCCGTCGCAAAGGACACTTAATTACCCGACGAACGACGACTTCGTCGGAGCTATCGCGATCTCCTCGATCCCTCGTTACCCTTGCTCGCCTTCTCACGGGACTTTCGCCGAATTGGGAAAAGATATCCGTTTCTGCATTGCGGATCGCAGTCCTCCATCCTTCGGGATACCAACCGCGAATCGACTATTAACCTGCCCCGGAGGAATCGTCCCGGAAACTGTCGCGCAATCTGACTTAGAAATGCCGGGAAATCAATCCTGCGGGAATCACGTGTTTTACATGTTTGGATCATTCCAATTCGCCGAGAGAAATTCATCCCTCGTTCCCTCCCCCTTCTACTTATATACACATGTTATTTAATCGTCAATAAATATTTTTATAGCAATCGCTAATTAAATTTATGCCAAATTAAAATGGTCTTCCTGCAGAAGTTAATCTTTTTCCAAAAACCAATACTTTTCTCAATAAATTTTTGTATAGCAACGACTGAGAATTAAATTTATGCTAAATTAAAATGGTCTTCCTGCAGGAGTTAATTTTTTCTAAAACTTCTGATGAGTTGAAAATTCGAAAAATAGGAATTAAAAATTTTTCAGATGTCTTCTATTTTATATATAATTTTTTATATTGTGTATTATAAAGTCCATCGCCCAGACTACTTCAATCTCGAATCAAGAAGTCGCTTTCAGTGAAATAATTCAATAATTTAGGGTTATTAAGTAAAAGAATATTTTTAAGCTTCTCCTTGATAAGACACAGTCATTGAAGAGATTAATAGGCTTCCAGTAGGAGAAGTGTTAAGTACTTAATTCGCTTTTGTTCGGAGCCGAACAATCGAGCTAACTTTTTATTGCTACCTTTCCTGGGGAATTTTAAAAGAGACATATTTGTCTCTGGAGCATTAAAGGGTTGACACGTTGAGTGCCGAACCACCATCCCGCGGAATCCCGGATAATGAAAGTAATTTAATTAATGAGTCCGAAACCGTAGAGTTGAAGTTTGTCAGAGTGATTACTAGACCGCGGATTTTCATGTAAAATAAGAATCGTCTGTATTAATTGCAGCGCACGCAAGTTACATAATTATATAATTTTTTAACAATTCTGATTAGTTGAAAATAATGCAACGGCATGATAAAATACGTTAAACATTTTACAATTTTAAACAAACATTTTATAATAGCATACAAAACCTATTAACATTTTTCTTTGAGCGAGGAAGGAAAACATCGCAACTTCCTCCAAGATCTTTTGAATCAATTGAATAAATTCCAGGAGTACTTTCTCCATTCCGGATGGAATTAAACGAAGATTTAACAAGCAATTGAATTTCCAAGCACCGGTTTCGCCGGAAGGAGAACTCGTCTTCGGAATGAGGTACGAAATATTAGCCTCTTCGCGTGTCGGGTCTACTGTGACCCTGAGTACCAAGATCCGTAGCCACCCGTAGTTTTATACATTGACGAAAGTGACATGAAAAAATTTTTCTATTACTTCAGTTTTACCAAATAATTATAACAACAAAAATAAAATTGCGTGATTCGTACGAAGCGCCACCAGTGGACGTGGCTTAGCTGCTCCTCGACTGAACGAAGCCAGATCTTCAACTCTGGATAACTGTTTGACTTTCGTTATATGAACCATTGTTTTATTCTAGCGCTCGGATTTACTTACTCGCGACGGCCGAGTTTCAAAGTTCGGAGCTCCTCGGGCGCGTTCCGTAGTCGCTATTCGTAGCGCCTAGGAGAACTAGAGTCACCACGGGAGCGAGACGCGCGGCCGATTCGAGGGGGCGTAGCCTACGAAACTCGCCTGCCGCGAGTAAGTAAATCCGAGCGCTGCTTTATTCGTACGGAGCGCCACGAGTGGGCGTGGCTTAGCTGTTCCTCGATTGAACGAAGGCAGATCTTCAACCCTGCATAACTGTCTGACTTTCGTTATATGAACCATTGTTTAATTCGTACGGAGCGCTACGAGTGGGCGTGGCTTAGCTGCTCCTCAACTGCAGACTGCTCCGCGGGGCAACTTCCTGGATTGACGCGTTTAGAAGACTGTTGGTGGATCTGTCCGAGCACAGGTTCATAGCTAATGAAACGATGTATCGAGGCTGTTTATTTTCCCGCGCGGTTTAGACGGCCCGAAGATGAACCCACGGCACCTCGTTCCGACACCCAGGCAACCCCTCTTGAAAAAGCAAACAGCCATCAAGAAACACGTGTTTATTTATCAGCGAGCACGCTCGACGACGGACAGGGAGCCGCGTGCGTGTTTCTTTCGTGTAAACCTCATTCCCGCAGCCACCCCATAAAAATCGACTCGCCAAAAGGAGGGGGGGATGGCGGTGGTGGTCGTGTTCGCCGCGAGCTGTAAACCCGGGTCGAACGGCGAGCTCATCATCCGCCGCGGTATAAACCCGCGGAATCTAACCCGCCATTGTTGCGAGGGATGATCAAAACACAGGTGTCCCGGGGAACGAGCGTTGGAACGAACATCTAACAAAAGGCGAAGAGGGCTTCGAGACTTGTTCCCGGGAGCAGGCGAGAGGATGCTTCATCCCCTATCTTCATCCACTCTTCACCGTCTAATAGGTTCCTCGAGGAAAAGTCATCTTCCCCTTTCCACCCCCTACCTTCTCCTCTCGATAAAAAGATAAAAGAGCGCGCCGTCATCCTGCCAATTCCGACGACGCCTTCCCGTATTAGGCTGCGGCCGCGCTCGACGCATTTTCGGCTGACTAGCTCTCACTCGAATTCGTCATCCGACGTGGGCGACGATAATCGATGATGCGTCCTCGATCAGAACTCGATTCTCCATCGACTGACTCATTCGACGATTCTTCGGCCATAATTAGGCCAAGAAAATGCATTAGAACAAACTTGAGGGTTTCGTTGCTTTGACGTTACTAATTTTTCTACAGGCGGAGGTGTCAAGGACATATGAAGATCACCTCTGTTTTCGTCAATGGAATGGTTTTTTTAAATACACAATCTGATAATTTGTCTTAGAGGAATACAACGGTCTATTATGGAAAGGTCGTTCAAGGTCCTCCTTCGGCCATAATTAGGCCAATAAAATGCATTAGACCAAACTTGGGGGTTTGCTTGAGGGACTTTGATGTTACTAATTTTTTTACTGTTTTCTTAAATGAAATGATTTTTAAAAATACACAATCTGGTAATTTGTTCAAAGAGGAATACAATGGTCTATCATGGAAAGGTCGTTCAAGGTCATTGAAGGGCAACTATGATGGAAAACAAATTTCTCATGGCACTCTTCGAATACTTCGACGGTCTACCTGTGACATGTGATTCGCGTACTCGCTGTTGGTACAAATGTTCAAACTGGCGACCTTGAACTGTTAATTTCTTCGGAACCGGAATAAAATTCTATTTCGTAGCTATGAATACAGAGAGTACACAGGCAGAGTACACAAAAATCGTTCAATTAAAATTTTTCTTATTTTAGCAGATTGAGTTCATCCTTTACACCCATCAGGGACACCCAGTACATTCGACAAATATCGGTTGAGGTGGGGTTTTAGGTTTTTTCGGCAAGCAGTTCCATCCCTTCGCAATCTTCCTCGGCGAGGTTCGCTTCCGTTCATGACTGGGGGCCGTCCATAACGTTCGCCTAGTGGCCGGCATCGAGTATACTTTAAATAAACGATAACCGGCTGGGCGCGCGGGGGCGTGCTCCCGGACACCACGTCGAGGCGGCGCTCAGCTCGACCCGCGCTGCCGCGGCGAGCATATTCAAAAAGTCACACTTTACTGGGGCCAGGTCCGCGGGGTTTGCCGGCCTCGTAAACCCGGCAGTCTTATCCGCGAGCAGACATTAGCGTGGTAATGGACGGCGGCCGCGTGCCTAGCAAAATCCGTGCCGGGCATCGGTGGAAAAATCGATAAGCGCTAACGAGCAGCGAAAAACCTTCTTCCGGGTGGCGTTTGCACGCTCCTGGTCTGCGACCGCTGCTGGACAAGGGAAAAAAGAGAAAACTGCTAGAGGGTGCGGGGAAGAAAAGAGTTGCAGGTCCTGGTGTGCACGTTTGCGGTGCGACGTTCACGGTGCAGCGAAATTCGAGAGCTCGAAACCGAGCGAAAGGCGCGGCGTGTCGTGCGGACTCGCCCACCCTCGCGACACGCGCGCGTATCGGCGACAAGGGTTCACCTGGAATAATTTCACTTTGCCGCGCATGATAAGCCCTCGGGTGCATGTTACCCTGCCCGGCCGCGTATGATTGCGAAATCGCGTGATCCGAGCCAGGCCCGTCGCGCCGCGCCGCGCCGAGGAGGAACGCGTATGCTCGGCCCTTTCGCAGCCACGCTGAAAGCTGACCCGCGACCAAAACCACCCCCAAAGGGCCGCGTTCTCGCGAAGACGTTGCCCGAAGAGGGCATGCACCGAATGCAACGACCGATGCAGCTCGATGTCCCCTACACATGCACGCCATCTCGAACCCGCCCGATTCCTCGCAAACCGGCGATTATACTTCGTAAGTTCGCGAGTTTCGATAAAAATAATCGCGGCTTGCGGTTAAATATGATTTACGAGCCGACTCGGGCCGGGAAGCCTCTTCGACACTGCCTCGGGCTTATTTATCGATTTTTGCGCTTAACCTACCAGCTATGCCCGAATAACCTATTTTGGGATAATATTATAATTACAACAATAAAAGATTATTTAATAATTATTAATTATTCATTAGATGGACCAATCAGAGGACAGGCCCCGGAGAGCCAGGCGTTGACATTGGTCGAGCCGGAATCCGTCCGTTGTACACGCGCACTTTGGTCGTCGTTTTTCGTTAATAACTCGACAGACAAGAAACCGAGTTAATATTGCATTGTTATTCAGTTCTGAGCTATGTTTAAAGTTTCAAGTCTGTAGCTCATCGGGAGGTTAGTTTAAAATCAATTGCACAATTTGTACCGAACAGACAAACAAACAAACCAACAGACAGACAAGAAAGCGAGTTAATAAAAACGTGGTAAAATTGGGAAAATAATTACACGTCACCCGCGAGCGGGAGCTCTGTGATCTTGAACATGTAAGGCGAGTGTCCTCAAGGTGTCCAATTCGTTGAAACGATTTTGCCGGAAGAATTTCGGGGCTGGGCCATCACGGTTGGAGGGAACTCAACGGGAAAACCGTCGGTGGTTGTTTAGTTCAGTGTCGCGCGACAAAATGGAAGTGGCGCGCGTCGGCTCGGCACGGGGCGGAAAATCGGGGCCAACGTCACGTTTATTTTTATAAACATAGACTGACAACGGCGACGCACTCGTCTCGTGCATTTTCATTTTAATTGCTTCAAGAGCTTTCCGGCTGTCGGAGCGCAGCGAACGTCAAAACCTTGTGTGTATCTGTCTCTCTCTCTCTCTCAGCCTCTCCTTCTCTCTCCCACACGCGGTCTCGCTCTTCCCCACCGTGTTCTGTCAAAGTGTGCGCGCACGAGAGAGAGTGTCTCTCTCGCTTTACAGGGTCACACAAGTCGACAGAGAATTCGCGGGTTGCTGCACCGGCGTAAACGTGGCCTACGACGCGGAACCGGCCCTACGGTATAAGGCCATCGACCGTGCACACGCGGCCAGCCATGTTTTCTCCGGCTTCCGATTGCATCGCGAACACCGCCTTCCCGGAACCGTCGATCCACAACCCCCGATACTCGAGAATCTATGTCGAATTTTTGTATTTTTTTCCGGCCGCCTCCATCGAACGCCAACGATCCCGGAAAACACCACCCGCTGCCGGCTACCTTCAGCAATGATGGACACCGACAATTAGAAAATTGTTCCAGCCGCACACAGCCCGCCGCGATTTTCCTGAAAATTCCGGACCCGGCTTTTCACCGGTTCCTGAGTTTTTGTAGACCCAGTCCATTTGATGAGTCCGCGCGCTTTTTGCTTTTTCCGCGTTTATATCTCTTTGCACTCGCCTCTCGAATGAAATGCGCGAAGCACCACAATTCCTGCACGATAAAAATTTTTCCATCTTTCTTTCGACCTTCGCACTCGAGTGTGCGGTGACTAATAATTCTTACGCCATTACTTCAATTTTGGTTGCATTATTGAATTTGTATTCAATGAATTACTAAACGTATTATTATACGAGTTTTATATTAGCCCCTTGTCGTATTTTAACGAGCCACGCTCGTGATGAAGATCGTAAACAAAGTCTAATAAATATGAATGTTACGCCTTTCTTTTTAAATAAAAAGAATATAAATAGAATTTAAAGAATTTGAATAAAAATGAAATTTGATTCGTCTGCAGTCAATATTTAAGCATTAAAATCATTCCAACAATATAAATTTTCTCTTCTACGACATTTTTGGGGATAAAGACGTTTTAATCACTGTAATTGTAAAGAAAATGATACTGCAAGAGATTAAGAAAATTAAGAAAATTATATAAAATGGAAATGTGCTTTAGGTCGGAAGAAAAATTCGGCTTTCGAGTTAGAATACCTCCGAGTACGAAGGGTTAATAATGTCAGTAGCTCGAATAGAATATTTCGACATCCCCTATGAACAGACCCTTCATTTTCAAAGGTTAATCGAAACTTTAAATTCCCCTGAATTGAAATTTTAAATGAACTTTCTATGACTACCCTAAAGAGCAGTTCTTCCCGCAAAGGGTTGAAACACAATTACAATAATATACATATAAGCTGGATGCACCCGAATGGATCCTCCTATAATATTGAAAACCAGTGCAGCGGGTTGTAAATGAAATATCAGCTCCTTTTTACAAATTCAATGGACGGCTACTTATGGATGTGGTTGGTTCTATGTGTGTCTGTATGTGTATGAGGTGCAGGCGGGTGGTGGCTCTTGTAAATACGCTCGATACCGATAAATCGGCGGACGTGGATCCATAAATAGCGGGGGCGATACGTGCGTTGTAGGTTCGCGATACATCGCGTACGCGAGCCGGTTTTCGGCCTACGAGCGAGAGTGTCTCGCGGAAAGGCGGCGGAGGCAGCGAGTTGGCCGTCCGCCAGCGGATATTTTCATAGTATTGGCAGCCGTGCATGCGGCCCGTGCGCCTGTGTTCTCGTGCCGCGCAACCCGTAACCCGTAACCCCGTCGTCTCGGCACGGGCTGCTTAAATCACCGGGAATGTACGCCGCTGGATTCCCGACGTACGGTTCGAACATCCGCGCGTGTTCGTCTTCCGACCCTGCCTGTAATAAGAGCCATGGCCGAGGCTCGAAGACCGATAGATCGGCTACCTAATCGCCGGCAGTTGGCCGCCTGTACGCGAAACAGATTCCGAGAAACCTATGAGAATTTTCATAGCACCCCTCGAGGCCACTGGAAAACTGTTCTCCATTAAACAATTTATCCTTTGCGTATATTACAGGGGTCACATTGTATTGTATAGGATTGTGGATTATACTTCAGAGTGCTCCGAAAATGTACTTCCTTGAAAGGGGAGAGATTCTTCAGGTCATTCGAAGTAGCTTTTTCCTTTACGAGAATGTTCTACGTGGTTTCGTTCAGGAGTTATTAACGAAAAACGCGGGCCAATCAGAGCGCAACTACAGTGGACGGATGTCAGAGTGGGGACAGGTTCCGTTGAGCGTGGCGTTGGTATTGGCTAAGCCCGAATCCGTCCCCACCATAGCGCCCACCGTCCCCTTCCAGTGAGCGCCGTTACGGTGCGTGCGCCGCTTGAAAGAGAAGTAGATGGGGGAAGCAAGCGTTCGAGGGGTCCCACCGTGCCCAGGCCTCCAGAGTAGGGCCCCTCAACTACTGCTCTCCCCACCAATCTCCCTATCATGCAGCGCGCGCCTTCGTCGCGAGGCCTTTGCACGATTTGTGACGGACGAAGCGCGTCCTTCCTCCATGGCAACGGATGGTGGTGGGGGTCTCGTCTCAATTGAGGTAAAAATGCCCAACCCTTGGTCTAGAGGTTATAATAATAATAGTAATGGTCAGTGGCCGGTCGTAAAACGGAAACGAGGACCTCAGCTCCAAGAAAAAGCGATGGATAGGTCGAGTCGAAAAAGAGAACACGTTGCCGAATCGATCGGTTTTGACCCAGATAGATTTCCGCAACGTGCGGGTTAGATCGGCCGCCGAATCCCGGTCGTCTTCGACTTCGCATTGGAACGCGGCTCTTGGACTAGGGTTTTCGGGGTTGGTATAAAGCGATAGTTGCGGGACCATTAATAATTCGAAACAAGTAGGTATCTCGGCAGCCGGGCTCGGGCATCGTCGAAGTTTCCGAGCCACGGCAGTTTAGTACCGGCACACCGTAATCGTGATCCGTTCTGTCTACCCGACAGGCGAAATTGCGGGGGATAATGCGTGGTAATTCCTGTTGCACCGGGCTCCGAACCGGGCTCACGGTATTTCGCCTCGTTAGCCCGGCAAAGGTGCAGGAAAATTGTATGCAATCCCCCCACCATTTTGCCTTGGTTCGGTACCAAAAGAAAGGTAACCATGGGGGAATTCGGTTGATTTATCGGATAGCTACCGGAGTCACGCCAACGATTCCACTTTTCCCTGCCCAACAAAATACGAAGACGACGGAGGTCTTGCGTCCCGATCCAGGAACGCGTGCGTAGTGGCATCCCATCTGGATTGATAGACTCCTAAATCAGGAGCTGGAGGAACACTTTTCTCAGCTTTCAGAACCTAGAGACATCTTCGCAGAGATTGATGGTCTTCTACACTTCTAGGACCTAGGGTCATCTTTTAAATACTAGATTTAAAGACTTCTAGCTTTCTAGGACCTAGGATCATCTTTTAAATCCTAGATTAAGAGACTTCTAGGACCTGGGGGATCCTCTTCTAGCCTCTAGTTTCTGAACGTCTAAATGTCTAAAACGTAACGAGATGTTCTTCTAAACTTCTGGGACCTAGAATCATCTTTTAAATCCTATATTTACAGATTTCTAGACTTCTAGGACCTGGGAGAAGATCCTCTTCTAGCCTCTAGTTTCTGAACGTCTAAATGTCTAAAACCTAACGGGATGTTCTTCTAAACTTCTGGGACCTAGAATCATCTTTTAAATCCTATATTTACAGATTTCTAGACTTCTAGGACCTGGGGGATCCTCTTCTAGCCTCTAGTTTCTGGACGTCTAAATGTCTAGAACCTAAGGGGATGTTCTTCTAAACTTCTGAGACCTAAGATCATCTTTTAAAGCTTATATTTACAGATTTCTAGACTTCTAGGACCTAGGGATCCTCTTATAGGTTCCAGCTAAAATCCACTTCTAGACTCTACACTTCAGAGATGGTAGACTTCCAAACTTCAGGGACCTAGGGTATCCCCTTCCAGATTCCTCAACATGGGAACGATTTTTCCCTGGCCCCCGAAAATACGTCTACGATCCTGTAGGGGATTCCGATTCGAGAACGCATGCAGAATTCGTTTGCCCAGGAATAATTTAAGATCGTCGCCCGTAAAGCGCCCTCGTGTCGCGCATGAAACGGCTACTAAGTTCACTTATGAAGCTAATAAATAGTAATGAGACCAAATGCGAGTCTGGGGAAATACTTCGAGCAGCCGCCGCCGTGATAACGTCCCGATACGGCTTGATCGATCGCGGCCCGAGAAGATCCCGAATTGCGGCAGGCGTTCCGTGATGATGGGAAATCAGGCTCGATCGCATGAGAGCCTGGTTCCTTAAAACACGCCGGGGAACAAATCCGGAACTGTGTTGGTACAATGACTGTGCGAGAATAGATTTTTTACAGAATTTTTGAAAGACGATTTTTTCTTTTGATAAAATCATGTTTGCTACACATGGCTTAACCTTATTTTTGTACGATTTATGTTAAGGTAATTCTAGTGAGACAAGTAGTGAAATAGGTAACTCAAACAAACTTTATTATAAAATACTTCTAAAAACGTGGCTACCAGGTATGTCCTGCCTATATCGACTCTCGTGTCGAACTGAACTCGTGTCGAGCGACTCGATTGTCGTTTCGACCACCGATCGTCATTTCGACCGCCGATCGTCACTTCGAGGTGACGCACACCACCATACACCATTCGTGACAATGTAATAGAATTCTTGGATCCTGAGTTTTTATATTTCAGAACCGTTTTATTTCAACAATTTAGAATTCATATCTGACAGACAACCTGTTAACAAGCGTACGAATATCTCCGGAAACGCTGTTTTCGGAATCTCGATTCGGGACGAGCGTGTCAGAAGTGACGAGGGACTCGGAAATGTCTTCGGTCTCTCGCGATTCCGCGTTTTAACCGTTGATGCTTGGGAGCGTCAATCCCGTTAATGCGGCTCTTCGCGAAGCGTAAATTCAATCTTCGATATTCCGTTGAAACTTTCAGCTTGTCCGGGGATTTCGCCGAAGATGTTTATTCCGCGGAAACCGATTTGCAAACCCCGGGTCGGATAATATCCTGAAATTTTCTGAGGTCCAATTAAAAATAGTGCTTAATCCCCGACAGCCTGGGACAATCTCCGCGAAGCGAGAACGAGGTGGGACAAGTGGGAACAAGCGAGGACACGCAACACGTTCCCGATAATCGCGGGCCGGAGAGGAAACAGCCTCGCGGGGTAAACACCGGGAGAATTTCCAAGCGGAATGCCCGCCGGAACAAGAAGTCCGGGTTGGAACAATGAATAATCATCCCGATATCGACGCGCCAAATAATTATTCTTGAACCAGCTTGCAGTTTGGCTGGCTGTGGTGGCGGACAGCGGCATCACCTCAATCGACATATTCACGCATGGCCTGGCACGACGGGTGTCGCGGTTAATGAGAAGAAACTTTTTCTTCGGCTCCCTTTCAGAGGCGAAGTTTCCCGGCCGGAGCGAGTGGGAGAGAGAAAGAGAGAGAGAGAGGTCTGCTCTCGCACCACACCGAGTCTCTCCGGCCCATTTCCTGTCGGCGAATCCCGTGGCGCAGGATTGAACGGCGTTAAATGGTTTATTCTGTATCAGCGAGCGCAACATCAAACCGTCGACGCGCTCGGCCAAGTCGAGACGGATATACGGTCCTCTCGCTCCATTCTACACGCTCCTACGCGCTCCTACGCGCTCCTACGCGCTCCTACGCACTCCCACTCCCTCCCGTTTACTCGCTCTCACTCGCTCCTACTCGCTATTACTCACTCCTGCGAGCAGCTACTCGCTCTCACTCGCTTCTACTCACCCCCACTCCAATCGCTCTCTCCTGCTAGCTCCTATTCGCTCGTACTCCCCTCCACTAGCTGTTGCACGCTTCTACTCGCTCTTACTTCCCTCCACTAGCTGCTGCACGCCCCTACTCGCTCCCGCAAGTCTACTCGCTTTCACTTGCTCCCACTTGCTCCCACTTGCTCCTGCAGGCTTACACTCACTCTCGGCTCCTTCCACTAGCTAATGCACGCTCCTACTCGCTTCTGGAACTTTTACTCACTCTCACCACCTCTCACTCGATCCCACTCTCTTCCATACGCCTCAACTCGCTTCCACTCGCTTCCACTCGCTCGCACTCGCTCGCACTCGCTCGCGGCAGGGCGGAATACCATGGAACGATATTATTCGACGGGGCGGTATTTTTTCAGCGTGCCGCGGGGAAAAAAAACGGCCCGCGTAGCTCCGGGCTAATGCGATTACGCGGCGAGCTAAAAACGAGCGAACGGCCGAGTTAAATTTACCCCGCGAAATACCGAGGGAGAGACCGTGGGGAACCATGCGGGGGTGTGGAACGGGGGTGGACGGTCTTCCTCCAGCAGCGGCGCTATTCAAATTTCTTCCGGTGGCGTTATCTACGGACGGCCGCGCTTCGAAGGATCCGGAGAGGATCGAGAGGGGGATTCGAGAGACATAGGGGGTTGGCAACCGGGGAAGAGAAAGGCTCGTTCGCCTAAAGAAACGATAAGTTCCACGGCACCCGCGGGAATCGGTGTTTCTCGAACGCGAACCGCCCGCCATTAAGGGGATTCCGATATTATGCAAATGCCTGGAAGCGTGGCGCGCGGATTATTCCGCGTCTAGACCGGTCCGTTTCGCTCCGTGGGTCCTTTCGATCCTGGAGCGGAGGAACGATCGCTTGCGGTTTCTTCCGCCCCAGCGATTTTTCTTATATCGAGAGTGCGAAGTTGAGAGTGGAGGAAAATCGGTTGGTCTGAATCATTCGACTTGATCCCAGGGTCCTAGAGTCTTGAAGTTCACGGAATAATTGGTTTTAGGGGCCTGGAGTCTTCGCAATAGTCGTACCCAGGGTCCTAGGGTCCTCAGAACATTTGGACCTAGGGTCCTGAGATCCTCGGAATAATTGATTCTAGGGTTCCAAAGGTCTTTGAACCCCCAGACCAGTCGATCCCAAAGCCCTGGAGTCCTCAGAACAGTTGAACCCACGATGCTGGTGTCGCCAGTGAACTCTAGAATCATTAAAGACTGGATCCCCAGGCCTCTACAGTGATTAAATATTAAGTCCACCGCCTCTACAGTCACTGGAAACTTGAACCTATCGTTCTACAATCACAAAGCTCGACTCGTACTATCCTATAGTCCCTAAAACCCGCAATCTAGATCTCTCGAATTATTAAAACACAACCTGAAAGCCCCAACTCACCCCAACCCCAACTTCACCTTACAATTTCAATTTTAAACTCCCCTGGAAAACAAATCCAACGACGCCGTTCTCCAAACCTTCCCCAATTTCTCCAACCGTTGAGATGCTGGTACAGCTTCAATTCGAGATAACCTCCAAGATACGCCGCAGAAATTGCACGTCGCAAAAGAAAAGAAAAAAGTCATTTCGGATTAACATGTAAGAAGAAGGGAAAGTCGATTTTTGACCTGGCCA
Organism: Lasioglossum marginatum; assembly: GCA_028455795.1. Lineage (NCBI taxonomy): Eukaryota > Metazoa > Arthropoda > Insecta > Hymenoptera > Halictidae > Lasioglossum > Lasioglossum marginatum. The sequence goes on from CM052268.1 coordinate 6,469,017, forward strand.
CCACCGAAACGTATCTCGTATCCGTCGGGGAGATCGAGTTAACCACCCGGTCCATCCGTTAACCAACGTTGGAAGGTACATAGCCACTGCCCCTCCAATCCCTTCCAACCCCCCACCCCAGAGTTTCCGGTAAGAAAATTGAATGTTCGCCTTTAATTAAGGCACCGAAACGTACCTGTGTGGCGGGGGCGTGTGGGTATAGTAGAGGAAGAGAGAGAGAGAGAGGGAGAAGGGCCAGGGGCGATCATGACGGAACGGTTTTCGTGGAAAACGACCGGTTTCTTGAGAGGGGGTGTGCAAGGGAGGAAAGGGAGTAGCAGCAGGAGAAGGGGGAGGGTGGCGGTGGATCTGTGGCAGAGTAGAAGCCCCCTGTGCACTCGGGAAGAACGATTGGCGTTTGCGCGCGGTTCAGTGACCCTGGTTCAATCTCCAGGCAAATTGAATTCTTTTTAAAGATCAAAGAGCACGATATACCTATAAGCGACGCGGCTCCAACCCCGCTACGGGACGCGCCGACCGACGCGTTATCGACTTATAAACAGCCAGCAATCCGTTTTTCTTCGGAGACGACCGACTGGTCGGCTACGGATCGGACCTGGCGATGTTTAAAAAATTCTGGGTATGGAGAGCTGGACATCTGATAGAGGGAGAGAGCTTTTCCTGATCCTAGATTCCAGGCTTTCAAATGTATAGACCCCTGGGACCCTCTTCTGGACTCTAGACTTCTGGGATTTAGGGGCATCCTCTTCTAGATTTCTGGACATCTAAATTTCTAGGATTCTGGGAATCTTGTTCTAGAGATCTAGGACCCAGGAATCTTCTTCTAGACTTATAGGATATAGAGGGGTCCTCTATTGAACTTCTGGGAGCTAAGGGGGCCATCTTCTAGACTTCTGGATCTAGGGCGGTCGTTTCCTAGCCTTCTGGGAGCTAGTGCATCCTCTTCTAGACTTATGGGGTATAGGGGAGTTCTCTTTTAGACTTCCAGATTTCTAGGACCTCCTGAGGAAGCTCCTCATGACCCTCTAGGTTTTAGGCTTTTAGACGTCTTCTGGGATCTGCAGGTACCCTCTTCTGGGCTTCCAGACTTCTGGGATCTAGACTCCTAGCATCTTCTAGCATATATTCTCCTCCAGATTTCTGAACTTCTAAATTTCCAGGGTCTGAGAGGGTCTTCCTCTAGACTTCCAAGATTTAGGGGCACTAAATTTTAGATTCTCGACTTCTACGCATCCAGAACCTACAGGGATCCTCTTCAAGGCCCTAGAGGTATTCCCTTCTGGACTCAGAATTTTAGCCTAGAGATTATAGACTCCCAGACTTCAGGGCTTCCAGAGATCATCTCTTTTCGTTGAAGAGGATCAAGGTAGTCTCATAACGCGATCTTTAGCTGATGCACCGCGCGTCTTCGACTTCGCATCCACGTTAAGTAAGTAGGCGGCGGCGGGAAACTGGTTTTTGAAAGTTTCCGCCCGTAACCACCTAATCGACCCGCCACCGCACCGCCCGGAACTCGCGGGTGAAGACAGCATTAACCCGCAGCTGCGAAACGGGTAATAGGGATGCATTTTCTCCGGGGGAAGCACGCCACCCTCACCACTACCCGGTTCGACGAAAAATGGGACGAGGGTGGATCTACGAGCGGACGCCTTTGTTGTAAAATCGCTTTTCTCATGTTTTTCTGGGGAAGTGGGATGGACGTGCATATCGGAACATCGTTGCAGCATCTCATGCTTGTTCCTTGACCGACATTATTGAAAATCGGCAGTTCATGCTCGATTTTGCAGGCGACTGAATTTCCAATTTGGAACATCATTGACTGCTGCTATCTATGCAAAATAAAAATTTTCCAAAACTCTTTGGTGGGTTCATAAACAACGTATTGTTATTTTCAAATTATGAATATATTCAATATATAATTACGAGGGATCGTTAAGTTGCCTGAAAAATCGCAAAAAAGATCATAGAACAAAATGTGATAAAACTTATTCTAAATGGTATAAAATTGGCTCTCATTTTCCCTTGAGAAAACGAAATGACCTTCCGAACGACCTAATATAATTATAATTCAGAAGGTATTTATAAATTCTGAATTTCCACTGTTCAAAATTACCGCCAGCCAAGTGAACGAGACAATGGCCATTCAGTTCCAGAAGTGCCATTTCCCGTCCCTTTCATTTAAGTTCATTTATCGTCGCGATTTTCCTTGAATATGATACGCGTGCATCTGAATCAAGTGAAAAAGTTCGTCGACGGTGGCAGAGGGGCTCGTCGACGCACGAACGCAACGACGACGACGACGACGACGACGAGAGGACGAGCGCAGATGGGTCAACGAGAGAGAAAAAAAAAGAGCGAACGACTTTGCGACCGCGCGTTTCCTACGCGGCCATTAACTGAAACGTCCTGTTCTCACGGACTCGTCGCCCGCTCGTTTTAACGTCGGGACGTAAATACAAGCGCGGCTCCCTCTCCCCACGGACGTCATCGCGCCATTCCGCGTGAAATCGCGCAGAATTCACCGCACACGAAATTTTATTCAACCTCGCCGAAATTCGTTGTGCTGCCTTGAGACACATCGTCACTTCGTGCTCTATCTCCCTCCGCCATTCATCAATCCGCCCCTCCCGTCAAATTCCGTGTAAAAATATTTCCCTCTCTCTTTATTTTAATATGTTGACCTTGGACGATTTTTAATGATAGCGCGCTGGTTCCAGGCACGGAAAAGATGTAGCGTTGGAGATTAAAATTAGAATTTTTTGAAGGCAGGAGAAAAATTCGCAGCGAACTCTGATTACTGGTCGTTGAGAGCGACGAAGCCACGCCTACTAAGAATAGTAACATATAACGCATAGGGATTGGACTCTGTTAAAAATAATTTAAAGTCGCCTATATTCAATATTGCTAAATATTTAGAAGGTTCAGAGTCTCTAGGCCAAATATGGCAGAGATTGCTCATGGGTAACGAAGCCACGCCCACTCAGAGCTTTCTACTACCGTAAAATATAATCAGAACCTGTTCCTACGAGAAGAAAACAATTCAGAGCTACTGGAGCGAACAATATTAAATATTTAGGGAGTGCAGTCATGGCTAAACAGATCAGAGATAATGGTTTCCCTATAGAACACTTCTAGCTCCATCAAAACCGAGGGCCATGAAGCCACGCCTACTCAGAGCCTCCCATAACGATAGAATTAAATTCTGTTCCAAAAAGAACAGTTCAAAGGCGAATATTAGATCCACATATTTTGAAGCCCCTATAAGGATTGATACTCCACTTAAGGGATGAAAGACGGAAACTGGTTATTGCAGCCGGTGACGTAGAAGAGGACTTCTTGATTAGGCGGAATGGGATACCGATGGTCCAAGGAGGTTCATCAATATTTCAAGGGATGATGGAACCTATTTCATAGCTCTAGATCTCTATGGCGAACGTATCCGTAGAGCTGCCCCGACGCTTGTGTCCGGGCGCGGGGTCTCTGAAATATTTCAGCTGGCTCGTTAATATCTTAAGCGGTGTCTCCGACGATTCCCGGTGATCCTTGTTGTACAGGGATCCGGTGAAGGATCTTCGGGCTCCCTCGGGAGCAGCGATTCAATATGGAATTGGACGGGGCTGGCGCACCGCGCCGCGGCAATATGATCGCGATACCGTGGATGCAGTGGAGCGTGTGCGCGCCCGAGAGGCTCGCGAAAGGACGGAACGGTTAATGCTCGGGCATAAATATCGAGGCTCTAATTACGTCGACGAGCGTGCACGCGCCGCACATATACCGAGGGCATATTCCCATCGAATTCGTAATTATGGGCTTAATTGAAAACGTGCCGGCCATTCTCCGTCAGCCGGTCGCCGTTGCGAGCGCGCGCTACCTCGTAATTCCTAAAAACAAAACTCTCTCGGCGTCTCTCTCTCTTCCTGGCCTTCCCCGGCTAATTCTCTCTCCCCTTCTCCTCCTCCCGCCCCCTCTCTTTCTCCCTTCGTCCGCAGTTTCTCTACCCATTCCCCTCGCTATTCCGCGATCGCAAACGGCCGCGACACCGTCTGCTTTCCCCCGCATGCGACACGAACGATGACCTCGATGGAAGTTACGGTACTGCGACTGCCGCGGAACGTAGCGCCGAGAAGCGGATTCGGGTCAACCGAACCAGCCAGCGAAAGAGCGAGCCAGCCAGCGAACTATAGTCAGCTAGCGAGCGACCGTGAACGCTGATGCGAGAGACTGGCCAGCAGCTCCCCGCGACTGCTCGCGGGACAAAAAAGGAACCCTGTCGGGGATGCAAAGCGACGGCCGTGTAATTTATTTCCGGGACCGGAGCCAAGCAACTGACGGCGACTACGTCCCGTAAATCTCCACGGCGACGAGAGCTCGTTCTTTCCGATCGGGACAACGCCGATCGCGATTCCCGACGCGATCTTTTTGCTCGCGGAGCACTGGGCGGAGCAAACGCGGAGGATGAGCGCGTTAGGAGAATAGTGGGCGGAGCCGTTGGCCCTGGGAGCACCTTGGTCCACCCTGGGATAATAATTTGGAGAAGGAAGGTAGAGAGGTTCGATGTCTTTGGGCGTGGATTAGATGCTCCTTCTTCTGAGGGAGTGCTCCGTAGGGCAATTTCACGCTCCTAGTATCTTCTTCATTCCAGGGGAAACGAAGCATTATGATATCTTTGCATTTACGGGGAAATTTAATGTTGTGGGACTCCTGATTGGGCGTGGCTATGTTGCTCCTTCCTCTGAGGGAGTGCTCCGTAGGCGATCTCGCGCTTCCAGTGTCCTCCTCATTTTAGGGGAAACAGAGCACTACGATATCTTTGGATTTCCGGGAATTTTAACGTTATGGGACCCTCAAGTGGGCGTAGGTGAATCCCATGCTCCCACGTCCCTGAAAGGGTGCAGATCACCAGCCTTCCCGGTATTCCTATTTTGTTCGGTAGGTTACTTCCTGATCCCGGACAAATGACTGCGAACCCTTCCGACTTTCCCAAAGCGGTTTGTATGGGGGTTCTCGGTAGAGTGTCGTGTTCCTACGGGGTTCCCAGGACCAGATTTTCCCCGGCGATTCCCAGGGACGACCACCGGCGGTTTCAGCAGGTAAGAACCCCGTCGGTGGTGTCTTTTGAGGATTGCTCCCACGCAGACGGAAAAAAAGGATAGCGTGCGCGCTATCGACGATGATCGGGACGAGGCGAATGGTAACGAGCCGTGAAGAGAAGGGGCACGGGGATGGGAAATGACGGTTTAGGTGGACGAGGAAGGCACAAGACGCGAAACACGGTCTTGCCGGCTTCCGATCCTTAATTGGTTGCACGGCGGATGCAGTCGTTAGCGCTTGACGGAGACAGATTTATTGACCCGCCGCGATGCGCCCTGCGGGACGCGGAATGATAACAGCCGCGCGCAATGGTAACGATGATCTGTCGTCCATTAACATGCTCGCCCAGCACGTCTAAGTTTAAACATAAAGAAAAGCAATGGCTTCTAAGCCGCTGAACTCGAAAGCCCAGGTAGAAATCGTGTTACATCAATTTCAAAACGGGGGCTAATTTTACGATAAATATAGGACACCGCGAACGTGCGTTAACTCGCTGACATTTAATTTTATAATTAGATCCTGTCCAAACCGCTTCTTTATTCAGTGGAAAATCGAGTCGCCGCCAGACCGAGAAAATATGAATAAATTGGAAAGTCCGCGCGGGACCGCTGAAAAATTCTCTCGATTTTTGCAATTTTCCCCCCGTGTCAATTTGACACATTGTTCGCGCAAAGGACGGCGGTGTTCCGCGATTTGTGGAACAATTGATCTGAAAATTTGGGTCTTCGACATTTTTAACGTGGAATATGTTTAATGTTGTCAAGAGAAGGCGACGGAAAGAAATGTGACGTTCGTTACGAAAACTCATATAATTTTCACGATCTTTGTAAAAGTCCTTTGATGGGTAGCTCATTGTTCCGTAATTGTCACGCGACAATTTCGCATTCATTGTACAACTCCTTCAGAGATGTGTACAGCTTTGAATATGAAAAGTCGGCGGGAACTTGAAGAAGAAGAGAAGACGCGTTGCGTATTCTCTGCGTTCCTCGAGGAGACAAAGCTGAGGACGACGAGATCGGAACAAGAGAAACGCGAATATGCGAGAGCGTCGTATTTTCTAAATATTTATTACCAGGCTAGAGCTTTTATGCATTTACAACAGAAATGAGTAGACGAAAATGATTATTATTCCCAGCTCGTTAGCTTGACAATAAATACGAATTTTCTGTTGCCTTATGAAATTATACAAATCAAACATTGTCCTACTCATTCAATCTGTACAACTTCTGGAAATTCTTCAAAGAAATTAACAAAGTCAACTATCGTTTTACATCATTTTCCCATTTGGATGAATTTTCCACACGAGGGGCGCATTGAGTTGCGAGAATGAGGGACGGACGGAGGTTCAAGAAAAATATGGAAAGAAGAGAAGTCCCCGAGGCGGAAGAGTTAAGCTGATGTCTTTTAAAGTACCAGGAACCAATCGATTCGGAATCTGGGGAGACTCTCGTTTCGAAGATCCTCCAAAATTCTGTAGAATAATGCGGCTTTCTAATTCCGCGGAGCGGAAGAGGGGGCGAAAAAGCGATTTGGTTAGCACAGTGAATTTTTACCGGGCAGTAAACGATACCACGGGTAAATGGAGCACGCCGTTCCACGGACGATTCTAGTTTCGAACTTGCTAGCGAGCGCGTCGTGATCGATGACAACCAGTCGCGTTGCTCGAAGGCGCTCCGTGTAACCGCTCGTAAAAGTTTCCGCAACATTTTCCGCGCGCAGCTTTTTACCCGGTGCCGGACCGAACAGCCTCGTAAATCTACCAGGCAAATTTTAGCTGGTTTTCTGAATGAAGTATAATGGAATCCGTCGGCGATGGTGGAGGAGTAGTCACGTTTGAACGTCCTCGAGCCTGAACGTCCTTGCTTCCGGTTCGTAGACGTCACGCGGCTCCACGTGCTCGGCAGATGTTCGACGAGACGTCCCGACTCGTTTGGTCCGTCGTCGTTCGGGAGACGTTGAAAAAAAGACCCGGGAGAAATGTGACAGAGCCTGGCACAGAGAAGGGCAATTGGAACGCGGCCGGTTGTTAAACGAAACGCTACACGACAGGTTACGTCTGACTTCATGGCGGCGAGGCGATTGGAACCCGTCAAAACGACGGGTTAAAGGCAGTTTTACGATTACCTTGGACGGGGTTGACTGTGGGGGAGGAAATTAGGCAATACAGTTATTTATCCGGCCGTTTATTGCGCGGGTAATGGAAAAAGTTCGCCGGGATCTCGAGTGGAAACTTGTGGATATCAGTCTTCCTTTTTAAACGCCAGTTTTTCCCTGTAATAGAACATTCATCCTCCGCGTTGGGCAGTACTTTATTCCTAATGAATTCCTAGGAGAAAAATACTTGGATATATTGGGGCTCTACGGGGAACAATTGCAGACCTCACATTAGGGGTAGGAATATGGGGCATAAATATTTATTGTGCTTGTCCAAGGTCCAAAATTTGAGACTCCACTCTTCATTATCCCTTTTCGTGAAGGGAGCACCAATTAAGGGGGAAAAAGTTATCCCCTTCAGTCCCGGATACATCAAAGGAAGACAGGACGCGTCACGTGACAGGGCGGAAGCGTGGGGAACCATGTCGTGGAAGGGGAAGGTAGAGTGGGGACACTGAAAGAGAGAGAGAGAGTCTTAATCTGGCGAGACTCTGGCTATACCGAGGCCACCTATAGTGCTAAGAAGGGGCTGCAGAATTTTTCTCGACATTTCCCCTTTCCTGTGAACTGAATTCGGAAGATTTCGTGATGAAGGACGATCGAAGCGCCGCGGCCGATCGATCCTCGAAGCTAGATCGGCGCGGCCGCGATCGGCGATGCGATCCACGTGGAGCGGAGAGTGGCCGGTCTCGTCCTAACGATACGAAATGCATATTAATGCCGGCTCGCCAACGCAGCTCGGAAACAAGCTTTTACCCGGTGGCTCCTCCGTTTTCTTCCTTTTTCTAGCTCTTTTTGCGAACTTTTTCCGCCGGACCCTACCCCGGCTTCCTTTTCCTCGCACCCCTCCGCCGTCGCACCAGCCACTCTGCTCGCTAATTTCGCGACCACATCGCGCCACGGTACTTTTTCATGCTGCGTCGAGATTGTCGAGAGGGCAACGTAGTTGCGGCTATTTGGAACGCTTTGTATGGTAAATTGAACTGTGTGTGGTTCCGTGTGTGCGGGGATTGTTGCCCTTCAAGGCCACCCGGCCGCCACCGGAATGGTTTCTTAGAATTGACGGTGGAGGATTCTTATTTCAATGGTCCGGCAATTCAGAAAATTAGCCGAACGAGATCCGGGAAGAGGCGGGAACGGCGTTGCTCATGGAGATTCCGCGCGCGTCGCGTCGCGTAGATCACGGGTAAATCGGCCGCGGCGGAATCGGCGGGATCTGTTCGCGGTGGCTCGGAGGAAATCAGACTCGTAGACCCGTAGCGCCTTTAATTCCGCGATTACGCGGCATTGCCCCTGTTAGAGACCGTATTACCTATGCAGCCATACTCGTTCGGTCGCGTCTCATCCCTTTTTACAACCGCCCCCGCGTTCTTCCTATTCGCTAATGGCCGGACGCGTCTCGCCTTTTGTCTCTGGCGTTCGAATCAAGCCCGGAACAAATAGAAACCAGAAGGAGAGAGAGGCTTATCTGGTATCGGGGGACACGGGTTACATCCCCTCTTGGCCCTTCGAAAGATTCGCCCTCGGAGAGAGAGGCCGGAGAGATAAACCGTCTCGTAAACGTTGGAAGAAAATTTCTTAAAGAGGGGCCAGCCGCGAGATAGCGCGCCCGGTTTCCGCGAGAGGTAGAGAGAAAGAGAGAGAAACGGCCGTGGAGGAGAGGAAGAGGGGGTAGGAGAGGTTTACGAGGTGGCCTCGCGTAGCCGGGTAACTAGCCGTGCAATTATCCGTGACAATAGCCGCGCGTCGCGGCAAACCGTGGCATTGCTGCCAGTCTACGGCGCCACCGCCGCCTATTCACCGCTCCCTATTCCTTTTTCTCTTTCAGTAAACCGGTAATGGAACGATCTCGCCGCCGCCGCAACGGTTCGCCTCTATCTTGCCGATTCCAGATTGAATTGCCTTTCTGGTTACCATTTGACCCCGCTTCCTGCGGCCTTCCTTCTGTCCCATCCGCCGCGAAACCTACCTCCAACCACCCCGACCGCCCACTTCTCTCCGGTCTCTGACCATTTCTCTAGCGCTCATCCAACGGGAAGATGGCGCACAGAGACTTGCGGGTTCCTACGCGCTACCTGGTACCCACATCTCGCGCTGCAAGCGTAATGCTGGCTATTTTCTTCTGGGCAGGTCGTCTTCCAGTCTTCTGGGAGCTAGGGGATCATCTTATAGACTTCTTGAATCCAGCGGGATCGTCTCCTAGACTTTTACACTTTTAGGATTCAGGGGATCCTCTTCTAGACTTCTAGATTTCCACACTTCTGGTTGGTCGTCACACTCCAAGCAGTGTCACCAGATGCAATCCAAACGAAAAACATTCCCTCTTCTCCTTTTCCCCTTCCACTACCACGAGCACACTCCAGCGCCACCCACTAAGACCGTAGACTGGTGGCGCAGTCGCGCAACGTGTCACATATTGCTCTGGTCATCAGAGAGGGGGGTACTTGTATTCCCCTAGAGTTTCTCGATCTGGCCCACGGAGCACCGCCTCGACCCCACCAAACCCCGGTACCCTTTTTCTTTTATTTCAGGGCGGTGGGGAAATGTTGTTGCGCACACCCAACAACGATGGAATTTCGAGGGTAGTGTGGAACTCTAGATAGAATTTGGGTGAAATTGGGACTATACCCCTACCCATACCCACTAAAACCCCACCGCTCAAAGGTTATAGAACCCTTTTCCCTCTTCTGGCTATCCGGGGAGAAGATAAAAGTATTTACTCCTGTACTCTCCGAGGTACCCACGGTAAAACCTCAACATGTTCTTATCTAATAATCAAACCCCAGAACCCTCCCAAGAATCCTCTGCCTCCAGAAACCCAAGATATTTAATCTATGCACTTCTCCGATATGAATTCTAAACATTTGCCTCGGTAGGCAAGCCCACAGTGGCCCCAGGAGCAAAAAGCGCTCCTTACCCTCTCCAGAGGACCAGTGTCGCTCCCTATTGAAGGTTCCTCCTCCAAACCAGTATAAGACAGAGCATATTTCCGGAAACTTGGCCCGTTCGAGCGTGTTGTGTGCTCGGTCGGGGAACACATGGCTCCGGCGAAGCTGGCGACGACGTCATCAGGCGATGTTGGCATCGCGTAAGCTTAGAAGAGCCCCGGAGAGGCCGTACGGTAAACAGAGAAGACCCGCAGAAGACGTCCAAGGAAAACACGGGGAGCAGCAACGGGGGCGGGTCGGTCGATGCGAGGCCAGAAAGTAACCCGCTTTCTACCTTTTACCCGCGGCGGCGTTTACGCTCCCGCGATTAGAATTGACCTTACTCTCAACTCCTCGAGGGGGAAGCTCTCTAGCCTCCTCTCTCTCTCTCTCAAAAAAAGAAGGAAGATTCTTAAAGGACGCGAAAGGGCGCTGTCGCAAAGAGACAAGCTCTCACCGTTATCGATCGCTTCCCGATCGTTTAAATCCAGTTAGCGTTATCTTTGTAACACCCTTCCGAACTCTTTCGAGGGAGTCCGCCGAATCGCAGAGCCCCGGAAAACGAGGTCGTCCGACGACAGAGCGACGGCGACGTCTCCAGAGGCTTTCCCGCGAGTCCGACAGCCAACTCGGAACGAAATCACGGTTATCCGGCGACGATTTTAACGCCGGATGCGACCGGAGCTTTACCGCCCCTCTCTCGCACACCCTCGCAAAACCCCTTGCAATTTTCAACAGGACGAAGACGACCGTCGACGAGGAACTTTGTTCGCGCCCTCGGAAAATAGTTCGCGACAACTTATTCACGATCGAACCCCGACGCGGACCGAGATCAATTCGATTCGAGTTACCGGGCGCACAGCCGTGTAACAGTTGCACTCACTCGCCTGCTTGCTTCCTCCCTCGCTCGCTCGCTTCTCCTCCCTCGCTCGCTCGCTTCTCCTCCCTAGCTTGCTCGCTCGCGGATATTCTGCTGAATTGTAAGGAGAGAGCGGCAGGAAATGCGCTGGCACTTCGGACCTCGGTTGCAAGACCCCGGGGTTTTAAATCTTCTCGCTACCCTCTCGGAAAGCCAACTCCAGAATACGCCTCCGCCCTTTTACGCCCCTCTCTCTCTCCCGCCCCGCTCTCCCTCCCTTTCTACTTGCGCTAACTAAATCTCAAGCGGGGAGCAAAACATATTTTCTCCTGCAACACCGTCCGAAAAGTCGCCCCGAAATAAGAACGGACGTGTCACGAGATGATGAATGGAGTCGAACGAAACTTTGGCAACCTGTGACGGAAATGTTTGACAGTTTTTTGGCGGATTTGTTCCGAGGGTGGAAACTGTACGAGAAGTTTGCGGTTGGAAATCTCGGATGGCGAGATGCTGAGAGACTTGATTACCAGACTGCGGATCTTTATGCAAAATTGAAATTGTTCCCGGAAAATTTTCTGCGGTTGGAAATAATGTACCCACACATCTTCAGCTTTTTAAATTAATTTTCACTTGCTCAATCTTTTCATAAAATATGTTCGGTTGGGAACGTTACGGCCCACTGCATCACCCTTATCGTCCATCGTCCATGTTGAAGGGGTGAAGGCAGCCCTTAAACACGGACTGGAGAACATTCTCTTGGTCAGACATCTCGAAAACTATTCCACTCTTCTATCTGTAATATAATATATTTCCCTTATCAGCGCCCGTTCATATTGAAGGGGTGAAAACAACCCTCAAAGCCAAGAACGAAAAACACATTCACTCGAATATCTCCCATCGAGGCTAGAAAAACACTCTAAATGGCCTCTTTTCCAGGATATTCCCCTAAATACCCTCCCAACCCTAACATTTTACTTCCTCATTAACCCCTTGCTATTTATTTCTCGGTTGCGGTGATTAGAATCTCTTTGTCGTTCGTAATGTCCCGGTGGAAAAAGACCGTTTAACATCGATGTGAACAGGGTACAATTTTTATTCAACCCTTAGTGCTTGGACGTTAACCTTAATTAACCCTTCAGCCTTAAAATTATGTCTCAATCCTAAGGACCTCAATTTTAAAAGAAAATCTACGCAAAAAAATTTTTATAGTGGATTGAAGATCGACTTATTTTTCACGCGACTGAATCTGCAGAATTAAATTGCCAGGCAAGGGGTTGATTGAAATAATTATTTTAGCACCTGGTCCATTTCCCCCCGATTTATAATTTCGAAAGAAAAATCTACACAAACTATTTAAAAAATTTTACACGAGACTGAATTCCTGGAATTAAATTGTAAGGGGTTGATGACCTCGGTACACTTACTCTTCAGTCCCGAGGATCAGTTTCCAGTTTACCCCATCGATTTCCAGTTTCGAAAGAAGAATGTACGCAAAAGATTTCGAAAATTCTCGAGTCTAAGGGATTGGAGATCCGTTTCCGATACATTAGCAGCACTCTGAATAAAAATGGTCCACTGTTCGGAGTGGAATCGTGCTTGGGAATCGAATAGAGATTCGAAGGAATGGCGGGGACCGGTGTGTTGGCGCGTAGTAAGGCGGCAACAGGGTGCAGAAGGAAAGAGTGCGACGCGCGGAAAGGAGGCCTCTGAATAATTTACCGGCAGGCTTGTTTCTCTGAATAAGCTGGAGCACGGGGGCGGCGTCCTATTGTCGGCGGTGGATGGAAGGAAACGCGGTTAACGAGTGGCAACGGTTGGGTAATTGTTCGACTCCGGGGCTGTCTATCAGCAGGTGGATCGTGTCCGCATTATTTAAACGGCCGCGTAATCTTCGGACAATGTCCCGGACGCCGACAACAGCTGGTAATCGTCCGAAAAATATCGATCGTGACACAGACGCAACACACAGGGCGAGGATCGATGCCAGAACTCGCGGGTGGCTCGTTATTATGTTACGGGCGTCGCGGGCTTGACAAAGGCGGACATATATTTTCATAAACACCGCGGGACATTTAATTTCGCGTTGTCGAACCGATTATCAATTTTCGGGGGCCTCGACGGTTATTGCCGTTTCATTAGTTGCAATAAATCCCGCGGCGCCCGCGTTCGCGATTGTATGAAAAGCGTCCGCAAGCAGCCGATTGTTTTCTCTCGCATGCATCATTCGCCATATTCCGGCTGATTATTCCGACGATATCGTCATCCTCTGGCGATAGCACACGCAACACGTTTCGGTACGCCTCGCGCATAATATCGGACCCGTCTTTATCGATTCCCCTCGAATACGTCGCGGGAGGAAGGACGCGCCCGACGCGACGGAAATGCATATTTCATTTCGCCGAATAATATGGCGGCTGTCTACGGCACCCAGGGATATCCTAAGAGCACGTCGCCGACAATTGTTTGCCGGGTTTATTTGATGATCGCGCGATTACCTTCCTCGAATATTACCCTGTAATTGGGTCACCAATTACCGATGTTACGGGTGTCGTATTTTCCAGCTTGTTAACTTAAATAAGACCGAGACGCGCTCGCGACAAGCAATTTATTTCAACACCCTCCGCCTGCCCACCGGGCGCCGCGCGTTTCAAAATCGTTTTATTCCTCAGGCTAATAGTGGATCGCGAGAGAATTATGCTTGATACCGGTCGCGTTCGCTGCGGAAGAATAATGAACAGCCGCCACCTACCCTTCGTCGTTGCGTTGTCCTCCGCTGTTAGGAAATACGATATTATGGGAGTTAGAGCGTTTCCTGCGTCGCCATTGGAGCAAGACGATCCTGGCTAGTGTCATTTGTCAGCCACCGTGACGATATTTCTCGCGCAAAAATTCGCGAACGGCGTTCCAGCAATCTGTACCTCGTTCTTAGGAATTTGTTAAAAGCCAAAATAAAAATTAATGGTGCAATTGTCTCAAGCTGCAGTCATTTTTATTGGCACCTCAGAGTTGAAAATTTTTAATCTTGTCACTGTTTGAAATTGCAGGCGGCCATTTTTGTTATATATGCACAAAATCTACGAGTATCTCGTCATCAAAATCTACGTAGCGTACGTAAAAACACTAAACGTACTACGACCGGTCAGAATTTTCTAATGAAAATGAGACCAAATATGATATAATTCCGATGATATTTACTTGTAATGGACGATGGAAGTTTCGGGCGCAAAGAAGGGCAGCGTATGGACAGTTCAAAGAATTTTCCATACGCTGTTCTTCCTTGCGTTCGAAACTTTCATCGTTCATTACACAAGTAAATATCATCGGAATTATATCGTATTTGGTATCATTTTCATTAGAAAATTGCCACGAATATGTTGGTGAAAGTTCCATCAAAAAATAATGAAAAATAAAGAAGTTTTGTCATTAGATTAGTGTGGTCTCACCGATATACCCGAGCTGTATGATGTCATACTTCTCGGCGACGAGGCCTCCCGAACTTCATGGCCCCTCAAGGGGGTACACTCCACAGTAGCGGGGATAGTTCTAGGACACTTATCGGCCAGATATTTGGGACATTTATGGATAAAATACTGTACTTTTAAGGCTCGGTAGGTTTAGTGTTAAATGTACTTTAATCCACAATCCCACAAGTGTTAAGAAGCAGATTGGAAGCACGAGCTTCAACATGGTTGGAAGAACGAAGTCTGTAAACAGTTGAAATTCCGGTATTATGCTAGGGATTCCGGGGGTAGTTAATGGGTTAATCTTGCGGTAGAAGGAATAACAGTGATAGTCGATCGACTATTTCCCAGGGAGTCGATTAAAGAGTGTCTGGAGCGCAGAGGCGAAAGAAGCGCGGAGTCCCGAACAAAAACCAGCCTGATAAGTTTGTCCTCGCGAGAGAGAGGTTTACCTTTCGTTAGGTAGGAGTGCTCGCCACGGTTTTCAGGGGGACAGAGTGTCTAGTTAGCCGGCTCGGTGGAGCTCTTCTCGCTTTCCCAGAGAGTCCGCGTAACCGGGTCCGTCGTTGAAACGATTAACGCGTGCCTCTTCCTCCAATAACTGACTACTGCAATCTCTCTCTCTCTCTCTCTCTCTCTCTCTCTCTCTCTCTCTCTCTCTCTCTCTCTCTCTCTCTCTCTCTCCTTCCCTCTTTGTTCTATGGCCGCTGTTACCGGCTCCTTAACATCCCCGTTGCTATATCTTGCGGCACCCTTGCCTTCCCAGAGAACTCCCCGATAATCGTCTGAATGAACCGAACACTGCCGGAGACAGAACTGTGTTACAGAAACGTGATCATCTTGAAACTTTCGTGTATAGTGGTTGGGTAATATCCTAGTATTCCTGAATGTTGTTTTGCAAGGGTTGTTCCAGGAAACCAACCATGAAACACAATATTCCTCTCATTTTTAAATTTTCGTGTGTAATAGTAGGATGATGGAACATTGTTCTTCAATTCTTTGGGGGTGTTGTTCTAAGGGCTGTTTGAGAAAACCACCCCTGAAATACAGTATTTCTCTCATCTTAAAATTTTCATGTATAATAGTTGGATGATCCTGGATATTAGTCGTGATTATTCTTGAATTTTTTGAGGGCGTCGTTCTAAGGGTTGTTTGAAAAAACCACCCGCAGGATACAATATTTCTCTCATCTTAAAATTTTCATGCACAGTTGAATGATTACTCTTGAATGTTTTATGGGTGTAGTTCCAAGGGTTGTTTGAGAAAATAATCCGTAAACTATGTACAATCCTCTTCATCTTGAAATTTTCGTGCATAATAGTTGCATGGTTATTCTTGAATTTTTTAGGAGTGTCGTTCTAAGAATTGTTTGAAAAACCACCCCTAAATAACAAATATTTCTTTTATCTTGAATAATTGATCTAATGTCATTTAAATATTTTAAGCAATATCCCAGGAAAAAACCACCCCATTGTCTTAAAACTTTCACATATAATGACCACATAACAGATCCTTATTCTTGAATATTTTGGAGGATGTCCCTTAAATGTTCGTTCACCCTTAATTTCATTTAAGAAATAGCGCAGACGAAACCCACCCTGTTATATTAAAACTTTCACTTCTAATAATCACGTAACAGAGTCTTGAATTTTTAATGGGTCCTACCAAAGGGTTGTTTGAGAAAGCCACCCCTGAAGTACAATCTTTCTTCCACCCTTCATAATAGATTCAGTCTCATTTAAATATCATAAACCATCACTCCCCCAAATAAGTGATAAACTCAAGGGTTCCTACCCTTATATTACTCCCAAAGTACAACAGAGTTTTGAAACCGTATTTCCAAATAAGAACACAATTTAACAAACTATGAAAAGAATTTCCACAGGACAGCACATGCTTACATGTTGAGTTGGTCCACAGTTGACACTCCACGTCTCCAACATCGCAAATAAAATATTAAAGGTTATCACGGTGGCCCAAAAAATCGACCGTCCATGTCCATTCGATCGAAGTCGAACTTCCTCGATATTGTGGAGCCAGAAGCTCCCGGAGCTTTGAAAAGCGCAGGAAATTAGAAAGAACTAGAGGACTGCCACCGCGGTTGCTAAAGCATATACCTGATCAGTATACGAACCTCGAGATCGCAGATTCGAAGTCCCGTTTACCCGGTTCTGTCCGCTTTCTTCTAAAATCCCACAATATCCGCGCAAGCAAACAGTGGCCAAGAGAAAAATCTCTGCGACTCTTCTTCCCTTTGATCTCTCTTCCTCCATGGTCGGAACCGGAGTCTCCTCTACCTAAGATGATGTACTGCTCGCGCACGCTACGTACGGAGAAACAAGAAGTATTCGCCAACTCCCGGTCACTATGTTTTGGCGACTATGCGCCACTGCAGAAAGGGCGCATGTTGCTAAAATTATATTTCAGGACGTTATTCACGGCGCTTTCTGCTACCATAAATCGTGAAATATACCTTTCGAAAAATTTATTCTCCCGTCCAGCATCTGCATGGTCGAATGTTTATGCGCATCGATGCACTTTCATAAAAACCCACATTACATATTGAACTACACAGAATTGTCTTTCTTTTATTTTCGATAACGGCCTCGGGCGGTGAATTAAAAAATAAATAGTATCTTTCTCTGATCACATCGAATTTCATTTAATTCTGTGCGTCAAAGAGTTAACGAATGCGAGATTCCCGCGACGTCAAACGATTCAAAGAACAGCAGTCTCTTTCATCAAGCAGAGGGCTAAATTCCTAGGAATTCAGGGTGGAAATCGTCCCCCGTCTACTGCTTCGAGACGTCGTAAAATGTTTCATTATTTTCTGCTAGCGCTGTAAAAATTTTTATTTTCTTAAAATGCGGCCTTGTATATTAACCCTTTGAGGAGGACCGTCGACATATTGGCAACATCAAGACTGCGCGTTTCCTCGTTGAGATTGCGAACGCCTACTTTAACAGGGGATCATTATTCCTGACAATGTTCTTCTGTATACGATCTAATATCCTCGGCGAGATATTTTCACCCCTATTTTTACCAAATGTGTTGAAAGGCGCCTCTCAAGATTTTTAATAAAAATATTTCTGCACTCGATTTCATCTATTTTACCTAAAAATGATATGCCATCGAATTTGCACGTTAAAAAATCTCGATCAGAGAGGGTGGATTAAAAAATAATTCATACGTCGACGAGTGTGAAATTCCTGCAACGTCTAGCGGATCAAGGGACACCATGGGCTCCTCCATCAGGCGAAGGGTTAGCTGCCGAGGACATCGACGAGGCTTCAGGGGTGGGTAGCAAGGCGCCAGGGCCAGGGTTGACGTAATCGCGAGAAAAAAGGCGTGGAAATATTGACTCGGTCGCAATGACACGAAACCTCGGATAAAATAGGATAAGATATCCGGTGGGTGTCTCATAGAGGCGGCGCGGGGTCCCGGCGAATCGGCCGGCTAGCGTCGAGGATCGGGGTAGTACCGGGGCCAAGTTATACGGCAGGATTACGAGATTGCCACCGGGGGATTACGAGGATAGCTCCCGGAACGTCCAATCTCAAGGATAAACACTTTCCTACGTTCATGATGCCGCTCTCTCTCTCCTTCGTCCTCTGGAGGCCTCCTTCCGTGAGAGAAGAAGATTCGCGGAGGCGGCTGCTATCCCTCTCCCATTTTCCACCCCCTGAGTTCCACAGCCCCGAAGACGCGAGGGAGAGAACATCCCCCTTATTGAGACACAACGGCGCGAGGCAACAACCACCTTCTGTCTCCTCTGGTGACTGTCGCACCCCCTGCGGCCCTCATCCACCCCCGGCCAAGGGTAGAGATCCTCGTTCGCATTCCTGGCCGCTATCGTCGGAAAGTTGACGGGGACCGTGAAAGAAGTCTTAACGGCTCTGCCCGGTCGACGAAGTTGCCGATCACCGAGGAAAAGTCGCGGGCCCTCGCGAACGGCTCGATAAACGGGAACAAAGGGGCTCCGAACGCCCCGGGGGAGGGGCTGTCGGGACAGGGGGCTATATCCTCGAGCTATTCGAGAACTAGTTTTATCGAGCTTACTCGGCTCGCCAGCTCGTACGTCGCGTCGTGTGCCGGGGATCTTCGGTTCCCAATTCGATCCTTTTGCCTAGCAAATTCGGCAACATTGCGCGCGAGACTTTCCGGTACTATTTCTGGGCGGAGCTTGCTGTTGAATCTACACTAGTGGAATTAATTCTGGACACTTTGAAGTTTTTACGTGAATTTCGCATTTATTCAAATTATTTAATAGACTGGGTGTCTCAGCTGAAGGAGGCCACCTAAATATCTCCTTTATTTTTAATGGCATAATTTAAATGGTATCGAAGGAGCAATATCATAGAAGAACAATTTCTTTTTGTCCGGTTATTTTTTCATAGTTTTTTCAAGGCCATCGTTATTTTTTATCGGGAAAACTTATTTTTTTTATGCCATCTTGGAGCGGCTGAAAAAATACATTTGAATATGTTTAAGTCATTACCTTCAGGTAACCTTGAGTACCAAAAAATGTGATAAAATTGTAGGACAATATTAGGATTACATTTACACCTTACAATAAGTCCAGAAATTTATTTTAATAATTAGCATAGCAGAATATACATTTTCTGCACAAATATGAAATAAAGAATATTTTTATTCGAAGCGTACAGAATTAATTCCACCAGTGTATGCTACTCGAGACCTGACAAGATTATCCCGAAGTTTTGTATTAGATTGTTGCAAGTTTATTGGTTACATGGATTTTTATACAAAAATTGTTGGAGTGAGGTAGAAGACTTTTCTACGAGACTGAATCCTCGAAATTAAATTGCAAGGCAAGGGGTTGGTTACAAAAATTATTTTAGCACCTGGTACACTTACTCCTCAGTCCTGAGGGACCTCATCGATTCACAATTTCGAAATAAAGATTTACGGAAACGATTTTAAATTTTTATAGTGAAGGGGTTGAAGATCCACTCATTTTGTACAAGACTGAATCTTCATAATTAAATTGTAAGCTGTGGGGTTGATATGAAGAATGTTGCAAGTTTATTGGTTACATGGATTTTTATACAAAAATTGTTGGAGTGAGGTAGAAGACTTTTCTACGAGACTGAATCCTCGGAATTAAATTACAAGGCAAGGGGTTGGTTACAAAAATTATTTTAGCACCTGGTACACTTACTCCTCAGTCCTGAGAGACCTCGTCGATTTACAATTTCGAAATAAAGATTTACAGAAACGACTTTAAATTTTTATAGCGAAGGAATTGAAGATCCACTCGTTTTGTACAGGACTGAATCTCCATAATTAAATTGTAAGGCGAGGGGTTGATATGAAGAATGTTGCAAGTTTATCGATTACAGCAAGCACCACTGTAATCAATAGACAGCGGATTTTAATACAGAAAAAATTGTCGGGGTGCTATGAAAATTGTTTGAACTGTTTTAAATTGCAACTACCCATTTTTGTCACAAACGTATCTCTTCACCATCATCTGGGCCTCTTCTTTCATGGTACAACGCGCGCACCAGAAATAATCACCGTTCCGTGGCCTCCAATGTTTTCCCAGCATTCCCGGAATGGCGTACTTTTTGTCTCGGTTCGAAGGAGCAGCCGAAACTCCCGGGAGCCTCGATCAATCCCCGAAATAGCCGGTCTCCTTCGATTTTGCTGAATAACCAACGACCCACGAAGACTCGGCAAAATTCGCAGTGGGTGTATAATTGTCCGGGGAGTGTGTCGATAACGAGTATAATTCATCCGTGCGCCTGCGAAAGGAATAAATGAATAAAGCTTGGCTGTGACCCAGTGTGTAAAGTGGGTCGTGCGCGTAGAACACAGCGGTCGTGATAATAACCGAAGGAAGAATAATATTCTTTGCCGAAAGAAGGGTCTCAAGTATGGCGGTTAGGGGAAGAGTTAACAAGGTTCGAAGGAGGGGTCTCGTTTGATCAGAATCGTGGACGTACCTGAAGATGAGGCGGAAGAACGTGGACCAGGAGCAAACAGATGCTCGAGTGGTTGTAGCGGGAGGCCTGTCCACAAACGTGGAAGTGCGTGGCGAACGAACAAACGAACGGGCAGAGAGTCAACGAAAGAGCACACTTGAAGGGTTACTTTTCCGTTTCATTCAGCGGAGTATTCCTACCGGAAGCGGAGGCGGTGCGCGCTGTTGGAAAACAGGGGCTCGCATTCAACGCCGCCCGGTGGCTGACTACGAATGGTCGGCTAAAGATCAACGTGTTCGCGGCAGTCACGTACCCTCGAAGACCGTCGAGCACGAAATTCCTCTAGTCTCCCTTAATCCTTCGGCCACCAACTTTTTACCACCTCCTGGCACAATTCCGCTCCCGAAAGCCTGTTCCGCCGAGTTACCGACATCCGCGGATCTCCCATTTTGTCCCCTTTTTATCAACCGACGACTGACATTGCGGACGTGCCGGACTGTACAGACGTTCATTACATTACCGTTCTACCGGAATAATTTCACCCCTCGTCTACGATTCATCGCCACGCCGCCTGGCAGATTTTCAAGGCACGCTCCGACTGCCAAAAGTCTACCAATCTACGTTAATTTATTTTTCAGAATTATATTCTCGTTCGGCGGATCCTTTCGGACATACAGTGAGTCCTGAACTCACGCGGATTCATAAATTCTTATTGTATTCAGAAAGCATTCAGAAAGTTTTGATCTTGGATTTTAAAACAATAATACGCTGAAATTACAATTATTTTTACCCCTCCAACTGCGGGTACTTTCAGCACAGCCGTTCGCTCTAAATGCAAAAGAAAAACGAAAACAAAAATAAAATGAAAATAAATATATATTAGATGATTGCATAAGTTCGTGCCCGATTTGAAAATATCAATTATGTATAGTTATTTATCAACTATATGTATAATCACCATTCTTTTCTAATTCCTAGAAAATTTAACCATTTTTTAAATTTAATTTAACCAATCTAACCAAATTTTTAACCAATCTTTAAAATTTAATCATTGCATTTTATTTTCAGATCGGACACGAATTTATGCAATCATACATTCTAATTTTAAATTGTATTACTGAAGTGATATTCTATTTTAAAAGATTTTTTTAATTTGATATCAGCAAAAATTAACATGTTGTTTACACCCGCAGTTAAGGGCGATTAAACCTTCGAGATGTGGCGTTAGACTGAACCGAGAAATGTTGACTAACAATTGTTTGGGATCGTGCGGATACAAGGTCTCCGTCTTGGGAATGACTTGTTTTGCCTGCGGAAGCTCCAGTTGGGGTGAGGGAGGTTACAAGAGAAGATAGAAGGCTATTTGTCTTGTTTTATCCATGTAGAATAGGCGTGGCTACGGTGCTCCCGAGTTCTATGGAGCTGGGGCAGTGATCCATGGGGCGATTTATGTTCGTGTTCGGAGTGTACACGTTAAGAATGTTGCTCTGAAGATCGCAATGATGTTCCACTTTGAATCTCTTTACAGAGACTGTCTTTTTATGTGAGGCGGACCGAGTAGGCGTGGCCTCGTTGCTCTTAATTTCATTTTAATGAGAGTGGGGGCAAACTTTGTCCTCTATAAATCAATCTGTAAAGATCACAATTAAGCTCCACTTGAAATCGATATTTTTCTAGAAATAGGATGCTCTTGGTAGGCTTCTTATCTCCCGATTTTGATGGAGCCAGATTAAAGGCTCCGTCTTATTGGAGACAAATTCTTATCTTGATCTACATTTCCCAAAAATCTGACCTAATCGTTCTCTAAAGATGTTTCATTCTCCAAACTGTCTCTTTGTACACAATGCCCTAATAGGCGTGGCTTCGTGGCCCCGGATTTCGAAGAAACTAGTTCAACACCAGCTTCCTCGGCATATTTGTCTCTCGGGTGACTATTTTACACATTCCTACGATACCTTCAGTAGAACAGATGGATTCAAGTCTGAAACAAGGATCTACTGGCCCACACCACTCCCCGGTTTGCCCCCGAGGGCAACGTTCATAAGACAGCCCGCAGTTCCGCCACTTTCCAGAGAAAAATCCGAGACTTGTTGAGACATTTCGTTAACCCTAAGCGATAAGCCTCTCTATCATCGAGTAACGAAGCAAGTCGTGGGCTAGCTGTTTCGACCTTTCATCGGTCAGAATTTATAGAGCCGAGGCCGGATTGAAAAATCCGTGGCCAACGGTCACAGGAAAGTTCGACAGCTCGTAAGAGCGGCGCGGAGAGGCGAGACCAGCCTCGTTGTCCGCCGCTTATTTATGAGCGCGGCGTTCGCGTGGTTACGCAATCCGGGTGTTTATGGTCGGGTAACGGTGCAACTTACTAGGCCAGGCTCTGTTGGTACCGGTGCTCAGCACTCGGCTCGTAGTAAACCCGTCCGAAGCAACACCCTCTCCCCGAACTTTCCCCCTCTAGCGTCGCGGCCGGTTGGTTCTTGGGGGTGTCGAGGGGTGCGATATCATCAGCTCCGTTGCCCGTCGTTTTTATAAGGAACGCTCCGCGAGCGTCGGATCGCGTAAATTTCACCCACTCTCTATCTCCCTCTCTCACTCTCTCTCCTATTCTCTCTCTCTCGCGTCTCGGCCGTCCGCGCGAAAACTTTCCGACGAGCTTTACAGCGACCCACCCCTTCTTCCTCCGTAGGGTGTTCGCGTCCGCGAGGGGCGTGGGACGGTACGGGGGATGGAAAAAATGAGCGGCGGCCAAGGGATACGCGTCCGCGCGCGCGTTCGGAGATCGTTACGCTCGAGCACATCCAGCGAAGAAGTTTATCCCGGCTTTTCCGGGGGAGGCGAAGAAGGAGGGTGGGAAAAGAACGGAGAGAAAAAAGAAAGACGTGTCGGGGGAGCAGGGGCGGGACGGAACCGAGGGACGACGACGCTACGGAGCCGTCCCAATCCGGGCTGGCAATATCGACGCCGGGCGGACACACACAGATCGTCTCATCTCAAAGAATCAATTTCACTCGGAATCGAATTGTGAGGATCTCTTGAAAAATAGGATTCTTGCGGAATTAATTGTTACTCACTTTAGCCAGACACGATTCCATCGTAGAGCAAAACTGTTGTGGCTTTCAGAGTTGGGCATTAATCGATTAAAATTTTAATCGAGATTGATTGATTGATGTGTGTACGATTAAAAAGTAGTCATTGAAAAATCGGAGATTGATTCAATCGATTCATGAAGTTAATTTGTTAATCGTTGATTAAATTTTTGCCCAACTCTACTTTCAGCTAACGAGCATGACAAGGGTTGAAAACATTTACGAAAACATTTCGAACGTATTGAACATATTGTGGAAGAATATGAATTTCTATTTCTGGAAAATCTATTTCCAGATTGCTGCAATTCAGCTAAAGAATTTTTCTTTTACTTATCGTAATTTTTTTGTTATCTTAAGTGCATAAAATCTACTCATTAGAGGAATACAAAATTTCAATAATACTAGTTTCAAACCTATTAAACATATTGAGGAAGAAAATGAATTTCCCTCCAGATTGCTGCAGTTCAGCTGGAAAATTTTTCCCTTACTGGCCGTAATATATTCTTGTCATAAGCGCATAAAATCTACTTATACCGTTTTCGAAGTAACTTCGATTTCCCCATTGAACGGCACTCTAGACGCCTCGAGTAATTCCCCGAAGTTTTCGCAACACCATAAAATAGTCCGAGGGGTTAAGCAACATGCCTGACAATTACCGCGAGCGCAAAGTTCGGGCGAATTAAATCGGGAATAGAAGACCCAATATTAGTTCGCAGGAGAGCAGTTTGCCCAGAATGTTGCGAGCGTCTCCGGGGCACTGAGGGTTCAACAAAGAAGCAGAGGTCGATATGGAGCGCATAACCGAGGCGCAACCTGTGCACACAACCAGGTTTCCCGGTGTCCTACGATGTCGACGGTGCTCGACAATTTGTTTGCAGGTCCCATTCTTCCCGGCATGCATCTTCAGGTGTGTACGATTGGGGCTCCGTGGAGTTCCAAGATAAATGAACACTGAATTCTCCACGGCCCAGATCACGCCCCCCACTCTACCTTCCCTCTCTACAACCCTATTCCCCACGCTTCCGCGGGCCGGTCAAGTGAGTAATCGGATATTAAAACATTATTAGAAGAATTTAATAATACTGTTATATTATTTTCAACCTATTAAATGTATTGACACATTACCAACCGGTGATTATTGCATAATTTTAAAAATCTGTTGTATATGGCTAAACACTTTTTAATGGAACCTTCAATAACAATAGCAATTTTTATTGTAAACTAACAAGTCGCCCTCAATAACGTCATCTAATAGTTTCATTTAAGATTGCAATGTAGAAGAAAATTTCTATGCTTTCTTTTGGTACAGCACAATTATTGAAAAACTTATTACAGTAAATTCTCTATAGACGCGAGGGGATATTTGGTCGCATCTACCGTACAGGATAGCTATTTTTTTATCTTCAAAGACCGAGCCGAACGTAGAGAAGGACAGCGCGAGGTCGAAGCGACTGCGACTGCGCGTCGCATTAGTAGTGGTTTACACCGATATACCCGAGATCAGATTACACAGTGGAAGGGATATTTTTGTTGCGTACGTATATTTTTGTTTTTATCGTGTACGGTCTTGTTGCGTTTATAGAGGATTTACTGTAATAGGCTCCCGGTAGGTAAAGTGTTACGAAAGAAGATGAATTTCTATTTCACTCCTGATTGTTGCAATTCAGTTAGAAAATTTTTATTCTACATAAAGAGGTCTCCGCTGTCTAGTAATGACAGAGGGGGGTAACTATACTCCCCTCAACTCGTGCTTCCTCCCCTCAACTCGTGCTTCCTCCCCTCAACTCGTGCTCCCTCCCCTCATCTGCCTCGGCCCGCTGAAGAACCGAGGTTTTTTTTTTTACTTGGGAAGCCGAAAATCGTCTCTGGGGTCCTTGTTGTGCGCCGTTTTTCCCGGAAGCCTGGAAAGGGAGCTTCCTTGTGCGGTGTCGGGAAATTCTGAGGAAGCTCTTTACATTCCAATTGTCGATCGGATCGATTCCCGTGGAAACGGTTCCATAGGCCAGGTTCCAGGAAATGACGATACGGCGAAACCGTACCATACCATTCCTTCTACTTCTTCTCGGTTTCCCCCCCCCCCCCCCCCCCCTCTCGCTCTCTTTCTCTAGCCGCAGACGTTCCGAGGCCGCAATCGAGAAACTAGAAGCAGACTTTTTAACTGCAATTAGGCCGACCCTATTACCCTTCGCCGCCCGCTAGAATTTCCAGTTGCCGTTGCCGGAGAGGAAAACTTGCGAGGTTCCGTTGACGAAGTATTCGCACCCGGCCAAGTTTCGAATATCCGAGCCCCCCGGGAAAATGAGCGGCTCAGAATATTCAACGGCACCGACATTGAGTCATGGCCGGTCTGATAGCACGCCATGCGAGATAAATGCGCCCCGGAATTGAAGGAACCGGCCACAATCTTCCCCCGATGACGAAGAACACCGCGCTTTTATTCCGAAGTGTAAGCCCTCGATGAACTATGACGAGCTAGTTGGACAGACGTAAAGTCCTCTTAACAAGTTTTATTGCAGCCATCTTGGACGGCGGAGAACCCGCTTTTATTTAAAACTGTGAGTCCTGGAAGTCCTCTTCATCCTCCTCGACCATTTTTACGTCACATTAATGGCGAGGAATGATTTTTACAGATTCTGTAAGTGTCGCCATATTGGGACTTGTCTCCCCACTCTACCTTCCCCCTCTACGGTCACGTGACACGTCTCGGCACTGGCAGAGAGGGGGTAACTCTACACAGCAACCATTACAATCGCGAATTTCTCATATTAACCCTCATACGCTTCTTAGAAATATGTAGTTGCATAAAAGATTCTATGATACTTTCTCACCCATTTTTGCTTCACACTTTAAACTAACAAACTTTGCTTCGTTTACCACGTCACATTTTAGAGAAATACATCTCACAACACAGATAAAGAGGGACCGATCATTTTATATTATGTAAAAATAGTAAATGGATGAATTTTCACCCTGAGGAACGTACGAGAGTTAAAAAGCGCCAAAAATAATTCTAACTCCAGGGGTTAAACCAGGGGGAAAGGAATAGGAAATTTCTGGGGTAAACTTTACTTTACCGGACTCAAAATTTGTGCCTTTCTCCTATAAATAATTATGTACATATTTGGTATGTAATCCAGTAGATTTGTACCTGGGGATCCTGCAGATCGAAGTTTCGATCCTCTAGGATCAATGGTTCAGGAGATATGCTTGATTAAAGTTGAGCATTTTTCAGTGTTTTTGACAGGTAAGAGCGCCGCCATATTGGTTTGTAGTGACGATCGCGCTTATCGAACAGAACCGCTAGATGGCAGCAATCTCAGAGTTAGGATATTTTGAGTCTAGGAAAGCTGATTAGAAAAGCAGAGTTTGGTCTGTAAGATTCGGGTCTTTATCGACGCCAGAAACGATCTGGGCGCTAAGTGGTATACGTTGTTTAATCTACTCGTGGATTTCAAAAGACCCTTTAATCAGACTCTCGGTGCCTCTCTATCTCGCTTTCTGTTTCCGTCTCTTTTTTGTCGCGAGGCCTCCGACGATTTCTCCGCAGACGACTACGAAGTGGCTGCGATTAATGGCAGCAGCGCTGCGGCGCAAATAGGTCACCGTTTCCAAAGTCGAGCGTCGACGCGACAGATTGATGGCGGGGGCACGCAGAGAGCCGGATTGCCAGCGAAAGTAACGCGCATCGATTACGCCGCTTTGAATCCGAAACGAGGAGGCCGACGAGGAATCGAGTCGGCGCACGCTACCTTGAAAAGCCCGTTTTCTCCGTGGAATTCCATTACTCGGAAATTACAATTTACACGAGAAAAGGTTGCCGACGAAATAAATCAATTCTGATATATCAAAAGGAAATCTAGCAAATACTCGAACACCTATCGGAGTATGTACCTATTAGGATTTGTGGGTGAGTCTCTCCTAAGTTACTTGTTGTACGAAGAAGTTTAAATTAACAATTAATCATTTATATCAACAATATTCTAACAAATATTGGGAAGAAAAAATTGGTAAAATACCGAAGTTCACCAATCACAGGCGCGTCAAATGTTCGAGGCATTGACGAAAAGCAATTAAACATTTATATAATGAACAATATTATAATAAATATTGGAAAGAGAAAATTGTTGAGATAACAAAGTTGATATTTTATTATTTGCGTTCATTGTCAACGCACTACGGTTCCGACGGCCGTTCTGGACGAGGATGAGCATGCTCTCTGCCTCGAGAAGGTCTCCGAGAGAGGTCGAGGTGGAGAGAGGAAAAGAGAAGGAGAAAAAGCCGTGAAGAGAGCGAGGGAGGGGTGGGCGGGAGGGACGGGAGGGACGGGGGTAGTTGGAGAGGTGAGAGAGGCAGGAAGGAGGCGGGCACGAGGGGCAGAGAAGGTAACGGCGCGGTAGAGGAGCGGCAACCGGCTCGACTGGAATCCAATGGCGCAAAGCCAAGAATTTTCAGTTTTCATCAGGAATTTTCCGTCTCGGCGGCGTTCGCAAAAAACATCGCTGGGATGGATCTCCGCCCGGCACCGGGGAAAACGAGGGCCGAACAACGGGCAGGCCGCGGACAAAAACCTGAGAGACCTCTATCTCGTCCGGGTGGGGAGTTGGGGGTGGGTTGGAATGGGTTCGAAGTTGTCCGGAGGAGTCCGAGGGGAAACGTGCGGCCGAGGCCGTTTGCAACGGTGGAAACTCGGCGTAAAAATGCGACGGTCCCGGGCCGCTGTCTTCCATTAAAAAGTTGCGGGGGAACCGCGCCGTGTATTCCGAGCACGAAATGCTCGCCCGCTAGTCGACCCGAACGACCCGCTTTGCTCGCTGCTCGCGGGAAATTACGCTCGGAAAACGCTCCGCCGAGGAGCGAGTAGGTGTGTAGTCTTCTTCTAATTAACTGTGAGCCGTGACGTCGTCGCTCCGCGTCGACCGCGTCTCGATATCTGCTTCCGGACGGTCTTTGTCACTAGAATTTCTTCGAATGCGACGTTTTCCCCCTTAGCGTCGCGCGGTAAAAAGAATGTATCATTTTCTCTCGACTAGATACTCCCGAACAGGGCTGAAATGTCTCGAATATGACATTTTCCCCCTTAGCGTCGCGTGGCGCGAGAGGAGAATTCAATCTTTGTATGATACTGTTGGTACTATTAGAGGCTGCATGAAGTATTAGGGATGAAAATTGGGCCTTATCAAAGGAGAATTCAATCTTTGTATCAGGGATCCGCATTTTGGGCCAGGAATTGGATAATTCCTGATACTGGTAGTACTATTATTAGTCCCATGAAGTAGTAGGGATGATAATTGAGCCTTAAGGAAGCAGGTTTCATTCTTTGTATCCAGAACTGACATTGGCCTATGCTCGTGACATTAACCACGACGCTGACAAGTAAAATTAGGCCACTAAATTCCAGTTTTTGAGGACCGGAATTTTGGGCCCGAGCTAGTATTGCGTTAGCGATGTATAAATAAATGAAGAAGGCTCCCCGGCGCGTTGGTAACGCAACCTCGTTACGATTCACGTCGTCCATGCGCCATTTAAATCGCTGCGGGCCGGCCTCGGGTCGCCGTTCGCTCGGGCCCCGGCTCCTACGCCGGTGGAGAAGTGGGACCGGTGTGACGGGTTCGCAGATGCGAGGGCCCCAGCTCGCGCGCCGCTACTTATCCTCCGCAAGCCTCGGCCCGCTCGTACGTAAACGGCCAGGCGATCGGCACACGTTTCCTCCTGGAAATCGCGGATAACGGTCGTTCCTCGATCTCTCGGCGTCGATTTCAGGCGTCAGCTTCCGGGAAACGATCCTCTCTCTTGGTCCTCCTATATCTTCTCTCTCTCTGCCTCTCTCTCTTGTACACTCTCTACGCAAGATCAAATGATCTGTCCCTCCTGTTCTAATCTCTATCACTGTTTCTCTTTCTCTCTGTAATCTCTCGTTGCATTTCGATTTCGTGATCGCCGGCCACGTAGCCATGTAACCATGTAAATGAGTCACGCGTACTGGATATCGAGCAACGGCAGAATCGGATTAAGAGTATCGGATCGGCCGACATAGAATGCTCGATTGAGAAAGCACTTTGATGAAATGACTTCCAGCCGAGGTGATGTACAACGATTTCATCCGGATCGACGAAGTGGGTTGCAGCGCCAGTCAAATGCTGTATAAAAATTTGCTGATTCTCCCCGTCTGGAAAATTTAACGATCGCCGATTTCATTGCTACTTCGGAAACCGATGGGTTCTCAACGTCGCGGTGGGTCAACCTCGTTGCCTCATTGAGACGGGAGCCCCGCTAATTGTTCGGTCTCCTCGTTTGCGATTAAACATCACGGGATCAAGCGGCACGTACAGTGCAAGTTATTGCGCGTTCAAATTTCCTCGGGGCTGATGTGGAGTTTCGAAGAAGTCGAAAATATTTCTCTTTTTTAATAATTTTTGGAAAATGATTAAATCCGCAAAATAAATTATAGAGAAAATTGATGAGTGTCCGTGTTCATTCTTAAAAATTTTATCAATTCTTTCGCAAAAAATTAGTCAAGTGCTGTGCTAGTAAAATGTCAAAAAATTGTGAGATCATTTTTCGAAATTCTTTCCTTCCTTCGGGAAGAATCTGGTCTTTCCTTATGGAAATAGCGCAACTATTGCACCTTCGGTGGATAGATAAATGAGCCCGATGTGGTAAAATTCCAACCATCTTCGGAGATAAAATTGACTATCGGAGCTGCAACTAGATCTGGAAAATTAGAACATCGCCAGCAGCTTGTAGAAACTAGATAATGTATTACATTGGCATAGCAGGAGCAAAAACAGTGAAAACAGCGAAGGGGGAATCATGTAACAATTTTAATGGTGATCCGGCGGTTGGCGAGCCTGGTGCGCAGTGGTCCCGGTACGTCGATCCTCGACGTTTAATTTCACCGAGACGATTACATATTCCAACTAGCTGCGAAACGCCGGAGATCGTCGTTCCCCTAAATCAACGAACAAGTTCGGCGCTCGGTTTCGCGCCGGGGTATTCGGGCTCGGCGGAAAGTTCGTCCGCGGGGACCCGTTCAGCATTTAAATGGCTGACTCTTAGCTATTTGCGGTTCGTAGCCGGCCCGAAAACTGCCTGGCCGTTGGAAACGGTCAACGCCGGTCAACGCCGAGTCGGAATGGCAAGCGGGAGACTCTGGGACAATGCTTTCTCTCTCTCTCCTTCTCTCTTTGTACAGTTCCCCAGGTGAGGAGAAGGGAGGACGGGGGCGGGTATCGAGTGACGCGAATTCGAGCATCGCTCGCATAAACAGGAGAATCGAATTTAATTCCGTATACGCCGGCAATCGAGCAACGCCGGAGTTTAACGCCGTTCCACGGCGATCAAACGCGCGAGCACGGAGAAACTTGGCCCGTAGTTTCTCCGAGTATCGCGCAATGGCTCTTCCGATAACGGAGGTCGGCTGCGGAGGTTCGTTTCGAGCCCGTTCGTTTCACACCCGGCACCGTTCGCCTAACTAACCCCGCGGAGCCGGCGACGAATTAATCTTCCATATCTTTCGATATATTCTTCAGCGGGGGCAATCTTAAGCAGCCACTTCTTTTTTGGTAAAACAAGGGACGCTCTACGAAATAATTTATAATTAACGTTGAATTTATAACTGAAACTTTAAACCACACGTTCTTCTTGTGCAAGATTTCTGCCAGCAGAATTAGTAGAATCTGCAAAACGCTAGAAGAGTTTGTTGGATAAATTACTTCTATCTCATGGCAGTCTTGAGCTCGATGACCTGGCGCAAAAAATTGGTATTCTAAAGAAAGATGATTTGATAGCCAATCAATTTGATCTCTCACGCAAACATTCACTGATGTTCTCTGTTCACCTCACTGATCAACCCACACAGTTTAAATAAACTCGTGTAAAAATGGACCCAATTCCAGATATAAGACCCTGCTGTTCCTCAATGAGCGACTCCTTTCGTTCAAAAAAAATATCCAGACCTACCCCAAAGACGTGTCAAAACACCCATAAAATTTCGCGAAGATCGCCCCATTCCGTGGCCAGCAATAAATTCCCAAAGATTCCCCGATTTTCGACGGCTTACGCGACGATCCCCCCATTAGCGCTCGCGTTCTCCCAGCGCTCTCGCCCGTGAAACTAACCCTGTGGAACGGGGGTGTGGGTCGCTGGGGGCGGCTCGTAAATCTGCTGGGGAGTCGTCGGTGATCGAGTGAACCGCCGGGAGAACGAGAAAAAAAGCGCAAAAAGACAATGTTTCGGGAAAGAAATCCGCGAGTTTCGGAGCCGGGACTCCGGGCCGCGGTGTCGCCAGGATACATGGCAGCCGGCTGGGCGATTTATCATCCGGGGGGAAAGCGAGGGAAAAATCCCAGCAACCTCTACGATATCGCCGTCGAATATCTCGTCGGCCGGTGGACGATCGATTTCGATTGGAAAACGCGACACACACCGGGCCTCCCCGTTGCTCTCCCTTTCCGTCCCCTCCTCCTCATCCTCCCGAAACCTGTACAAGTATCCTGCGAAACTAGAGAAGTTCAGCAGGCACCTGTTGCACGGATTTCCGCCACGTTTTCCGCGAGCCCGCGTGCGTGTCTGCGCGAGCGCACCTTCGACAAGTGGGGGACGAAATGCGGATGCGACGAACGATTAACTCCGCAATCCGCGAACCCGCCGCCGCTGGAACCTTGACGAGCCGACGCTCTCATGATTCAGTTATTTCTGCTGCTGGA
The DNA here is from genome assembly GCA_028455795.1 of Lasioglossum marginatum. NCBI lineage: Eukaryota > Metazoa > Arthropoda > Insecta > Hymenoptera > Halictidae > Lasioglossum > Lasioglossum marginatum. Next base: position 6,501,248 of record CM052268.1, read on the forward strand.
CGAGCGTCGCGAATCAAGGCGATATGACTCGTCGAGTTTACGTAACTCCATGTGGAAAAACCAGCGAGAAAGTCTACAGCTGCTCGGAACTACCTGCGAAATCGGCTTCAGTCTTTATGCGCGAAGTTTCATCATTTTTCTCAGCCCCTTGGAGCAGCTTGCTTCGACTGAGGATTTTTCATGGGGTAGTTTGAACGTTGAGGTGTGCGTACGATTTTTTTTAATGTTGCACTTTTGTTGGTTAGGTTTTTAAAATTCATCCAGGTCTGCGAACGAGGTGCTTGAAGATAGGAGTTTGATCATTTTTCTCGGATCCTTGGAGTAGGTTGTTTCGACTGGGAATTTTTCATGGGGTAGTTTGAACGTTGAGGTGTGCTTACGAATTTTTTTAATGTTGCACTTTTGTTGGTTAGGTTTTTAAAATTTGTCCAGGTCTGCGAACGAGGTGCTTGAAGATGGGAGTTTGATCATTTCTCTCGGATCATTCGAGCAGGTTGTTTCGACCGGGAATTTTTCATGGAGTAGTTTGAATGTTGAAGTGTACGTAGGAATTTTTTTGATGTTGCACTTTTGTTTAGGTTTTTGAAAAATCGTCGAAGTCGACTATGTTTGTCATTTTCGTTAGCAAATTGAAGGGTACGAGATTTGTTTGTTACAGTGGACAATGGTAAATAATGGATCTCTCTGTTGTCCTGAATGGGTACATGCGAAAAATGAACAATATGATTGAAAAAGGACCTGTATTCTATATCCTTGTAGTCGTTATTTTCGACTGTGAATTTTTCATGGGGTAGTTGCAACGGTACGCAAATTTTTAATGATGTCTTTCCACTGGTTTAAAAATTGCCGGATTCGATTCGACTGTGAACAGCGACTGTGGAACTCGTGTCAATATTTTTAATGAATAGGGGCTTCAGATTTGTCTGGTGATAATGGACAGTGTGGTGCAGTGAATATTTTACACTTTTGTATTGGAGTCTATTTTCTGTGGATTTCTTATTCCGAACACAAATTTTTAATTCGTCATTCCATCAATGGTGCTTCTAAAAATTGCCAGAGTCGACTCTCCGTGACGTCTCGTCATTCAACTGTCATAATTAGACAGATGAAAGTTTCTTCTCGTTACAGTCCGCCAGTGTCATTCCTCGGTAATCATTTTTATCAATGAAACCTGATCGATGCGCCATTCCGGCGACACTTTCAATTCCCTCGGGCGCGTACTCATCGCTCGAAAGATTAATTGCCTCGGAATCATTTTCGAAAATAATTTCCCTCGGAGATTAATTGCGGCAAAGATAAGAGAAAAATGTCATTAATCTCCGCGACAAGATATTCCCGGAGAAGAAAGCTTGTTAACAGGAAAATGTGCATCGATTAAATCGTATCGATTACAGTGGTCGGGTTCGTGTCGCTCTCGGAACGAGTGCAGTATGCAGTCGGGCCGCAATGGGTCACCGCTGCGCCCATGCAGCCAAAAACACTGGTCAGCAATTTCCCGTGAAAGTTCCGATTCCGCATTGTTCGGGATTTCGCGCGACATTTATTACGGGCTTCTCACTCTCTCATGCGCGCGAATAAATTAATACAATCGCTTAGAACGAAAGCAGCAGCAGCAGCGAGGCCGTTTATGATATTCGGGGGCGATAGTAAAACTAGAAATCTGAAATTGCTCGTTCGTACGATGCGGTCCCGACAGCCCGGGATAATATATAGCCGACAATCAGCTTTTTCACTGGGCAACAACGCCGCTCGTTACCCGCAAAATTAAACCGCATCGATCACGCGTGCACACTCGTTAATAGTTATTCACGTACGGTCGCCGCGCCCGGCTCTCGCGTCGCGCAATTCTCCACATAATTATCATCGTCGCGACGACGGCGCCCGTATAAACAAAATATTTCCTTCTGTACCGGCCAGTCTAATTAAAAATACACCGTTGACACCTTTTTCATGTAATACATATCGGAACACAGTTCGAGTATTCTCTGACTCAACTAACGATTCGATTTCAAACTGTTCGGATACTGAACTGTACATTCTATTTTCATACTGAACTCTCTCACTAATTTTACATATGCAAAATTGAAATAGTATCGATTTTAGGATTCTGCGTGGCGCTAGAAATTGTTAGAATTGCGATCAATCATTGGACCGCATTATTATCGCAAGTACAGTATTTTATCCATAAATGTCCCAAATGTTTGGCCGATAAGTGTCCCAGAACTATCCCCACTACTGCGGGGTGTACCCCCTCAAGGGGCCATGAAGCTCGAGAGGCCTTGCCGCCGAGAAGTATGACATCATACGGCTCGGGTATATCGGTGAGACCACACTAATCCAATGACAAAACTTCTTTATTTTTCATTATTTTTTTATGGAACTTTCACCAAGATATTCATGGCATTTTGAATACATATTCGAGTATCTACTTTAATACTGTTGTCAATTAAACAATTTTGTAAATATTAAAATGAGGGGACCATAGTTTCTATTTTTGAATACATATTCGAGTTTCTACTTTAATACGGTTGTCAATTAAACAATTTTTTAAATATTAAAATGAGGGGATCATAATCTCCATTTTTCAACAGAAAAATTTTCGTCTAGGACGAATTTCCCCCTCTACAATTTTGTTCCCCCACTTTGTAACTCAACTTGTAATGGGAAAGAGGGTTTAACTGTACTCCCCTAGGACCCAGTATGCCCATGTGATTAAGCCTTAGCACCCTTAGCATCACTAAAAATTGTTGTACCATTATTCAAAATATCGTATACATTATTAAATATGTTGAGATCTAACTAATTTAAAATCATTTAAAATAAAATCATATAGAATGGAATTATTCTAGGTCGGAAGAAATGTTTAATTTTCGAATTAAAATAACACCGAGTTTTAAAATCTTACATATTTTTAATTTTTCTCACTGTTTCTATAGCCACCCATTTTAAAATCAAGAGAAAGATGCTAAAGAGAAAGAATAATAAATAGACTGCGAATGTTTATGCAATTATGGCTTTCGAAAATTTGCAAAAAATGCCAGGATATAAAATATGACAGAATCTAGTACGATTTTAATTTATTTCAGATCTAAAAAGGCTACTACCACGGAAACTAAGATTCTATATTAATCCACTTTCTTAAAATTCGTCTACGAAAATTGAAAATTGCATGAACATCCGCAGTCTAATAATAAACTAAAGAATCCAACTGTGGTGCTCAAGGTGGTTCGGAACCCACCTTAATAATCTGTAGGTCCCGTCGCGAAATAACCTTAGCAAAGAGTTGAGAGCGACGTAAAATAAATAAAAAAAAAATAAACTAAAGAGACAATAACAGAAAATTTCTAAACAGTCATTTACGTGACTCTTCAAACTTCTTGGCGAGCGAATCCAATCAGTCGGTATCGAGTGGGAAAGTTCGAAAATCATGCTCTCGAGTCAGCGGGAGGGGAGAGACCTAATTCGTTACGCTCGTAAATATCCCGGAGCTCGTTACATACCGACAGACCGTCAAAACAACGAGGGACGATGTCGGGGGCGTTCGTCGGGTTCGAGTCACGTTCGACCACTCTTCAGAAGCTGAAAAACTTCGAAGGGAGACGGGTGTTGGCAAGCGTAGGCACGCAGCAGCGTTTGTTCTCCGTGCGTGTCCTGTGTGTTGCGCGTTGTACGTTGTGCGTACGAGAACACACCGGGGACACGTGATACGCACGGCTCCTACGTGTCCCACGCTCCTTGCTCGGCCCCGAGAGTACATTGTTTCACGCGAGGATGAGTCTCCGTGCTCGGATGCCCGACTGCGGGAGTATTATGCGGCACTTCTTTTTCCACGTTTTTATTAGGCGGCAACCTCGGAGATTCATTTCAGCTACACGTGGATAGATTTACGGCGAATCGATGACGCTTCTGGCGACCACCCCCTTTGTCTCCGTTTTTTCAGCTAGCTCTTGATACTCGCAGCAAGATTCCTCTGTTGGATTCGCACTTTATGCCGTTCGGGGACCATGAGAATGAGGAAACTTTCTAGGCAAAACAGAGGAACAGAAGTGGATATCATTCTGTGTAATATTTTTATTTTCTTTTTTCTGATTTAAAGAGGGGATGAATGACGTCCATGTTTGCTACAGTCTTCTTAAAGTCATATTCTGTGTAATTTATTCTGGTCAATTTTTATTCTGATTTAAAGAAGGGATGAATGACGTCCATGTTTGCTACAGTCTTCTTAAAGTCATATTCTGTGTAATTTATTCTGTTCAATTTTTATTCTGATTTAAAAAGGGGATGAATGACGTCCATGTTTGGTAGAGTCTTCTTAAAGTTTTATTTATTCCATTCAATTTTTATTCAGATTTGAAGAAGGGATGAATGACGTCCATGTTTGTGTTCTTGAAGTTTTATTTATTCCATTCAATTTTTATTCAGATTTAAGGAAGGGATGAATGACGTCCATGTTTGGTACAGTCTCCTTAAAGATTTTTTAATCTGTTTAATTTTTATGCACAGATTTAAGGAAGGGGTGAATGATGTCCATGTTTGGTGCAGTCTTCTTAAAATCCTTTTTATTCTGTTTAGCTTTTATTCTGATTACAAAGGGGGATAAATGACGTCCATGTTTGGTTTGTCCTTTTTAAATCTTTTTTATTCTGTTTAATTTTTATTCTGATTTTAATACGGGATGAATGACGATCATGTTTGGTACAGGCTTTCTAAAATCCTTTTTATTTTGCTCAACTTTTATTCTGTTTTAAAGAAGGGATGAATAACGTCCATGTTTGGTGCAGTCTTCTTAAAATCCTTTTTATTCTGTTTAACTTTCATTCTGATTTAAAGAAGGGATGAACAAGGTCCACGATTGGTAGACTTAAACGACTTCGATGGACTCTCCTCGCCGCAATAAACCGGCTCGAGCTTCGAAATTTCTAAATGAGGTGGAGATACAAATCTGTCCGTGGCCCAGTAATAATAAACTGGTGTGAACAGACAGAGTGCAGGGCCGTTCAGAAAAAGCAATCGAGGAAAGATAAACTCGAGGCGGGAAAACTGGCGAGCGATACTACTGACAGAAAGGTGGGGAGCAAGGGGGGCACAAGAACGAACACGATGCGACCCCTTATCGCGACGAGGTCGGATGGAAGATGCTTGCGTTATCTCTGACTGTACGCGCGAGAGCAGACTTTGCCTCTCTAGAGAGAAAGAGAGAGAGGAAAGAGATTTTCGTAGTCGATCGCTCGACACCTCTTAATTGCTTCGGTTTTTATAACCCCATCCGCCCGTGGTAGAAATAGGATCTCTCACGGGTTGCTCAACCCTTGAAGGTAGCCTCCAGCTTCAATAAAAATGAATCTTGACCTCTGTATTGACGCTCAAAACCATTTGAAGTAACTTTTTCCTTTGCGAAAATGTTCTACGCGGCTTTCTTACGAAGTTATTAGTGAAAAACGCTGACCAATCACTGTGCGGCAAGTTAAGGCGGTAGACTCGTTTCCAGGATTGCAAGGGTGCAGGATTCGCGTTCTAATTTCTCGAGAATACAAACACGGGGTTTTTCAGTAGTCAAAAACACTAGATAAAAGATCGATCAAGGGTGCTATCTCCCTCAAAAGTCCTATTTTTTCGTTTACAAGGCGTAATTTGCATTATTTGGCAGCATGTAGCCATGAAAATAGCTACATGCGCACAGTTATATGATTCCGAATAATGCAAATTACGTTTCGTAAACGAAAATAATTATTTAAATAAAAAAATATGGTAATATACCACGTTTTTAAGACGGACCAAAAAGTATGAAATAATTTTTCCTAGCCCCATACAGATTCCTAACCCCATACAGATAGTCCTAAAAATTTGTGATTGTGAATTTTGGCAACGGCAACTACTCTCTACACTCCTTGCTATTATCTTGCGCCCCACGTTTTTCGTTTTAAATCTTATAAGTATTTCCATAGCTATTCAAAATTCACAATCACAAATTTTCAGGACTATCTGTATGGGGTTAGGAATCTGTATGAGGCTAGGAAAAATTATTTTATACTTTTTGGTCCATCTTAAAAACGTGGTATATTAAAAATTTTTTTTTATTAAAATAATTATTTTCTGCTTTTTGGACGAACAGACAAACAAGAAAGCGAGTTAATAAAAACGTGGCAAAATAGGACTTTTGAGGGCGATAGCGCCCTAGATCGATCTTTTATCTAGCGGTTTTGCCTGCTCGAAAATCCTATTTTTGTATTATCGAGAAATGAGAACGCGAATCCCACACCCTTGCAATCCCGGAAAGTCTACCCCCTTAACATGGGCCGAACCGGAATCGATTCCTCGGAGAACATTTTCGAACGGAAAAAATTACATGAAATGACGTTGTGCGTCACTCCTTTTAATTTTTCGGACACAATTTATTTCCAAAGAAGAACATTACGATAGCGGCCAGTTTTCATCACGGCCCGGATTAATCTAATATTTTCTGAGCGAATTCTTTCATGGAAGGACCACGGTGTCCGTGAAACGGTGCATCAACGCCGGATCAATCAGGATCACTATATTGGAACGCGGAATAACGAAATTCCGGGACAAGCTCCTCGCGCGGCGGATATCGGCTTCGAAGCTTCTGTCAGACCGGCCGCGCGGCGTGTATAATGCTGGATAATAAATGATTCACGATTTGGCTGCGGCGATGATGCGATAACATCCGGCCGACGAGAGTTAATACAGAGATCGGCGAGAGTTCTGTTTTTAGAAGGCGGGATGGAGGGCGAGAGGGATCGAAAGTCGCGCTCAATATTTATCCATAAAACCGAAGTCTCGACGGTGGTTGGTCGGCGAGTGCATGCTGACGAGCCTAACGTTTACGAAACAGCCAAGAAATGTAAACGAAGCCGAGGGAAAAGCTGGATAGGGCCGGCCCGATAAGACCGAACACGTGCCGCCTCGTTAAAACACCAACCGGATATCAGCTTCTGTTATTCGGAGTACGGTAATGTCTCGAGTCGTATGCGCAAGATATGTGCGCGTCCCGAAAAATTTATTACTTTTACTGAGAACTGTAGCCCTTAACCTATTTGCTGTATGCTCGTTTTCAGACCGCGGATTTTGTGCATTTATCAGCGAAATTTACACACCGAATATTATACAGCGAAAACATTAAAGCGTCTGTACTCACTGCTGTACTCAGGGTCGAATTAAGCCCAGTAGCAGAAATAGCAAATGCTACGGGCTCTGCGCTTGCAGCAGAAAATTTTTACTTTGTAAAATTGTCTAATAGCCCTGTCTACCGGTCGCAGATATTTTTGCTAAAAAAAAGATCATTCATTGTAATTTATTATATTATCATGCAAAATCTAGGGCCTCCTGGTAACATTTGCTACGGGCCCCGCGCTGGCTTAACTTTCAATATATTCGAATTATTTAAATAAATGTCGGCTCCTGTATCTTGCAAATTCACGCAGACAATTCTTATTTTGCCAACAGCATTTTGTAGAATATATTTATTACTAGACGTAGACGTAATTTAAAATAGCAAAAATATTTGAAAATTTTAAACATACTATTATATTATTTTCAACCTACTGAACATAACAGGGAAGAAAAAAAATTTCTATTTCACTCCAGTTTGATGCAATTGGGCTAAGAAATTTTTATTTTGCATAAAGATGAACAGTCTATTTTTATTTCACTTTTATGGAACCTTTGCTAGTACATTCGTGACATTTTTCCGATTAAAACGAGCCCAAACACGACATCATTCGGATCGTATTTTAATTTACGTTCAATGTGGAACCTCCTTTATCCGAACCGAAGATGTCTGTAAACGTGAATCTCGAGTATGAAATCTGTAAAAATGGTGTAAGGGGTGAAGTGATTCCTGTGTGAATACTCTCTTCTGTTCATTAAATGAGTTTACCTTCGAATTAATTAGCTGTTCTGATCGTAATGGCGTATTTACGGGAAGAGTCTATGTGATTTTTGCGAACTATGGAGATTCTGCAGTGTTCGTAGGAGAGCGTAGCAGCAAGGGAGGCCGAGCGACCGGCCAGGGAACAGAAAGATCGCTGAAGAGAGGGGACGGAGAGGCACGGGAGAGCGAGAGAGAAAGAGAGAGGCTGGAAAGGTCTTGGGTTCAACGCTTCCTAAGAGACGATACGAGGAGCTAAATTTAACCCTGTTCGCGTCACGGCACCCGGGAGATACGGGAACGCCGCGCCGACCGGACCGAAACATCATCGCGAAATTCTCTCCCTCTCGATCGAACCCGTCTCTCTCTCTCTCTCTCTCTCTGCTGATCGATCGATCGCACGACGCCGAAACTCCGCGAAAAACCGTCCAGGAAAACCGTGGGATCCCCGCAGTCACGGAAGCCGACGTGAAACTCCGTTTCCGCCGGAGAGACACGCGCCCCGGCGTTTCCGATTTGCGAATATCAACCCCGCCGTCGTCTCGCGATTTCTTCCCTTTCCTCCCGAAAAGGTATCTTCATGTTGTAAACCCGGAGTCGAACGTGAATTTATTTTTATTGCTAATTGATTTGCGATATTTTCAAAATTTTACAAAACAGATTTTATGGGGACATTCTTGATGTCTTTCTGGTTAAAATGACACCAAACACGACGCGATTCGGATTACTTTTACTCGGTTAATACACGATTCAGTCGGACCTCTAGTATCCGAACCGAGTCCTCCCGTATCCACATTCGGGGATATCCAATCAGTTTCATATCCAAAACAGTTTAATCTACAGCGATCCATATACGAACAAATTCATTGTATAAATCGGCGAAGATTTGAGTGCAGTTCGGATAATGGAGATTCCACTTAATCGAGAATCGCACGAGCATGTCTGTTCCGAATTTGGTCGTGTTTGAAAATCTTCACGAATACCTTGTATAATTATAACTAGACATTTTCCAATAGTTTTAACTTCGCAGTTCTGAATAATCCAGACAGATCCAATCCTGAAAATATAAAACATGCGTCACCTTCGGTGTCCAATTGCATTAGGCTACTTCGCGGTGGCATGAAGGAATTCCTGTACGATCTGAAGAGAGGCAGTTTCGGCTGAATGAAAGTCATTATTTTCCGCGGGAATGAGACGAAGGGCGAGCACCCTGAATAAGGGCCAGAGGAGTAGGGTTACAAGATTGGGCCCGACATTCCACGACGCCGAGTCGACGACAAACTCCAGGAATGCTCGCAGCATCGGTGGCGGCGATAAGCGGTCTGCTCTCGAGTGTTTTTGCCGACGATATATCCGTCTCGTTGCTCTCCGACGCCGAAATGAAAGAGGCTCGTTGTTCCTCGATGCCCTCGGGGGCCATACGGTTTCGCTCAAGCCCAGCTTCATGGTTTTTCCTTGTTTGCGACCCGAAACGAGGCCGAGACGACGAAGACCACGAGAGTCCACGCACCGTGAAACAACCGTATATTCCCCGCCCAATATCGGGTGCGTAGCGGTAAACACGCGTGCCAGAACTGTTGCGCGTAGAGCATCGTCCACGTATAAAGGCGAACCACGCATTTGTTCGAGTAGGTGGACGCGACGCCTGGGAATCAGGAATTCCAAGGTCGATGAAAGGCGGGACCACAGTAGCCGGCCAGGGAAAGCGGTTCTGCGTCCGCGTGGGCGTGGGTGCGTTTCATCATGCTCAACTGGAATTACCGATGACTATTCGACCAGCCGAAGTCAGCCACTAGTCCCACGAATGGCGCCATTTTAGATTTTTGGAAATTTTTGAGTCCCAAAGGTTTCGTCCCTGAGGTAGATTCGTTTCCAGGATTACAAGGCTGCGGGATTCGCGTTCTCATTTCTCGATGATACAAAAATGGTGTTTTTCAGTAGTCAAAAACGCTAGATAAAAGATCGATCTAGGGCGCTATCGCCCTCAAGTCCTATTTTTTCATTTACGAGGCGTAATTTGCATTATTCGGAAGCACACAACTGCGCAAGTAGTTATTTTCATAGCTACAGCGTTTTTGACTATTGAAAAACCCCATTTTTGGAAAAAGGAGTCTACTTTCTTAAATCCAATATAATGCACCGGAGTCCACTTTTTGACAATCTCCATGTTCTAGCAAAGTCTCTTGACCCAGATTTCCACCGACCAGTTCGGATAACGGAGATTCCACTTAATTGTGGACTGACCTAACACTTCTGATCCAAACTGCGTCGTGTTTGGATTCATACGAATCAGAAAATCTCCAGGAATACTTGATCCAAGTTTCCACTGATCAGTTCTGATCTGCGTCGTGTTTGGACTCATTTGAATCGGAAAATCTCCAGGAATATTCATCTAGCATGAACAAACATATGATTGACACTCCAGTCCCCGATGTTCGCCTAATTTGTCCCAGCCAAAAATTCGGTAAACAAATTCGTGTAAATTACGATCGACACGAGAAATCCAGGAGCGCCAAACAGAAATTATTGACACAAGTGGCCAGGCTGAAGCGACAGAGATAATTCGAATGGCGGCCGAGCAAACAATTTGTATCTTATTCGATTCCCCGAGCGGAGGCAGCGTACTCTTGGCAGAAGGAACGCGTCGGAGGCGTACACGAAGGGTCCGGGACCGGTTCAGCGTACGCGAGTGCTGTTGCCTATTGTAGAGGTAGAAACAAAGAGAATCTTTCAGAGCGTCGTCGGCGCCTTCTTCGCCTAGCGGACAGAGAGGATCCTTGTGGGGATCCTTGGAAGGATCGGTGTATCCTCTGGCGGCTATTACGACGGAGGACTGTTAATATCAAACACACGAGACGGCGTATCGATTCCTGCTGGTCAATACATTTGGATCTGGCCCGGCCATTCAGTGGCAGCGTTTGGATATAATCACGGGCTCCTGGGATAGAGCAAGAGCACGGTTGCATATAACCTTTGAGAGATTACTGCGCTGTCCTAAAACTCTGCCTGCCGTTATGGTTTTCGTTCCCCTAATTCCGCTAATAATAACCCGCCAACTTTCTGGTAAATAAACATTTTAGCTTGAATAAAGATCCAGCTATGGTGGTGTGTCTTTCGCCGCTGGAGCCAGGAAGAGAAAGTGAGACGTCATGGTCTTTCCAAATTCCACGGAAAAAATTAGGAGATTGTCCAGAGAACACACTTTCTTTGTAGCATCGTAAACCTAAGCGACCCATAGTCCAAGATTTAGGCTCATCGTGTACAATGCAGCCTTCCTCTTTAGGTCCAACTCTTCAGGGCCAAAGATTCTTTGAAGAGTATTTTCTTCGGAGAAGCAAATAACTCATGCACTGATTCCTGATTAATTAAAGTCCCCATTTGCGTTGGCAGGAATTAGCTGCACAGGCCCGATGTCTTCAATATGTCCACGTTTATCCTCAAAGCGGCACGGTCCTATTTGCGTCGCATCTGACAGAACGCTGCAAAGACAGGCCATCAGAGTTCGAATTCGAGGCTCTGCGGCATGAAAGGGGTTAGCGGAATTAGCATGAGCAATCAGCCCCATTTTGAATTATTTTCTTCTGGCGAAATAATGTTCTCTGAAGAGGCCTAACTTTACCTTTCATTTTCACGGTTATTACTTGAGATATTCAGATGAAATAAATTGGAAGATGAAGGTACAAGCTAGCTCTATCTCGGACATTTTTCTCCGAATTTTCAATCGGTCATCAAATACTGGAAAAAAATTGGACACGTTGCAGACCATGTCTCAGTTTCCCGTGACTAAACAGCACTCGATTCAAGTATTCAGCGTCTTTATAAGGAGGATTTCGCGATCGTGGGGGAGGTAGGTAGGACGTCGAGTGGCTCTCGACTTTTCAGGCCCGGTGGCGTTCGAGTGGATCGTCGGAGCCGAAGCATAGGCTCGCAGATTAGCTGAGCGTGCGGTCGTTGGACGTATCGATGCTCTCCTTATCTATCGGTGAACCTGGTGGGTTTCCCGAGCTAATCACGGGCGCGTGCGACTCAATATTTGCTCTGCGGGTGCGCTCGTCACCCCATGGGTCTTGTCGTCGGAGGAGGAGGAGTGCGGGGGTGTAGGGAGCAATCGTGTATCTGAGGAACAAAGGCCTGGCGCCGATAACGCACGTGCTAGAACGGTAACAGTTAAGAAAGTCGAACACGGAGGCATTCGTTGGGCTGGACGTACGGCGCTGGGACTATCGCGGGGCCCGATCCAGCAGCGTTGCCGGGTGTACGGGGGCCCGTTGACGGCTTTGCGAGAACGTGGAGCGGCGTTGCCAGCGCCGGGGAACGTTGGTTGCGAGCCAGAAGCGAGCGAGCGGCCAGGTAGGAGGAGAAGGGGTCAGGTAACCGCGCGGTTTGCCGGGAAGGAGGGACAGTGGAGAGGGGAGAGGAGAGCCGTAGCCGAGCGTAAGCGTAGAAAAGAACCGATTCGAGCTGCGGAGAGACCAAGAGGAGCCGATTCGAGCCGGTACGGAGGAAGAGAGACGAGACTCGTACCGGAGAGGAGAACCTGGCTCGAGATTCGAGCGGAGACCGTACGGAGAAAGAAAGAGAGACGCAAGAGAGAGAGAAGCAGAAGGGGTCGGAGCTCTCGGTCACCGGCACGACCGTAGGACGTAACCGCGATTCAGCGGCGTTGCCGGTTCCTAGGTAATTCCCTGGCAGCCGTATTCGGGGTCCGAGTCCAGCCTGTTACCTCTCTACCGATTCCTCTCCTCTCACTGTCTCTCTCTCTCTTTTTTTCTCTCTCTCTCTCTCTCTTGGTTCTCGTTTCGGGGACCATCTGCTCGTCCTCCGGGCCTTTGAATCTTTAATGGCTCGCGTGACTGGCCGGGATGCTGCGCTCTCCTGCCGTCGTCGATGCTTTTTCTGAACCTTGCTGCATGCCTCTCCGTCTATCGCGTGTCCCCGCGCACTACCCGACCATTTTCGCTGCCACAATGCCCCATGCCCGCGATTATGGCTCTTCTGCACGTACCGGCGCGCGGCGGCGTTGCTGAACTTCCTCCGCGGAGCCAGAGACACCTTGCCGTTGTGATTCGGTTAGGACGCTGTTGCTCTTCTGGGACGCCGGACCTCGGGGCTGCTCCACACTTCTCGAAGTACCGACTCTTTCAACGCTGGAATAACCGAGTCCTACGAGACTGATGTCGCATATAATCCTTCGTGATATAGTAATGACAGCGTTGAATTTATTCGGATCTCGAGATTTTTATGGTAACTTGAACAAAGAAGCACACTGAAGAATGTCTCAATAAAATATTAACTTCACGAATTTAAAAAAGAAAATTGAAATCGGTGATTCTAGTGTTAATATTGTGACCATTGTTGAGGTGACTATTTAACACTCAGATGACGGACCATGTCGGTCAAAATAAAAATTGTTCGCATCTTTCACAATGAACAGGATAGAAAATAGAAAAATCTGATTGTTCCTTTGACCATTTTAATATGCTAGGAATTATAATTCAATCGTACCAACTCATTTCGACCATAAACGCGTAAAATCTAATTGGAAGAATACTATTACATCGGCTACGACTTGATAAAATCGTGAAAAGGAATAAACGTCTGTGCGATTGCCTAGTGCAATCCATGTGCACGATCGCGACTGGGTTATCTGGATAACGGGTTGATTTGAGCAAGCAGATTTTCCGCAGGCACGCTCTCGTTCTCGTCTCTGCAGTCTCTTTAATCCCGGTGGAGAAGGGGCGGCGGCTGCAGAGGAAGAATTCGAGAATCCAGCGGAGGAAGAAAGGGCCGGTGGTTGTTCGACGATCGAAGGACACCTAGGTGCAGCAGGTGTCCATTCCTGCGTGATCGCGCCTTTCCACTCGACTCTCACCCTCTCCGGCTACCTGCTCGGAGGCTTCGACCATCTGCCTCTCGCAACGCGGGGAGAGAGAGAGAGACTCCTCTATTTTCCTAGGAATAAATATCCTGGTGCGCGTAGGCGAGTCTGTCGACAAAAGGTGCGCGGACATATGGCCCGCGTGAAAATCGACGGACCCCACCCCCGCTCGCGGCCATTATGCTCTATGGTCGAAACAGAGAGGCAAATGAACAAAGATAGAGAGAGAGTAGCAGAGAGACGAAGAGGATAGAGGAAGAAGAGCGCACGAAATGAAATCGAAGCCGGGTTCTCGAGGACAAGAGGATCCCGGAGCGAACGAGAAAGCAGCCAAGGGGAAAGCCGGGGCTCTTGCCGGTTCGATCGGCCGTTTGAAAAATCGAACCGGCCGCAATTGGCCGGCACCGTGGCGGCGGAACCGGGAGAGAGAGGTCCAGCCACGGGAACGCTTCGAAAATGCGCTTAATTAAACGGTAACGATTCCCGTTCATGGCCCGTTAACGAACCTTTCGTACCCCGACACCGGAACGCGGAAAACGCTCGCCCCGGGATAAGCCGGCCGGAATCGTCGAAATAATTGCGGTCGCGATAATTGCGCCTCGATTCGGGGCGTTCCGCAGGGCCCGCCCTTCCCGCCCCAACCTCCGCCAGCCCTGCAACCACCGGCCAGTCGATTGAAAGAGCGCCCTCGAATATCTTCGACCTTCGATCCCTCGTACAGCGTTCGCTTCCTTTCTTCGGTTTTAGTTCGCGCGTCCAACGCCTATTTGCTCCTGGGAGCTCCGAGCTTGCTCCCTTCCCGGGGCGTTGGATTCAAGAGAGCGCTGTGTTGTTTTTGTGGAGCAATCTTTGAATTCTGGGAGCACTCCGGGTGCTCCCAAGTACAATTACGTTGAGGAGAGATGAGACTCGCGATTTTTAAAAAATCTAAACTTGGGTTCTGCTTAGATCCCAATTCAGTGTGGACTACCTGTGGGCCCAGAATGAACCACCGAAAGCACTCCTGGTGCCCCCAGGGCCAATTACGTTGAAGAAGATGAGACTATCGAAGATGAGGGAATTTGTAACAAATCTAAACTTCGGTTCTGCTTAAATTTTAATTCAGTATTTATCTGTGGGCTCAGAACGAGAGCCGCGGCTTCCTGGCTGGCTCGTTTGCGCGAGGACGCCTCGGTACCGCGCGAGTATTAAAGAGCATCCCCACTCCGGGAGATGCAAGATGGGGCCCGGGGCCCTGGAAAAATTGCCGGGGGTCGGCACCGGCAGGTTTGCCAGCGAAAAAGCTCGGCAAAGCGACAGACGGCCACGCGAGAGAAGGTTTGGCAGTCCCATGGGCCTAGCCCGCGGCGGCAAGAACCACCTGCCGCAGAGGTCGGTGGGGGCAAGCTGTTCTCGCGCGTCCTACCTCTCTTCCAACCGTGCTCCCCCTTACTTCTCCGACCCCACTCTCTCTCTCTCGTTCTCTCTCTTTCTCCAGTGTGCCCGCTTCCTCCTCGGTTCCCGTCTTCATCATATCTTACCGTTCCCCCTGGTACACGCCACCGGACCCCTCGCCCGAACGTGTTCTCCGCGCTCGTCTTCCGTCCCGGCTATGCCACCTTCGCCTACCATCACCGCCATCACACCATCGTACCTCACGGCTCCGGTCCGACGACCGTGCATCACGTCGACCGGTTGTATACAGGGTGTTCCGAAAGATCCACCGCCGAAGAACGCTCCGGTGCAGCCGTTGCAGTCGGCCATGCTCTCGCACCCCTATGCTATTATGTTAGAGACAAAGAAATGATGTTTCGGAGATGTTCGGTATAGAATGCTGGTACACTTGTCGAAGTGCATTGAACACAAATGTAATTGTTTGTTTCATTTTGTTTAACTCGTCTTCATCTGCTAACTGCAGATTTTATGCAGCTGTCGGAGGAACGTTCATCCCCCTCTGCAATAAAGTCGGTGAAGAAGACAAAGCGTCTTCAAGGTTTACATTGCAGGGCTGCAGTGACAGATGCGCAACAATGCGCCATTTTATTTCAATCTCATTTTACTCGACTCATCTTCATTGACTCTAGATTTCGTTCGCGCAACCCCCTTCGAGATGAACGCGGAACAGACAAAGGGATAGTGTCCTCGAGGTTTTTATTGCGTAGTGTTAGATGTAAGACAATGCACTCGAGACAAATGCGTTTGCAAATTGTTTCTTTCGTTCCGACTCATTTCCATTGACTGTAGATTTTACTCGTTCATCCCCCTTTGCGGTTCCTATTGCACCGCGGGGTGCAGCGTTAGATGTTCCCCAGGTTCAATCGAGACAAATGCATTTGCATTTGAATATTTAACTTTATCGACTCGGTCTCATCGGCTGTAGATTTTATGCAGTTGTCGGGCGCGAGAGGGTGGAAAGGACAAACGTGTCTTCGAGGTTTTTGTTGCACTGTCGGATGCACAATGCAGTTGAAAAGAATGGCACTTAGGATCTCTGATGCAATTATTTCCTAAACATATTTATGAATAATGATAATACCAAGGATCAGATCTTTTATTTTTGATATTTCAAGTTTTCCAGCGTTTATCTGACAAGCCTATAACAATTTATAATTTATGATATGCAAGTTGAAAGAATGTCTCAAGGGGTTAGCGGCCCTATACATTTTTATGAATAGTAATACCAAGGATCAGATTTTCTCCGTCACTCAAGTGTGCCAGCGTTTTGCTCACAGATCTATAACATTTTGTAATTTGTAATACGTAAGTTGAGAGAACGTGTCAAGGGGTTGGCACCCCTCCCAGCGCCTAGCGAACGTAACAAGAACGCGGCCAAGGCGTAATAAAATTTTGTCTGATTTTCCTTCTCCATAAATTAGCGTCTCGAGCGGCTGATTTGCATAAACGTTATAATGCCCCTTGGTCTACCGATTACGCGCTACCGACACCGATTAAAACGTGCTCCGGCGGCGTGATCGCGCGATTTTTAACGTAATCGATAATCGTTAGCGATCTGTAATTGCGAAGGGGAACGATTACAGCGAGTTGTTGCCGATAATTACAGAAAGCGATTGGTAATCGAATTAACAATCACATTTCAATCCTCGTCATTAACGCGGGATCGGATTACATTTTTGCTCGATCCAATTCTCGGCCGTCGATTCATCGCAATAGATAGCCAATATTGCTAAATATCGGTCTTTGTTCTCCTAAATCTATCTTCATATCCGTGTGCATCATTCCCATCGATCCCAAAAATCATTCAATGCACACGAGCACAACGGCTTCAATTGAAATCCGCAAATTAACGCAACGTCGCTAATTTTGCGCGCTGCATAATGGATTGCTCTACCTTTTTTAGGTAGCAAAAATTTAATCAACGATTGACGAATTAATTTTTACTTCAATCGCTCTAATCGCAATTAACAATTAAACTCCTACTTTAGTCGTTAATTACGATTAACCCTTTGCACTCGGAACTATTTTCACACGAGAACTAAACATTTCTTCTAACCTAGAATATTTCCCTTCTATACAATTTGCTCATGCAATACTCAAATGTTTAGTAATTTATTTGATACGAAATAATTTCACAACATAACAATTATTTTACATTACTGATATAGCAATGTTTAGTGGTGCCTCAAAATCGCCACTCGAGTGCTAAGGATTAACGATTACATTCCTTCCAATTGTAATCGTCAATCAGATAATTGACTAATGATTAACTGCTGAAATTTCGAAATGAAATACGGAATCAAAACTGTATGCATACTGAAAAAAATGTAAACCGAGTTTAGGTATACTGTCATTTGTTCTATAATACGATCTCTATGTGCCTACTTATTACAATTTATTTTTTATGATTATTTTTTAATCAATGATTGATGATTAACTTCATCAATCGATTGAATCAATCGTCCATTTTTCAATGATTACCTTTTTTGATCGTACACATTAATCACCAATCTTGGTTAAAATTTTAATCAATTAATGCCCAACTCTGGCATCGACACAGTGACAACAGTCCGGTGTTCACAGATGGAAATTTCTTCCTTCGAATTTTCATGTTTATCGCGAAATTGATTAACAGTTACATATTAACCCTCCGAGTGCTGTGCCGGAGTCATTTTTGCCCGGGAGCCTCCAAATTGTCATTTAAGTATTCAATTTGTGATAATTAAACTAACTGGAAAGCTGTTTCATTGAGGATATCGGAAAGACGTTATCATCAAATACGATATCATCAAAAGTAAATTTTCAAATATTATTAATTACAGCTGTCTAAGCATTGCCAATTATATAGCTAATAAAATCGTCCGTTGTCCGAGAGTTAAATTACAGAATGCAATAAGTATCTCGTGACATTTTTCACATTATATCCTGAAACAAAATTTCTCGCTCGGAAATATTTCATAATGCCGGGTCAATTATTTTGTTATCCAACTTTCAATAATATATTGGTTACACTTTCCTGATTAAAGCAATACCAAACACGGCGCAGTTCGGTTCGTACTTACTCGTTCAATGCACGGTAACGTGGAACCTTAATTATCCGAACTGAATTAAAAGTACATAGAAACCAAAAAAATTTTCAAAGTATTGTCACACATTATCTCCAACTGATTAAACATAAAGAAAATGAATTTCTCTATTTATTTCCAGTTGAACAATGGACAAAGAGGGTAGATAAATGACCTGTAGCTTTGAACTTATTTTTCCTGTGTGCGAGCCACCCTTCCCGCCAGGTTCTCAGGTATCCGCTACGAGGGGGTAGTTTTCCGGATCAGGCTCATGTTCGCCATAATTACACGCGACCTTTATTCCCGGTGTCGCAGTTTCGCCATTGCGTGCCCGACCGCGACCATAAACACAGCGCGCGTTAAATACCCGAGCTCCGATACCCTACATTCCGGACACCCAGTACAATCCTCCGGCGCGCTCTCGATCGTGGTGGGGGTAATGGCGAGGGGGAACGTCAGTAGAGGGGCGGGAGCGAGACGGTGGGGGGTAGGAGCGAGCAACGCGACCCCAAGCTCAGTCGTCGCGCGACCCTCGTCGAGTGCGGTTCTGTCGGTGTCGCTCACGACTTTATCCTGGAGCCAGCTGCTGCGTGTGTTCGACGAAGTGCATAAGTCGATCGGTGCACTTGCTCGAAACTGGTCGGCAGAACCGATCGTTCTCTTGGATATTATTTTTTCCTTGTGGGTACGACGGAAAAGTGTGAACCGAAAAATAAAAAAAAAAAAGGTGTGCTGAGAGAGGGGCGCGTATTGCGCGCGTAACAGCCGCGACGAACAAAGGACGGCTGCAACGTGGCGTTTCGAAACCGCGCGCGAAGCTTCCGGCCGCGAGACAATCCGGTTTTCACCTGGAGAGGTTTGGAAAATCGGCAGCTTCCAATAGTAGTACGGTGTGGTGCAGGTCGGTGAGACATGGGACACTCGATCTACCGGGTGGACCGCGAACAAGCGACCGGAGTGGCACGCAGTGCGAAAAATTATTCGCGGTAATCCGGAAGAATTGAGCAGCGTTTCGTTCGTCGAAAAGCACCGGCCGCGAGTGACAGTGTTTGTCAGAGATCGAGCGGACTTACAGTGATGGCAATCGGAGGATCCAAGCAGTAGCGATCCATAGGATCGATCCCGATCGGTGAAAGTCGCATTTATCTAGCGATTATCCAGCAGCTCTGATCCACGATGGATAGGATTCGCATGATCGTCGATACGGCGATCGCCGCCGTTCTCATACTGGTACTCAGCCCCGGTGAGTAGCTCTGCATAGCTTCTCTCGCGTTTATGCGAGCGTCTTTTGAATACGCTCGCCTTCAACGCGGTCTCGGATTCCGCGAATGTGAGATTCCAGCGAGGCTCTCTCGAGTAGAGGGGCTTTTGTCTACGCTCAGGGAATTAGAGTTAGGTTGTGATTTAGATACGGTTGCTGCCGATCCAGCGGCCTTGATCCCCGCGTCGACACCGGAGGATCTAGCTTGCGTCCGGTTTGATGCTGGGCTGCGATCGGCGCGGAGGAATTCGGATCTTGGAGTCGGATTATGTTACTCGTTGCGAAACTGTCCGGAGAGGTTGGTTCAAGTAGAGTTGGAATTTTGAGAACTTCAACCCTTCGCAGTCTCGAAACTATTTTATCACCGCATTCCTTCCGATCTGAAATGGTTTTCTTTTTGTATGAAACTCAGTCTAGCTTTATTCACACTGGAAAAGCACTTGCGGCAGTTTATTAAATAAAAACGAATTTTCTAACGTAAATAGTGGTTTCAGCATTGGGGTAGTGGTTTTTAGTTAGAATTATATTCATGATCTCTCGCGGTCCATTTTGATCCGGGATTACAACCCCTATCTTAACTTCAGTACATTTCCTGGAACCCTGAATTAATTTATTACCGGTTGGAATGATCATTAGACAGCGGATCTTTATGCAAAATGAAATTGTTCTACTTGAATTGCAACAAACTGCAGTGAAATGGAAAGTTATTTTCTTTTTTCTTATGTTATTAGACTGAAAATAATATACAACAGCGTTTTAAAATTCTTCTGGTCTCCTTATTATTTTAAAGTACAGCCACTCATTCTTGTCATAAATGCATCAAATCCGCTGTCTAATGATCATCGACACAAAATTTATACAATCTCAATAGACTATAGTAACTACGTTGATCTAGCTTGCATCTCTCTCTGTGTTGAATCTTGAATGAAGTCAGGGTCCATTTTGATCCATGATTACAACCCCCATCTCCAGTATACAATCCTAGTACTCAGAAATAATTAGCTGTTAGTATTGACATTAGAATGATTGACACAAAATTTATACAATCTCAATGGATTATAGTAACCAAGTTGTTCTAGCTTGCATTCTTCTTTGTGTCGAATCTTGAATGGGTCCATTTCGATCCAAGATTACAACCCCCATCTCCAGTATACAATCCTAGTACTCAGAAATAATTAACTGTTAGTATTGATATTAGAATGATTGACACCAAATTTATTTAATCTCAATGGATTATAGTTCTAGCTTGCATTCTTCTTTGTGTTGAATCTTGAATGGGGTCCATTTCGATCCAAGATTACAACCCCCATCTCCAGTATATATTCCCTATTACCCAGAATTAATTAGCTATTAGTATTGACTACATTAGAATGTGTGTGAGAGAGATCATCAACACTTTATACAGTCCCAATGGATTATTAGAATCTTCGCAGCTTCATTGTAACGAGGTTGATCTAGCTTGCTCCTTCTTTGTGTCGATTCTTGAATGGGACCTGGGTCTACCTCGATCAAAGATTACACATTTGAATCTTCCGCTACCCAGATGTAATTACCAGCTTTAGATTCGACGGAAAGATCGATAAGAGTCACGATAGGATCGATATCAATCTCCAAGACTTACGACTTAGCCTACCTCTTCATAAGAGGTCGCCATTAATTCGGAATTTTAAGTTTCTTCGTCCCTTGCCGTATTTTAACGAATCAGACTCGTCATGATGATTTTAAACAAAGTCTAACAAATATAAATGTTACTTTTTTAATAGAAAAAATATAAATTTTCTTTACTCTTCTACGACATTTTTCGGGATAAAGACGTTTCAATCGCTGTAACAGTGAAGAAAATGATACGACAAGGGGTTAATGAATATTGATACTGCTATAGCGGTTGGCGAGATTTAGAACGCAGCCGGACAACCGGTTTTAATCGAATGAAAGTTCGTTTTCGAAAACACCGCGTGTACGGTGGCAGTCGGCGCGATTAAAATTTGCGGTAATTTCAGCTGTTTTTCCACAGAAGCATTTATTGTTCTAACTAGAAACACAGCGTCTGTTTTTCTTCTGCGGGAACTTGTGTCGAAAACGGCGAGTCCGAATCGAATGCCAGAAGCAGGAATAATTGAATAATTCTCGAGAAGAATTTGTTGTGGAACACCGAAATTTTTCGTCGACTTGAAACTGTTCGTTCCCGTAGAGATGGTTTAACGAGAAGATTGAAAATCTGTTAGCAGTTGGGAGGATATTCGAACTAGAGGAGAGTTTCATATTTAGATGAGTCCTTACCGATTGACTAGCCCGGGGCTTGCGCTTCCCACAATTTCTGCTATATAACTTCGGAACAATAGTAATTCATTCACCGTGTTTTGATCAAATGCAGCATTAACGTTCCGTGCAGCAGCCGGCAGCATTGTGTCTATCTTCTCGGTCGTACGAAAAATGTTCGCCATAACCGACGGCGATTCATTTTGACGTAAACTCTCCGTCTAGAACGAAAATGATACAAGATGAACCTGAAGATCTCGACCCATAGATTTTATCCTGTATATATTGTACTTTTCGAAACATAGAAGTTGTACCGCGTATCACAACAACTGGCTCTGTTAAAATTTCGTGTATAATTTAACTACATTAACATTGATGCAGGGAAATTGCACAGTCTCTGGTAGTTGATGTTAAACGTGTTAACTTTAGAGTGCTTCTAGCTTGCTGATAACTATAGCCGACGCGTGGAACAGAAGAAAAGGATGCATTTATTGAGACTACCCTGATTCGTTTAACCTGTTGAACCTGTTGACACGTCGACTGATCCTGTCACCCATATAATCACGCTTTGAAGCGACGTTTCGGTGTGCTTTAACTATCTTGTACGAGATAATGCGGAAAGCAAACAAGTTTAGTGTATCGATTGATCGCTATCCGCTATTTCTGGTATATTACATAATCTTTCGCACCTTGCGAAATTACATTTATACGCGAGATGGATTTTGTTGAGAGCTGTTTATGAATAACAAAATTCAGATGTCACGAAAATATTGTCGAAAAAGAACATAAAATTTTATCCATCCAGACAGTGTGCTGAAACTTTATTTCAAATTGTAGACAGGGAAACGGTCATTAATCTTTGCTAATTGAAATACACGTCTTCCGGTGGTATTCTATTAATTTATAAATTCTATGGGAATATATACAATGTTCTCGAAGAGCGCTTCTGAACAACGTTTACGAACAATAAGGTTCACACGAGAAATATCCATCGAAAAGATGGGGGCCCATTCGAAGCGTAAAATGGCGTCCTTAATTCGACTTCGAGGACAAACTACACAGCAGATAGAAGTGCTAGCCTCATTAACCCTGGTTAACTAACCTGTCGTGTTCGCCATTTCATTTGTCCTGTTCTCTACAAGGAATACCATTTTCCTAGTCAAATGGAAAGAGTTTAATTATCGTGACCTTAATTGACATGAAAAAACACGGTTGTACAAGCAGTACAAATTTTCATTTATATCAGAACCAACATTATCTCGAAGAAAGCTTTAGCCTAACAATTTTCCTAGCTCATAGTAGTTTATAGTAGTTCCTAGTAGCTTATAGTAGTCCCTAGTAGGTCATAGTAGGTCATAGTAGTTCATAGTAGTTCATAGTAGTTCATAGTAGTTCATAGTAGGTCATAGTAGTTCGTAGTAGCTGATAGTATTACTTCGTCTCAACAATTCCGACCGAAGAGCTACAAAACAGTGTCAACATAGTTCCCAGTAGTTTCTAGTCGTCATCTAGTTCTCACAAAAGCTTAGTACCAACTAAGCCACCAGTAAATAATGTCATGATATTAAAGAATAATTCATCCCAAGAAAATTTCATCCCAACAATTCTGAACGAAGAGGTACTAATAATTTCTAGTACATGCTTAGTTGTTCCTAGTGTTACTTCATCCTAACAATTCCGATGTTAAAGCTACAAAACAGTGTCGACGACGTTTCTAGTAGTGTCTAGTAGTGCCTAGTAGTACCTAGTACTGCTTAGTAGTTCCTAGTATTGCTTCTTCCCCCCACCAATTCCAAATAAACAGCTACAAAACCGTATCAACGATATTCCTGACAGTTTCCAGTCTTCAGCTTTAAAAAAAGACAAAATAACTAAGTTACTAATAAATGACGTCGTAGTGTTAACTAGTAGAATGAGTAAATCTTCAGAGGATAGATACGTGGAAGATTCGATTGCTCGGCTCGATCCCGACAATTCCTCGGCGCAAGAAAACGGTGTCGACGACGTTCCTGGTAGTTTCTAGTTGGCGTCTGGTTGTCGCGGTTTAGCCGGCCTCTCTCGTGCATCGTCGTCCTTTTAACAAACCCGTTCCAGGCCGCGGCGGAGCCCGAAGGCCTCCTTTCCCTTGGCCAATGCTAACCGTTCACGATCTTGTGCCGATCGGCCAACTATCCGCTATTGGCAGGATATCGTAACCGGCTGTGCCGTCTAGGTTCTCTGCCATTGCGTCTCGCCATTTTAGGGACTTGTAGCCGTGGCACAACAGCTGTACATCATGGAAATGGTGGACCGGTTTCCCCTATATACGATCACCGGAGTTACGCGTCTCGACCTCTCTTCGGTGGCTGCCAAGATGGATGAGTTCAAGGTACAGCTCGGGTGGAAACGGATCGACGCGAGATTCCTTTACCTGGACATCGCTCCGAGAGACTTGACCGAGGCTCACGAATAGCCTGCTTCTTTCGCCGTGGTTTCTTTCAACGAAACCGCGACGGGTTCTGCAAACGATCCGTGAAAACGCTCGCTCGTGGACGTTCTTATTTAAAGAGCGGCCCGAGGCATGCTGTAATTTTAACGTCTTCCAGCGACATTCGATTTCACCGCCAGCTGCGCGAATTATGCGGCGGATTGATCGGGTGTAATTAGACTCGCCGGGACCGCAATTTATTTGCTGACTGGAAACGTCTACGCAGGAAATTTCCTTTTTGTTGGCCCGTTAACGCGGGAACTCTGCTCCGTTGCTTGCGAAATCGGCCGCCATTAGCCCGCGGGTTTTCATGCGAAATAAAAATTCCGAGACACGGCCATATTCTAACCGGTATTTCCCAATTGCAATTCTTCAAGAAAACCATTGAGAAATTTTTATTTTGCTTGAATCGGGATCAATTTAACGAACGTGAACGATAGGTGAAATTATATTTCGGGGAATAGACGTCCACGTCGCTTCCGGGACTCGCATTTAGCGCGGACGGTTTTTATTAAATCTTAAGTCCGCAGTTAAATAATTAATGGTTTTAAACCAAAAAAATCTGTTTAGAATACACTTGTCCCGAGGGTGAATGTTAGTGTTGTGGAAGTGAAAATGGTCCTGGAAGTTAGGGGTTGAAACGAGACTTCTTCAAGACACCATTCAAAATATTTTTGAAATGATCTGGGTCATGATGATGTGAATCGGGAAAGCATTTCGAGCACTTTCCAAAAACTTCCCCCGTCAAAATGTGAAGTTCTCATCACGTTTTTATTGAACATAGAATGGCGCAGTTGAATAATTAATCGCTCCTCAATAATTCCTAACGACTGTTCGTCATCGGCCATGTGGCAATGGGGTTAATCGGGAGTGCTTTTAACTGGAAAGTTGAATTATCGGCGCTTTCATTGAATCATACCATTTGCGACGGTACATGCAGTGCGAAAAGTGATGTCGTACGAAAGTGTGTGTCGTTTGTAAAATTAGACCGGTCGGAAAAGGGGAGCCGGATAAAATAGAAATCGCGAGCGTGATCGGGGTTCCTATTAATAGAGCGAACACCCTAAAGTTGTTATATATAGGGGGCCGCGTTTAAATAATCAAATCGGCCGTTTGGCCAATCGGAAATCAATAGGACCCGTTTTCGTGGATCGTTTCGCCGCCGAAGAAAAATTGGTTTCAACCGATCGAAGCGCGCGCGGCGACGGGAAAACTGGTAATTTCTCTTTTCCGCGATAGCAGTCGATTTCTTACAGCATGTCACCCGGTTGATTCGGCCTAGAATTTCCGTTTTTGCGTCACGGCTTTGCTCTCGGGCGCACTCGATCCCGGGAAATCGTGGAAAATCGTGCTATCGAGCTCACGATAAAAACGGAAAAATCGTCACGGTACATTAGGCGCGGAGTTAACAGTTATCGAGATATTCGAAAAATAATGCTGTATTTTCTCTCTCTTTCTCCCCAAGCGCATCCAATCACGCAATCGCATCGGTTTTAACCTGCGAGAGCCCAGAAAACGATTGGCAACTATATTCCAAAATTATGGACCGTTTCGAATTTCCGCGACCTGTTCCCCAGGTAATTACACGCAGGTTGATTATATTTCTTCGATTATTCGTCGAAATACCAAATTTGTAATTTTACGGTTCGAAAGCCGCTCCTCCCTTTATTGTTGCAGATTTTTGTTTTGTTCACAGGAAATTAATCGAGAATTTTCTACGGTTCCCCAGTAAAACGAGTCCTCCATCAAGCTTCCTTAAACTTTCAACAACGCCAACGATGAATTCTGGAACATCACGTATGCCATAAATGCGTAAAATCTGCTGTAGTGAGGCTGTACCCGGGAACTTCCTTCGGGAACTGGGTTTAGCTTGACGTTAATAAAATAGGGAGTGCACAAACGATTTTCGGGAAATTTCTGGTAGAGCTGGTCCACAAAATGCTGTTTAGTATACACGTCACCCGGGGCTGAATGTTGGGGTTGGAGGGGTGAAGATCGTCCTCGAAGTTAGGAGTTGAAAGGAGACTTCTCTAGAACTTGGTGTAAATATTTTTCTAAACTGTTCTGAATCAACCATATATAAAATGATCCCCAATGTTAGGAATTAGAGTCACAACTTTTCTGATGCAGTTCGAGCTGGTGGGAATACTTCCTTAGACTTTTCTAAATGGGAAATATTTGTTGAAAAATTCATCTGTTTAGACACTGCAGAAGTGTTCCACAGAAAACTGTTTAGTATACAATTTTCCCCGGTCTGAATGTTGTGGTTGGAGGGGTGAAAATCGTCTTCGAAGTTAGGGATTGAAGCGAGACTTCTCTAGGACATTGCAGAAATATTTTTTTAAACTGTTCTGGATCAAGACAGGATATAATAAATTATTTTCAAAATAATCTCTCTATCTACAATAGATACTATAGTTTAGTATAAACATTTTTGAGAGGTAATCATCAATGTTGGAACATAACATAAATTATGGGAACGACCTTCAATATGATATGTCAAGTATTCAATAATTAGTAGAGATATTTTTTCATTCAGCTCTGTGATACCATTTCGGTTACTTTCCAAAAACTTCCCCCACCGAAATGTAAATTCCTCGTCAAGCTCGTTCGAAAGATCAATTATCAATTACACCGGGAGCCCGGTATCTCGGTTTTGGTTGTCCATCGGCGTGGCTGACTTCTGAGCCGGTCGTTAGTCGAATCGGGGGTGGTACACGCGTGTTCAACCCCCTAGATGGACGCCGAGGGGTGCAAACCTTGCAGCCTTGAATAGGAGAGCCAGGGTCCAGGGATCTATCTCGCGGCGGCGTCATTGGTGTTTCGGAATCCGGCGAGGACCATAGCTCACCGTTAATGGCCGCGCTCTAGGGGTTGTCTATTAACGCGGAAGGGTGAAACAGAAGCGGGACGGGTCGTAAATTCGCAGGGAATGCCGTAGAATTCGCCTGGCCTCGCTCTCTCGGCCTCTCGTTCGGCGAAATATCGAACGACGCCACGCCACGGTGTTAGATCTCTCTCTCTCCCTCTCTCTCTTGTGACGTAGGCCCCTGCCACAGGTGTCTCCTCGCAGAACGACGCGTTAAACGCTCGGCCAGAGACGAGAAGCCCGCTTTTCGGCCTCTTCTTCCACCAATACACGAGCCATTTTGCGAAACGTCGCGACATTCCGAAATGAATATTCAGATTTTTCTTTCGGGCGCCAAAGAAGAACGAATTTATTTAGGTTTCCACACGAAATTGAATTCAGTCAGGATTTATACGGATGCCATTCCATTAAACTGGGTGGTTAAATTCAGCATAACTGTATTTTTGACTCTGTCACTCGAATAACTTTTAAATTCTTCATAACTGTATTTTTGACTCTGTCACTCGAATAACTTTTAAATTCTTCATAACTGTATTTTTGACTCTGTCACTCGAATAACTTGATTGCTGAAGATTGGCCCCGGTTCCATTTTAGAGTCCCAAGCCACACGGAATCAAAACTAAAAATAAAAGTAAAGTACAAATATATACAAGACTGCGGATCCTTATGCAAAATAAAAAATATCTACGTCGATTCCAAGACACAGAAACTAAATAAAAATTTCTTTCTTGTTTGAATTATTTCATTAAACTGAAATTAATACGTTGATGTACTTAAATTTCTTAAACATGTCCACTGCTTTAAATTGTTCGTGCCAATTGTTGTTATCCATAAAATCCACAGTCTGGTAAATAACACCGTAGGATATCTGAACGTTTCCGATTGTTTACATTCCACGGATTAGAACTGTAAACATTGGATTTTGTCGACCTCCAGCCCAACTGCGTATTCTTCGTGGAATGCGTGCATGGTATCAGGAAAGGAAACTACATATACAGGGTATCTCAGCTGAAGAAAACCACCTACCCTTTTAATGGCACAAAAAACATTTATGACATAATTTAAATAGTATCAAAGGAGGAATATCATAGACAATTTTGAACAGTATGTTCAAATGTAATCCTAATATTATCCTACAATTTTATCACATTTTTTGGTACTCAAGGTCACCTGAAGGTAATGACTTAAGCATATTCAAATGTATTTCTACATAACGATGACCTTGCAAAAACTATGAAAAAATAACCGGACGAAAGAAATTCTTCTTCTATGATATTCCTCCTTCGATACCATTTAAATTATGCCATAAATATTTGTTGTGCCATTAAAAATAAAGGAAATATTTAGGTGCTGTACAGAGAAAGAACCTAGCGACGCTACAGGTGTGCGTACGCGTGATTTTGGTAATCCGAATAAAATGCGGGCAAATTTTTGGCACGCTCTAAGTAATGTATGCAAAGCTGAATAATTTTCGGTTCGGAACGTTTCCGGAGATTTTGTGTGCATCAAAAGTTACAACGGTTGTAATTGGTCGTATATCGCGGCCGGTGGTAAAGTCTCGTTGCTTACGCCACTGGCATGTGTTGCGATGCGTTATATGGGCGTTCCGAGCCACCATAACTTCGGCTACATGCGAGATATTGAAACATGGTTTAAACAAAGGTTTGTACAGTTTTGTTGGGATTATACGGATGTATAAAAATCCAGCTCGTATTTCATCCAGAAAATTGGAGTTACATCGTGTTCTCGGCTCGACCAGCTCCGGTTTGTTTGCAGTTCAAAGACCCTTTGACAGATCGACGCGTTTTGTCATCAGTCCTGAATATAATTCCTCACAGTAGTATCTTTACTTTCCGATTTCTCTGCCTCATATTTTCCATTCGATAAATTACTTCGATCGTCCGAAACTTTCGCGAGTCGAAGTGTTAATGGATTGCCGCGTATCAGCTCGCAACAGTTCAACGAGCTAGCACAAATACAAGGAAACTTGTTTTTATCATAAAGGTTCGCGCGCGAAACTTTGCGTCGCGCTTTTTAGCAAACGTCCGACACGCTCGATTAAACGCGCCGACTGCATTCGCGCATTTTTGCCGAAGGAATTCCATTAGTCAAGGTTCCACGGACACCCCTCCGGTGGCCTAAGCCCGGGGACGACCTCAGCAGGACTTTACGCGAAAAGCCTCTTAAACGTATAGAGAACTACGGTGTTGTACTAAGGATTAAAATAGTTTAAACTATCCTAGTCTGGTGTTGCAAGTTTCGCGAATCATTCCCACGTACGACGATTTGCAAACCTCTTGTCTCCGCCATCCTCAAAACTCCACTTATCCTCCCACGAAAACAGAGGTCTTTAATACGCTGGGTCTATGGGGTCGCTGGAAGTTGAATTTATTTTTACAGTAATCATCTATTTTTGAAATAATCACAATTTATTTTTACAATCATCACAATTTATTTTTAAAATAATCACAATTTATTTTTAAAGTAATCACAATTTATTTTTAAAATAAGCGCAATTTATTTTTTTGCAATCATCATAATTTAGTTTTAAAATCTATGGGGGGATCTATGGGATCGCTGGAAGTTGAATTTATTTTTACAGTAATCATCTATTTTTGAAATAATCACAATTTACTTTTACAATCATCACAATTTATTTTTAAAGTAATCACAATTTACTTTTAAAGTAATCACAATTTATTTTTTTGCTATCATCATAATTTAGTTTTAAAATCTATGGGGGGATCTATGGGGTCGCTGGAAGTTGAATTTATTTTTACAGTAATCATCTATTTTTGAAATAATCACAATTTACTTTTACAATCATCACAATTTATTTTTAAAGTAATCACAATTTACTTTTAAAGTAATCACAATTTATTTTTTTGCTATCATCATAATTTAGTTTTAAAATCTATGGGGGGATCTATGGGGTCGCTGGAAGTTGAATTTATTTTTACAGTAATCATCTATTTCTAAAATAATCACAATTTATTTTAAAAGTAACAACATTTATTATCGTGATAAAGATCCTAAAATAAATCTCCTCAATCGTAGATTGGATAACCCAAGGTCCACCATTTCGTCGACTTCAATTCCATTGTTGAATTTTCCATTTCCTTGAAAACTGAAGGGCCCCTCGCAAAATTTTTCAGCACCATGCCAAAGAATGCAACATCCTGTATGAATCACTAAAACCAGAGCTAAAACCCATGCTCAGGATCGTGCTCGTGCATCAGAGTCCTCTAAAATGCATTGTAAATTTGAAATTCGTTCCCGGTTCGTTTCCTGCACGATTCTCGCTCGGCTAAAACGTTCCCCGAACAAAGCCGAGCACTACAGCGCGGCACCCATGTTCCACGAAGACGGTAGTCCCATGGAACAATGGCAAGGGGGCAGAGAAGCCTCATGGGGGACCAATGGGACCAAGAAGAGGAGCCTCGTTCCTCGCATTCGAAGCGACCGCAGAAGAAGCGGCGTTTCCTCCGGCTTTTCTCAAGCAATTACGCCGGGTTCGCGCAACAGTACTTCGATTCCATTTCGGGGGGCACACGTGTACCCGCTCGTCTCCCCAGAGCTACCATAATTAACGAAACATAGTCGTACGAGGGGTCAAGATTTCTTGGAACGGCACGCGAACGCAAGAAAGCGGTATCGAAAAGTAAACAAGATGGCAAGAGTATGCGATGGAGAAGGTTACGGAGGCAGGAGGAGGGGGGCACAGTGTATACCATGATGGGTCGATGTGTGGGGGATCGAGAGGGGCAACAGGGGTTAGCAGAGGAGAAAGAGCCGGATGGATTTATAGAGAGACAAGCGGACGTAAATATAGACTCGTGCATAGGTATGGCCGGGGGCAGGGGGCAGGGGGCTCTTGAGCACGTAAGGTGAGACACAAAGGTCCGTAGGAGAGGGACGAAGAAAGGAGAGAAGGAGAGAGAATCGTAAAGGAGAAGGGGAACACAACGATCCCTTGAAGCTCCGAGCCTGATCGAGAGTGGGGGAGCTTGATTCCAGGTGCGAGAGGGGGTGGAGGGGGCCAGGAAGAAAGAGAGGTCTTGCGATATCGGCGTTCGAGAAGTCAAACCGGTGGCTTTACCGTTATACGACCCAATGACGAGACGTTCGTCGTCGACTACGTCGTTTCGACCACGAAGAACAGAACTGTCTGAGACGTTTCTTCAGAAACGAGTCTCGTCGATCCTCGAGTTTTCGAAACATTCAGCATTCCATCAACCGATGGGTGTGGCAAGAATAAACAATCTGCCCCCAGTCCAATAGATGGCAGAGAATTTTCGCTACTAATTTGCGATACCCTAAGTATCGCTAGGTTAGCTTAGAAGAAGGCCCCAGACTAAGAAAGGCTACCATAAGCGACGAGAGTCTATGAGCTTCTTAAATTTATTAAAGGAAGAATAAACAATCTACTCCCAGTCCAATTGATGGCAGATAATTTTCACTACTAATTTGCGATACCCTAAGTATCCACTTGGCCGTCTCTCCTAGGCTCTAGACTAAGAAAGGCTATCACAAACGACGAGAGTCTATGACCTTCCTAAATTTATTAAAGTGAGAATAAACAATATACTCCCAGTGCAATTGATGGCAGATAATTTTCACTACTAATTTGCAATACACTAAGTCGACCCTGTTGTCTCTTCTAGGGCCTAGACTAAGAAAGGCTACCACTGTAGAACCGTTTGAAAGTGTGCAGTGTCTCGCAGGTGAGGTGACACACCTGGCGGTCTTTGTGTCCCCGGGAATCGTATATCCGGGCATTTGAAATATTTAACGCAGTCGTCGCGTCGGTCAGGTGACCCGAATGCATCGCGCTCCGGTTTCGTTATCTCCGGGCGTCCGCTTCATCGGCAGCTCGTACAGGTCGTCAGAGATAACGGCAATTGGAGCGCAAACGGAACACAACGAAACGCTCTCTCTCGATAATCGATGTTACCGATGGCGCTTCCGATTTCGACCGGGTCACGCTCGGCCCGGCTGCTGTGGATATCCTCTGTACGTAGAATTGTAAGGAGACGGGGATAACATTCTGCGGACCTGTCCGATTGCTACCACATGTTAGAACCCGTTCAGACCCGTTGCACCGTGTACTGCTCATTCGAAAAACAATCGGTCGTCCACGTAATCGAAGTCTAGACTATCTGTTTATTTATTTATCTATTTATTTTATCTTATTAGGGTAAATAGAAATAGAATAAAAGAAGAAAGAAAAGCCTCTGTGACAAGTTTCAATGAGCAAAGGTCCAATGAATTGTTTCTTCCGTTCTGCTCGGGTAAAAATCACGAAAAAATTCATGAACATTCTACCCACTAGCACACACGCCAGTGAATTATTTCAGAATTTTTGGTTGCAAAGTTTTCAGAGTACCACGTTGATATTATGCGAGTTGCGTCTCATCGTGATTATTAGACTGCGGATCTTCATGCAAAATAAAAATGTTCAGCAACGATTGTGGGCAGCAGGAGTTAAATACAAAATTCATTTCATCCCCTAATAGCTTTTTTACACCTGAGGACAACATAACACTATGTTTAGCTTTTTCTAATTTTTCACTGTTTTATATTTCACCTAGCCAATTTCTTCATAAATGCATAAAAATCCAATTTCTTCATAAATGCATAAATAAAGTCTAGTAAATATATATGTGTTATTAATTTCCTTCAAACCGAAATAAAATTCTACTTTGGTTTCGTTGATGTACAGCTATTGGAGAATATTACGGACATACAATAGATATAAATTTTTTCCTTTTTCAAGAAATTACGAACTACAAAAAAGTTCGAATCACCAAAACCGTAAAATAAATCGTAAGGGCTTGATGTTGTTAATTGCGTTTAGGAAAACGAGCAACGCTTCCGATATTTATCGTGCATGAAGATACAAGAAAATCATCGACGTATAATTTTTCGAAACAATCGCAAGCATTGATTATTGTGCATAAAATACGAATAAAACAACACGGGAACGCGCTGAGCTGACTTTTCGGAGACGATTGGGACAATTTGGGGCATGATACTGCTTTCCATAACTTCGTACCGCCTCCGTGCCAACTTTCGAGCTTCCAACGATAGGTAATATAGTTCTGGAAGTTGTCTTTGCCTGCGCTGTACTCCAGAAAGTCGCAATTGGTCCTTAGAATACCGTTGCAAGCTTCTCCGATCCTCAATCTCTGATAGTAAATCTATCTTCCTCCCTCATACATATTTGAAATAAAGATTTATGGGTGTGAAATTGCACCTTGTAGAAGCAGCAAACGGGCTAAGAATATCCTCGGAGGCATGCTCTCGCGTCTGAGTATCCCGTTTTTCACTGTCACGCGAGACGTATGATTTGATTTTTCTGTGATTATGGGTGTCTGATATATATTCCGCGATAATGATTGAACTCCTCGCTCGGCGATATCGTAGCGGAGCTTATCTCTGTGAAAAGTGCATTATCGAAATGGCCGTGTACGTTACCAGAAACGAATATGGCAGCTGCTGTGACCGACGCAACACGCGGTCCCTTCTTTCGAGGAGCCGCGTTATTTTCGAGCATATTTTCCGAATAAATATTTCCGTTACGCAGGCGAACACTGTGCTTAAAAATACCACGTGCAAAATTGTTCACCGCGATCGATAGGTCCACTGATATTTGATCGAACGTGTTTTTCATCGCTCGCGCCAAATGTTATCTGCGGGGCCGTGGCGATTGCACGCACAAAGAAATATTTTCCGCGGCTGTGCGCGCGTTGGAAAACCCCTGCACGAAATTACAGAACGCTTTCGGATGTATTAGGTGTACAAATAAGTTCTACTAAACGCTAAGTTACCCTACTAAACGCACTACATAAATTTTCGCTAATTGGTACATAACTTCCAAAACCCATACTTTGCACCATGGCGTTTAAGAAACAGCACATTCGACACTCTATGCTTTTTGCATTTGAGTTAAAAAAGATGCTGCTGAGGCTACGAAAATGATTCGTTCAGCGTTAGGTGAAAATGCTGTAACTTATAAAACATGCAAGAAGTGGTTCCGAAGGTTTCGTAGTGGAAATTTTGATCTCGGCTACGGAGAACGCAATGGACATTTATTATGAGTTGTTGAAACCTGGGGAAATTATTACTGCTGAACGGTATCAACAACAAATGATTCGTTTAAGCGACGCAATTGAGCAAGAAAGGCCTTTTACCGGCAGTGGAACTAGGCAAGTGATTCTGTTGCATGACAACGCGCGACCACGTGCGGCGAAGACAACACTGAAAATCATTTATTCTTTAATCCGATATGATTATCACCTTTTTCGGTAGCTGCAATACCACTTGGTTGATTCTTAGTTCAAATCTCTCGAAGAGGTCCACGCAAGCATTGATGAGTTTATTCGATCAAAACCATCTTTTTATAGAAACGGGATTCGCCAGTTACCCGAAAGGTGGGAGAAGTGTATAGAAAGTAATGATGATTACTTCGAAACATACGAAACACGTGTATCCCTTTTTCTTTATAAATAATGATCAAAAGTATGCTCAAAAGGCACCGAACTTATTTGTACACCTAATACAAAATAAAAATAGTTGCTGTTGGATTATCAATAAGTTACCAGCACAATGAACTTATTGTTCGTTGTCAAAAATGAATCAACGATCTCAGAATCGTATTAATAAACAGAGATTAGGGAGTATCAATGAGACGATCTCAGAATCGTTTCTAAACAGAGATTTCGAAGTATATTCACGAAGAATATTCACATTGTTTCAAGTGGAGTCTAACCTAAGTCTGGAGATATGAGGGGACCCTGGTTTCCTTTCGGGGTTCCAACGGTTTTCCTCTCAGCGTCATTCGAAGCTAAGATTTCGTTTAATAAAATGCTCCCTCCCGCGCCGTGAAATAAGGAATTGCTTTATTTCAAAAGTACCAGTGTCCATTCATTAACACCCATATCCAATAGTTGCGAAACAATACCGTCAGTAAAGAATCTGAAAAGAGCCTAGAAAGAATTCCAAGAGCATCTGCAGGTCCGTAGTAAAAAGTCAGAGGGTTCCGTGGGCGAGCCGGAAGTGCGGATCGGTGGTGGATGAAAACCGAAGGGAAAGTGTCGTTTTTCTAACGTGCCACCCCATTTGTTTTCCAGCGGCGGCGCAGGGTCGGTTGGAGGAGACGCAGATGGATACGCACGAGGGGTCCACGGTGCAGCTGCAGTGCCGCTTCTCCCCGCCCCGGGAGAACGTGACGTGTTTCTGGCTGACGCACACGAACGACAACCACGACAACGCGGCGGTGGAAAGCAGGGAGCTGTCGCCGCAGTACAAGGTGTTCATGAACCTGGAGGAAGGTCGGTACGACCTGCAGATCAGGAACGTGTCGTACGAGCGGGACAACGGGAAGTACGAGTGCAGAGTGAAGGCGAACGGTGCTGGGATCGACCTGCACCGGAAGTTCATCACTCTGACAGTATTACGAGCACCTGGACCGCCATCGATCTCGCCATCATCAGCGTCGGCGACGGAGGGTCAGAAGCTGGAGCTCCATTGCAACACGAATGGCGGCAGTCCTGAGCCGGAAGTCAGGTGGTACCGGGGTAACGAGACCGCATTGTTGCACTCTGGGAGGACATTGCTGGTGGAGCCTAAGAAAGAGGATGACGGAGCCACGTTCCGCTGCGTGGTGAGGAACAGGGCGATGAGAGATGGGGAGACCTTGAACGCCACGATTACTCTGGATGTGAACTATTTCCCGAGAGTATCCGTTGGTCCGGAGAACCCTCTGAAGGTGGAGGTGAACGGACTGGCGAATCTAGAGTGCAGAGTGGACTCGAAGCCTACCGTGAACGAGGTGCGCTGGTGGAGAGATGGTAACTTCGTTGCTACCAACTTGACGCACACTATCAGAAGAGTCACGGTGCAGGACTCTGGGAAGTACACCTGCAAGGCTGATAATAACTTAGGCAAGGCGGGTGAGAGCTCCCTGATCTTGGACGTGTTGTACCCGCCCACAGTCTCCATCGAAGGGAACGCTATCAGGATAGCGGAAGTGGAGGACACTGTCACGGTTCACTGCAACGTCAGCGCCAACCCTCCGCCGTCGGTGATCGAGTGGCTGCGAGATGGCCGACCGGATTTTCGGCAGCTGGGATCCATCCTTCGTTTCACCCGCGTCACAGCTGATCATGCTGGGAACTACACCTGCAGGGCTGTGAACACCATTCATCCTTCCGGTGGAGATCGAAGGAATTATTCCGCGACTACCAAGCTGACCGTCAGAGTCAGGCACAAGCCCGGGCCTGCTAGGATCACGCCAGACTCCCCGGTTGCCGTTGAAGGGTCCAAGGTGATTCTTACCTGCATGGCGAATCCTGCCGGGTATCCCGAGCCCAGGTACAAGTGGTGGAAGGAGGGAGAGTCGGGAGCGATTCTAATGACGTCCGACAATACGGGGCCAAAGTACGAGATCGATTTCGTGCATCTCGGCAGCGAGGGTACGTACAAGTGCCACGCTACCAACGAGAACGGCCACGGCGACGCTGCTTCCGTTAACCTGACTGTTCATCAGCCCCCGAAGATACTCACCAAGCTGCAGCCCCACGTTACCAGAAAGTGAGTAGATTACCGTCTCCCGTTGCTCCGTCTTGCGTGTGCCGCCTTTGCCTTCGGAAAACTAGATCAATATGGTCCAATTTGGTAAAAGGAACGCACGCCGCCGAAGGCTGCGTCTCTACGGCGCTCCGGGGGCACGGCGGAAATTTTAGGATTCCTGTAATGTCTCGGCGAAAGAGGCAAGCGCGATATTTGCGGAAAATCTATCCGTGTTATCAATGCACCTCGGGGGTCGGCAGAATTTTTTCATTATTCTTTACGGGAGTTTCACCAACGCGTTCTTCGCGTTTTTCCGAGTAGAACGAGTCCAAACACGGTACAGTTCCGAGTGGAACCGATTATCCGAACAGACCGCTGCAGTCATTAACACTAGAATTATCGAGCTCGAATGAATTTATTTAAATATTGTGAAATGAAAAAATCAGGAATCCGCCATTTCGACGGGCCCGGTAGTTCTAGCGTTGATCTCGCGCGCTTGAATGGCAACGTTGCCGAGTCTCTGGTTTCAATCGGCGGAATTCGAGGTGTCTTGAATTAAATGTCGGACAAGTTCCCCCAGCGAAGAAAAACTTGAGCATCCCGAAAGCCCATTAAATCCGACGCTTTATCCGCGGCGAGAGATCTTTGTGCTCGAATCCATCGAATTTCGCAGTCCAGTTACACAAGCCTCCCTCTCTCCCTCTCTACAAAGCTTAGAGTCCATGTAGAGAGAGAGACAGATAGAGAATCAGAGGTACTCGAAACATTTCCACCTTGTGATATCGATCCCAGACATCCGGAAACGCGAAGCTGGTTAGCTGGCCAGTTTCCGGGAACGGTTCTCCATCGAGGACCACCGTTACATTCTAAGGATATGATTTCACAGGGTCGGCGAGTCCTCTTTCCAAGTGTCCTGCGTGGCTCAGGGCAAGCCTCGTCCTAGTGTCCGTTGGCTGAAGGATGATCAAGAACTGACAGCCGACGAGCGCCTGTACAAAGTGACATCGAGTGCATCGGAGGGCCACGGGAATGTGATCACGGTGAATTCAACCCTAAGCTTCTTGGGCCATGCTAGACCCCAAACCGATGAGATCGTGGCGAGCGATAGAGGCAAGTACACGTGCGTGTTCGAGAACGAGGTGAAGAAGGTGGAGTCGACGATGATGCTGAAGGTGGAGCACGAGCCGATCGCCCTTCATCAACACGGCAAGGTGGCGTACAACCTGAGGGAGACCGCGGAGGTGACATGCAAGGTGCAAGCTTGGCCGAAGCCCGAGTTCCAGTGGAGCTTCGAGACGAACGCGGCGAGTCTTCAGGGCTCGTCGAGCGACGGCCATTACGAGATCTCGACCAGCAGCGACAACTACGACGTGTACACCTCGGTGCTCAAGATCACGAACATCCGCGAGCTGGATTACGGAGATTACAGCTGTCGAGCGGCGAACGCTCAAGGCAGCATCACCTCGACCATCAGACTGCAGCCGAAAGGCGCTCCTGAGAGGCCGATTAACATCAGTGCAATGGACATTGGCCCGACCCACGTGGCGCTCCTATGGGAGCTGGGATTCGACGGTGGTCTGCCCATCACCAAGTACTTCGTGTCCTACAGACGCGTCGCTGGAGGTGACGAGACCGTTCCTCCGGATTGCGCCATGCCCAGGTCCACAGCTGGAACATGGCTGGAGCTAGACTGTCGTAGGTCCAACCCGTGCAACGTCACAAACCTCGAGCAACATCAGACCTACACCTTCAAGGTGAAGGTGTACAACACGAAGAACCATTCGGATTACTCCGATGAGGTTACTGCCACCACCGCTGTCGCCAAGATCCCGTCGCCACTCAGGGTGAATTATGATCCTGCCAGTTCTATGCTAGCTATTGGAGTACCGGCTACCTGTCTGTCTCTTGTCGCCTCCATCGAGAAACTGACTCACGATGCACTCTGGACGATCCTGGATGAATGGCAGTTGGAGGTCCTTGGCAGCGCTCCCACACAGAGAGAGGGGATCCTGGTTGATCCCGAGACTCCCGAGGACGCTCTCAGCCGCAGAGTTCGGTTTTGTCTGAAGGCTGATAGGCAGAAGTGCGGGGAGTACACGGAGGCTCTCAGTGAGTAACTTGTTTTGTTGACGTTGGGTTGAGATGGGAGTCAATCTCTGCTGTTTAGGTTGCTCTCGTCTCCCATGATTGTTCAGCAATTTCATTAGGGCACTTGGTAATTAAGAACATTGTTTTTGTTGCGTCAGATGGCCCGTCCTACGTCGCGCAATCAGGTGTACTGGCTACACCCACGCTAATCGCCCTGGTAGTCAGCGGAGCTGTGTTTCTGCTGTTTGCTGCACTGCTGTTGCTCTTTTGTCGGTGTCGCCGAAAGCACGCCACCAAGGCCAAGGACTACGAGATGGACTCCAACGCGTAAGTGAAACCCGAAGGTTCTGAACTGCTTTAGAAGGAGGAGTTGAAATTTTCATTGTGTTCGTCTGTTGATCAGAGTGCGACCGAGTCTGGTCGCGGGCAACGGCCAGCAGAGCCAAGCACCACCGCCTTACTATGCCGAGAACAAGGCCCTAGAACACAGTTTGGATCATGCTCTGGCCATGGAAGACTCGAAGACCCCCGCGTACTCGCAACCTGGATACGGCTACCACCAACCCAACCACAATATCAATGGTATGTATAATTCACTCTGTTAATGGACAAAAAGTGACTATGACTTTGTTGTTGCCAATCTTCTGGGTAGAATGAGTCCAAACGATCTCGTTCGAAGCATAATTGCTCGCTTAATCCACGATATAGTATAACCTCCTTTATCCGAACTCTTAATGAACGCTCGGATAACAGAATAGGTACCTAACCAAGGTCCTGGGTTAAATCTGTACCGATTTACACAATGAATCATAAATTGAACAGTTCGGATAATCGAGGCTCCACTAAATCGTGAATTAAACGAGCAAATGTGCACCGAACTGCGCCGTGTTGGTGCTCATTTCAATCAGGAAAACGTCACGGAGTCGATGATAAAAGATTCGTAATAAAATATTGAAGCTGTATTGGCGTAGGAGTCCTAAATGAATTGGTACAGGTAACATCCGCGCTATCTGTCGATTTATGTGAAGCTGTTCGATAGGGATCTTGCTCGGCGGCCACGAAAAAAGAATGGAGACCGGGGGGAACGCGACGTTTAGGGCTCATGAAATATTTTTTGACGGCGCACGACGTCGCTGCGAACCGGGACGTGCTCTCCCAACATTATCAAGATATCCGGAGACAATGTTCGTGGCCTTATCGCGGGATTGTTCGCGAGACCGCCGCATCCTTCGTTCGTTCGCGTAACTGCCGTATGAATTATCCAGGCCCGTATAGGGGCCGAGTCACGCAACTAGGACGTGCCACATCTCTTAACCGGCGAAGATGGAAAGAAATGGCAAATTGCCGTTGCACTTTGCAGGTATACGGTCGCACTACGCGAAAAAGTATAATCGTAGGAAGTTAGACCTCGTTAAGCCAACTTTTTCCACCGCCATTGTTTCCATCCTCGCGAGAACGAGAGAGAGAGCGGCTGTTGGAATATAACCTGTTCTCCAACCAGCCTCCACGCGATTCGACCGCATTGAAAATGCCCCGACGTCTTCCTCCGAACGTGTGTACCTTTTATCTCGGGATTAGCTATCGAAACACCTTTTTCCGGCATTTTCCGAGCCTCGACGCGACAGGATTTACCCTCCGATGTTCGGAATTTGCGATAGTTATCGTCGCTGTCTTTTCCCTCTAAATTCCTGTCGGTGACCTGGCGTCGTGCCTAAAGACTTTCCAAGATCTACATTCAGTTTCAGAAATATTGTGGGCATGCACAGCCAGTGCGAAATTGCAAAGATTAAGACTTTGGCGACCTCTCTCTTCCTGCTTCTGGAAATGTTGGTTTCGCAGGCTTCACATTTTTTCTGATGGTCCTCTAAATTTTCTTAGGGCCTAGATATTATCTCTAAAGTTGCCTCAGATGTTAAATAATAGTGTGCAATTTTTTCCGGCCACATAGAATTAAATAAGAGCGATTGAACTATCCTAGCACCCATTATTCCATTTTTACTTGTTTTTTAAGAGCCCTACAATTTTTCTGTCGGTCCTAAATTTTTCGCAGACATCAAACACAGTGTTCAAAAGCTTCCCAAATTATTTAAGAATACCGCAGAATTTTATCTATCAACTAGCCACCGCTAAAAATTGCAGCAGCTCAATCAACCTACCCTAGCACCCCCTTTTTCATTTTCACTTGGTTTTCAGGGCCCTGCAATTTTTCTGTCGGTTCTAAATTATTCACAGGCCCCAAACGCAGTGTTCGAAAGCTTCCCCAATCATTTAAAGATATTGCAGAATTTTATTTATCAACCACTCTCATCTTTTCACTGAATGAACTCCGCTCAGACGGGTTCCGATATTGTTCTGTTAACTGAAACCTGGCTGAACCTTCGCTACAGATAATTCGCCCGCTCAACCGAGCAGGAAAAATGAAAACGTCCATAAACCCACAGCGGCACGCGTTCTTACTTTGTCCGCCGTTTGAAACAACGGATATCGTGCGTTCATAAAAATTCCAGTGGCAATTAAAACGAGAGACTCCATTCTGTCCTCCGATATACCCCTCGCGGTTAAACGATGACGAGGAGCCGTAACAATAATTACCAAAGAAGCTTCGTTCGTTTAACCGGTGTTTAATAGAGGGCTTGCCTCCCCCGCGAGCATTCGTTTCATTACTTAATGCTCTCCGCGTAGCCGTCGCGAAACGATATGTATTTTCAAGCCCGGGACCGGACCCGGCCCCGAATGTTTATGCAAATTCTCGTTAGCGGCAATGTTTTAAGCAGAGGGATGTTCACCTTCTACAACCCTGTGCTGTATGAACGCGATTCCGGATCGATTTACATACAGAATCCGAAATGTTCATCACAAAATCATTTCTTCGTTGAGGAAACGATTTTTTATGGGGAATAAAAATTATCTGCATCGATTTTAAGAAGCAGGAACTTTATATTTGCAATTACATTGCAAGAAAAAGTTACTCCCTCTCCGCTAGTACCGGAGCAGTCACGTGGCCGGGCCGTGTCAGTAGAGTGGGGAGACAAGTCTTAATCTTCATTAAAATGTTTTGCTTTATGAAAATCAGAAGTTTATTTAGATTTTGTGCAATTTTTATTACAATACGTGCTTGAATAAATCAATCTATTGAATTATTCCCTATAGAAGCAACTTTATAATTTCAATATTAGTGTTGAAGAAAATTAAAACTAAAAATTCAATTCATCAATTTCAACAGTCTGTGCGCTGCAGGGTTGAGGGTGCAGGGTGATTTAATTTCTAAGCGTTGGACGTCGTTGTATTGGATTGGTAAATTATAATTGAAAACTGAATTTCAGACATTTATTCATAGATTTATTCAATAACATATTTTCCATTCTGTTCTATTACTTTTTTCCATTTTCGAGGTAACTTCTCGTGTTATTGAATACACATATGAATAAATATGAATAAATACCTTAATTTTGTCTTCGATACTTAATTTGAAATCGCTACGAACTTTCTTCCCAGCCCAATACAATGTTACTATAACTTGTGAATGAGATGTTTATCATGATGGCAATTAACGAAACAACCGTGTGTCCGAACAGGTGTGAACATGGGCTACATGGACAACAGCTACTCGAATTCGAATAACGGCGGATCGGTGAATTCGCAAGACTCTATTTGGCAGATGAAGTCGGCGGCCGCGAACGGAGTCGGCCAGCCCTACGACCTGGCCGGCTATGCGACCACCGAGTCGGATTACCCGACCCACCCTCATTACCTCCCACAGAGGGAGGATTACCGGGAAAGCCATAATCTAAGTCGACAGCAGTTTTGCTCGGAACCATTCGCCACCGTCGTAAAGTCTCAAAAACACGTCGGTGAGTAGTATTCTTTGGCTCTTCTTCTTTCTACCTTCCGCCTTTTTGCCACCCACTTTCTTCTCCACCCTTCTTTTTCCCTCTTTTTCTTCTTTTTCACCATTCCTCCCTTCATCCCTGTTTCGTTTCCGCGAACGGTTTTCCCACCCCATCGCGATCGACCGAACGATGGACATTCAATTCTATCTGTCGCGAGTTCCCGAGCAATTTAGTCATACGAAAGTTCGAATCGCCTCGGACCGGAGAGGATATTTCAAGACGTCGAAAACATCTTGACAGGCCATTAATGGTCTTAATAAATTCGGGGGGTGGGGGACGATGGCCCTCGAAAGTTTCTGATTTATCGGCAGACGATCGCTAAATTGTTTCGGATGTCGCTTCTGTGAAGACCACCTTCGTCAATCGGGGATTATCGCGACCTTAAACGTTGCTAGCAATTATTTCGGTGACTGTTAATTGGAACTGCCGCGTTCGCGAAATTACAACGAACATCTTCAAACCTCTCAATCTCCTGATTATTTCAAACCTTTCAAGATCAATCTTGCCAAAACATTCAAACAGCTAAACCGACCCGCCAGAAACTCAAAATGTCCAAAGAACTCTGAAAACGTCCCGCATCCACGTTTCAAAATCGAGGGTCGTCCGAAGTCTAAACATCCGTGTCCCCTTTCGAGCATCCCAGGAATATCGAGTCCGCCGTAAATAATGAAACCGTCTCCGGTGTAGAGGATTCTTCTCGTCCCGATTGAAAGGGTGGACCGTTTCACGCTCACGAACCCAGCTTTTTCCTCTTCGGAGGCAGCAGCACCTTGTCCTAACCACAGAGCGCGATCCTCTCCGATGCAATCTCGCTTGGGGTCGTCCGCGATTCCGCTCACGTTCCCGTTGCACGTAGAGGTTGGTCGGGAGCGTACTGGGTTGTGCGACGGGAAAAGAGACAGTCGGGAACGAGCGGGACAGACGGAGAGGGAGGGAGGGCGATGGTGGTGTTCTCTCTTTTGTTTTCCCCGGGTGCTCAACAGCCTTGTTCGTTGTTTGCCCGATAGATTCGCCGTACGACGTGTCCGGTCTGCCGTATCAGGAGAACTACGACGAGGACGCGAAGCCGCCGCAGCAGGTCAGCCTGTCTTACGACGA
Organism: Lasioglossum marginatum; assembly: GCA_028455795.1. Taxonomy (NCBI): domain Eukaryota; kingdom Metazoa; phylum Arthropoda; class Insecta; order Hymenoptera; family Halictidae; genus Lasioglossum; species Lasioglossum marginatum. The sequence continues at coordinate 6,545,018 of CM052268.1, forward strand.
GAGTCTGGAGTCAGGCTACTCGACCCCGAACAGCCGGGGCCGTCGGATCATCCGCGAGATAATCGTCTGAGACCTGCCTACCGGCTCGCGAGCCGGAACCACGCGGACCACTTGGCTCTAGCAGGAGGCTGCCGCCACCGGTTACCGTCCGGTGGATCCACAGCGAGATCCTCTTCGCCATCGGATGGAGATCGTGATCGAGAACCCAGTCGAATCGCCTCCTCCGCCTCCTCCGCCGCCTCCCCCGCTTCCTCCTCCATTGACCTCGACGTACAACGACCTGGCAGCCATCGACAAATCATCGATGAGCCTAGCAACGAGCAGTTCGATGCCAGCCGCGACCACTGTGATGACGATCACCATCGCCGAGAATCCCACAGCTGCCAGCCATCCTCCGGTCAGGTTCTCCTATCGAGAGACCTACTCAGCGAACACGTTATCCTGCGCCAGTTCATTGCCAGGTGACACCTACGCTCGTCGAAGCCAGAGAAGACCGTACGACGACCCGGAAGGCGCTCCATCGGTCCGCAGGATCGATAAATCCGGCCTCCTAGTAGGAATCACCGAACCGGAACCTAGCGGACACAGAGTCGGCCTACGATCCCCAAGGTTTCTAACCGGTGTTGGCTCTTCCGGGATTGTCTCACCTCGCAGGTTCGAGTGCATCGGCCAACTGGACCCCGTCCCGGAGGTGCCTGGACAGCAGTCTAGAGGGAACGTGGCTCCAGGCGCTGTCTCCGGTGTGTACTCCTCCGGTGTCCCTGCCACCCTCAGGGAGAGTAGAATGGACTCTTGCGAGGCTCTCTCTGTGGCTACTCTCGGCAGACCGGCGAAGTCTTCCTCGTTCGATTCTTTGGAAGCCAGAGGAAGGTTAGAGGTCGAGAGCCTGCAGACTTTCGAGCGGAGTCTTGAAGGGATTGAGGCTTCTAGCGGGTACGGATCCTTTCGGTTTCAAGAAGGTTGCGAGGCTAGAGCTAGGACCTTGGGGAGACTGTCCAGGCTGTCGATGAAGAGGGCTGAAAGGGAGACCGCGATCGAAGGGATCACCAGGTACTCGGACACCTGCTGCAACTTCCCCTTCAAGGTCAGAGCTCCGACAGTGTTCCCCGGGGTCGAAGGAGCCTCTAGCTTGCCAATGACTCGCGCGACCACTACGCCTGTCACTTCTTCGACCACCACTTCCGTCTCCACGATGAAGGAGGTTGAAGGGCCTGAGAAAGAGGTCGTTCAGGTTGCCGAGAGTCCTGTGCCCGGGGAGGAAAGGGCGGAGGCCGAGGGCTGCGAACACGGGCCCACCAGGAACCCGATGAAGGACGAGTCCTCGCCGAGGGGGGACGAACTGTTAGACAACGACGCGATCCAGACCCTCCGAGTGATCATTCTGTCCGAGCAGTTGTGAAAGGCGATGGAAGGGAGGATCACGATGATCGTGGGGGACATGTTTTCTCGCCGACCGAGATATATCGTTCGATGTTGTATTATATTTAAGTAGTGTAAGTAAGCTACCGCGACAGGAGAGGGACGATACGGACGTCTTGACGAATCTCGCATAAAGGCTGACGCGATGCCATAAGAGGCCATACTTTCGAATGAGAGAGGGAGAGCAGAAAGAAAGAGAGAGAGAGAGAGAAAGAGAGAGAGAGAGAGAGAGAGAGAGAGATAGGAGAGGATGGAATTCGTGTGCCGGACACGACCCGGAACGCTCGTCACGATCACCGAGAATTATTGCGCTTCGATCGACAGACACGTCGGCGGTTCTGTGTGTCTGTCTGTCTGTCTCTGTGTTTTCTTTGGCCGCCGCAGATTTGTTCACGAAACGCTGCAATATCTCTTCGGCGTCTGAAGTTCAGTATTAGGGGCAACGAATGGGAGCCATCCGTCAATTCTTTTCACAGTACGTGAACAAATTTGCTGGCGGTCGCGAAACGAACCGAGCGAGAACCCGGCGGGAACGCGGCTCGCAAGGTGATCGGATGATCAGCTAGCACAATAGGAAGTAGGTAGCTAAAAGAAGCCTTTTTCGAGCCTAATTTTACCCTTGTGTAGTCAACCCGGTATCCAGGTACCCATTTACTGTATTTCAACAATTTGTTCATTCTTTACTCGCTAATATATTAATTTATAGTCTTATAATGAGAATTTGTGCAAACATGTTCAATAGAGAAGGGTTTTAAATAATCTATACATTTTGATTGACTACACAAGGGTTAATAGAAGTATATCACGATCTTCTCGTGTCCAACGAGGATCTACAATGATCCATGAGGATCTTGACGAGCGTTCCCATCCAGCCCGGCATGTGGAAGGTCGGGGCTCGATCGCGACCGATCATCCACGACGATGATCAGTCGCGTTCGATCCCCGACGCGTTACGCGTTTTGTACTTTTATATCGTGGACGATGCCGCCGATTCGGGCGTCGAATCGATCCCGCGTGGCCTGGATCCAAGATCCAGGACACATCTGTATGTACCATAAACTCGACTGCGCCGCGACGCGCTTAGAACATAAGCAATAAGCCTGCCGCTACCGGGAACATGGCGGCCTCCCGTGCTCGGGGCCTCTGCAGCGCCATCTGCCTCTGCGATCATGGGGACTCCGAGGAAGCCCATGTTTATATTAAAGAAACAGCGACTGGCGTTTGTTGGTTTGTATAACTGCAAATTTATCTAGACAGTTATTACTGGATTCTATGCAATTTCAACTACTGGGCGAATCAAGAAGATTCAAGGACACCTGTGTATTAATTTCAGCTTAATGACACAATCAACCCCTTGCCTATTTTAACTATGGTCACGCTCGTGATGGAGATTTTAGATAAAGTCTAACGAATAATAAATATTACGTCTTTATTTTTAAATGAAATAAAATTCGATTCGGTGTCGTGATCAATATTTAATTTAATAAATTTAAAAATGACACGGCAACGGGATGAAGGAAGAAAGAAATTTCTATCTAGCTCCTGTATCTTGCAATCAGTGCGAACATTTTATATTTTGCACGAAGATCCGTAGTCTAGTTAGAACAATTATCAGACAGCGGATCTTTATGCAAAATAAAAACTTTCTGCCTGAATTGCAACAAACTGGTGTGAAGTGGAAGTTCATTTTCTTTCTTAATATGTTTTATAGATTGAAAATAGTGTAACAATGTTTTTAAAATTTTCTGATGGTTTTACTTTCTTAAGTTACGCCTACCCAGTTCCGTTATAAACGCATAAAATCCGCTGTCTAACAATTATAAAATCGATGAACCTGGACGCTGGTGGATTTAGTATTAAATTATAGTTTTTCTTGATTTTTATGGTGCTTCAAAGCTTAAAATTCTCTTGTTATAATTAATAACTTGTTGACTTCGACGCTGCCAATCACAGTCTGCCATAAGCTCTGTACAGTAGGTGAAACCTAAATCTTCCCAGTGCGATGATCGCAGATCGCGCAGAGAGTCGCGCAAATGTTGGATCATCAGAGGCCGCAGTGTTCGCTAGCGTTCGTCTGTTGTAAATAACGGTAAACGTACCAGTACTTAACGAGCCGGGACGAAATAAGGTGGGATCGGGCCGGAAGATCTCCGGAAGATCTACAACTCGTTCCCCGTTCGATCCTCCCGCGGATCGAGCGGCGGAACGACTAGAAACCGGAAGTCCTCGGGGTCCGGCGTTCTTATTTCACGTCCCGGGAGCAACTTCGCGGATCTTGGAGCTCGAACTAACGATAGCTACGCTTTTAAACGTTAATGATTAATTTGTTGGCTCGCGCGCACTCGCCGCGAAATCATCCCACCCCTCCCCCTCCACCCACCCTAATGAAACCGATTTATAGTTTTGTAGCGATCGGAACGCGGCGCGTTTAGGAATCTCGCGTACGTAGCGTACCTTCGTTTGAAGTGTTCTTATTTTTCTACCGATCGGCGAACGGATTCGCCCTCGACGATGTACCGCGTGTCGTCGCTTCGTTCGCCGATGGTTCGTGTTCTATTTGCCTGATTCGTGGACCTCGCGGTTAGGGGAAAGCGTGATAAAGGACCAGCCGGGATTCGTGACCAGCACGCGTGAGTTTCTTTCGACTTGTGATCTCATTTCTTCGCGGAGGAACGAGCGTGCCCGCTCTTTGTTTCTTTTCCTTTCCCAGCGACCTGTTGACCGGACTGGCCGCCATCTTGGTACACTCTTGCGGCTGTTTTTATTGTAGATCGAATTTTATTAATTAGTTTCAACCCTTTGGATTTCTTGACTGTTTTATCTAGAAAATGAAACGTTTCTTCCGATCTCGAATAATTCCATTCTACATGATTCTTTTCATTTTATTAATAATGCAAACAATGTTTTGAATAATGGTATAGGTTTTGCACTCCAAATTTTCCTTTTTTCAAGAAAATTCAACCTTCTGCGAATCAATCTCACCCATTAAGAATATTTGAAATCAATTATTTATTTATTCAGATTAAATTATATTGATTTAGACACACGTGAGCGGTGTCATTACTGCGAGGAGAACGTATGACTCAATACGCTTCAATAAATACATATGTACTTTGTTTTTAAAAATTTATTAATCTGAAAATATGACTAGAATGAATATACATATCTACACACAGTTTTCATACGTTACAAAGTTTATGAATTGGTAATGGCTAGACTACGGATCTGTATGCAAAATAAAAATTGTCTGCATCGAGTGCAAGAAATAGAAATCAAATTGAATGTTATTCCCTTGATGAGAGACTTTAATAGAAATCATATATTTTATATTTTAATTTTAAATTTTAAAAATATTTCAACAATTCTGAATTTCATCTACTTAATTTTCTTATAAATGCATAAAGATCCGCAATTACGTTTAAAGAAGTATTTGATGTACATATCATTTGCAATATCAATAAATTTCTGTCAAATCACTTATTTAAAAGTACTTGATTTGTACAAAAGGGTGAATTTGGAGTGCAAAACCTGCACGGCAATTTTTTAGTGGTGATCGAGCCGGTTAACAGGTGAATCGTGTGGCAGGAACGGGCGGTGTTTCACCATGAAACCATGTCCTTTTTGAAAGTATTTCTCGCGGCTTAATTCGAGAGAAACAGAGCACAAGCTTTTCCTATATCGACGAGCTTCGACTCGTTCGAGGCCACAAAGAAATAACGAGGTCTTTATATATATGAACGGAGTTCCTCTGTTTTTAATTAACCGTGAACTCGGCCCGTAATTCGATCGGGCTGATCTTTATCTTGATACCAGGCGGCGATGATTCGATTTCTGAAATTTGTTAGAGAAAAATAATTACGTCGACGAGATCAACCCTCTTGCGCTCCTCCGATTTTCTGTTTTCGATTGTTTCTGTAAATGATTACTATTGTGTTGCAATTTGTTGTCTCTGTTCAACCCTCGGGCATATCAAGGTGAAGCATGTTGTATTAGATCGTTCGGAAAAAGTAATTTCGTTTTTTTTATGCATTTATACAGGGTCGAATTAAGCCAGCGCGGGGCCCGTAGGAAATGTAACCAGGAGGCCATAGGTTTTGCATGACAATATCATAAAAACAAGAAAAAATGAATGATCTTTTTATTTTAGCAAAAACTTCTGTAAACGGTAGCCAGGGCTATTACACAATTTTACAAGGTAAACATTTTCTGCTGCAAGCGCGGGGCCCGTAGCATTTGCTACTCCTGCTACTGGGCTTAATTCGGCCCTGCATTTATAGGAAAATTGAGTAGATGAAATTCAAAGTTGAAGATGTCAATGTATGATTTCTCCTCTATTAAAATCATTGAGGGAAGAAATAATAATAATTCAGTTTGGTTTCGATTTCTTGCAATCGCTGCAGACAATTTTTATTTTAAAGACCGCAGTCTAGTTATTGGTCGACATTATTTTAAATCGCAAAATCGTGGTATATTTTGACATCTGACATTTCCTGTCTTGTAGTGCTTTCAAACATTTTTTTTGCCGTCGCATCAAATGTGCAAAATCAAAGTACACATTTCCATCACCTTTTTCTTTTTTATCACCGCAACGGTAATAAATTGTGTGCTGTTTAAGGGAACGTTGTATCATCGGATTACCATTATTTTTTACCATTTTTTATGCGTTGCAAATTTCATTTCAAAGTCGTAAAAGTTATAACTTTATATTCGTTATTATTTCATGTGATTCAATTTTTTGCTAATACAAAACAGAAATTCCACGAGCATGGGATCGTTAAGTTGCCATGAAATGTCATAAAGCTTATTCTGAATGGAAAAAAATTTCATTTGTCCTTGAGAAAACGAAATGACTTTCCGAACGACCTAACACTTCAGATCAGACAGCAGAGAAGAAAATACTAAAGGGAACATGAAAGATTAAATGTATCGTCCACTGTCGTGTGCTTCGGGTGAAAATATGAGATTGTGAATGAAATGTAAATTGTATCGAATGAGAATGTGAGACGAGAATGTGGTGGGGACCCCGAGGGAAGATGTTTTTAGTGCAATGTTTTTTGGGGGAGCGTACGAGGGCTGAACTCTCGAAGGACTTCTAATCGGAAATCGTGAGTGTTTTCATGATTCGCACGCCTCTGCGGGCTCGCAGTAGCACGAACGCGTGTCGAGGATATTTTTCTTTCGCAGTCTGTACAAATTCTCCAAGTACAATTCCCCCGTTTCCGTCGCGTTGACGCGCGGCCGGAAGCAGAATCGCGCGGGCTCGAGTGGATTCTCGCCCGTTCCCTAGAATTGATTCGGAAACCGGATGGATCCTGGACGAGGACATCGTTTCCGGAAGCGAAGAAACGCCCCCGTACCTCCGTCTTTCAACGGCGAAAACCGACCGACCAAATACATAGAGAGAGAGAGATAGACGGTGTTCGCAAGCGGAAAATGTCTCGTTCGCGAAACACTTTTGCGCTCGACGCGAATCTTTTCTCCCGCGAAAGCCGAACGCGCGTCGATTTTCGATAGTGATGATCGTTTTTCCACGCGTGCGCAACCGGCCGCACGCGTGTCGCGTGCAAATCTGAAATTGATATATATATACCGATCAACATGTACACATATATATCAATTATCGTCCATTATAGTTACGATATTATTACGAATTATTATTTGTACAAATTTTATGTTGCGATATAAAATAAACGATAAAACGACAAACTGCTGGCCGTTGTTATTTCGGATACTAATTGATCACTACAGTAAAGTCGCGATCTAGCTCGCTTGGTCTGAGCACGGACAGAGACCGTGCAGGGAAACTATTTATTTATGACTAGACTGCGGATTTTATGCATTTATGACAAAAATGAGTGGATCTAATTTGAAACAGTAAAAACATTAAGGCGACTTAATGATATCGATATATCATTTTCAATTTATTACAACTGTTAAAGATAAGAAGAAATTATATGGTTCATTATATATTTTTATTTTGTAAAGTACATACAGAAAGTACAATGGATGCTGAACGTAAAAAAGGAGACTATGTAAACAGTATAAACAGCATGAAGGCGAAGGAACAGTGATAGTGGAGATCTTCAGGGAGCTGGATCTCTACTTCACTGTATTTCTGCAATCTACAGATCTGTGAAATTTATAGATCCTCGCCAAACTCAGCTTCTGAGAAATCAAATTCCAGGATAGGCTTCTAACATATATTATTGTATATGTAATAAATTATTATATATGTTATATATGTAACATAGATTATTTAGTATTTATTCAATTTATATCGTAAATGAATATAATGAATGGTAGGAGTCTCATTTATTATTATCATTACATTACTTAAACTACTTTTCCCCATAACCTTTTGCATAACTAAAAAACAGAATGAACCCTCACGCATGTCCCCGTAAATGTACAAGACGCAAATTGCAATCATTAATTAGTTATTGATGGTTTTCTGAAATGTTATTCATTTTCTCAGATTCGAGCAGATGATTCTTGCCGCATTTGTCATAAGATGCAAGGTAAAGTCCGGCACGATTCATTTGCTCTTGCTAAACCGCCGTATAGCGCCAATTCCTGCAACGGCAAAACGCCCAAACTGTTAGCCGATTGACGAAACAGTTACCGACAAAGACATTATGACGGTAACGTCACTTTCGTTCTACTACTGCAGTCGGTAAGGTGGAATTCAGTTTGGACGTTTCTCCACCAGAGGGCGGAAGTGTGCCAGTGCCGGAGTAGATAATGTAAATTCTATTTTTGTAACAGATAAAATACGTTTAATATTGTACTTTAGAAAAATAAAGAATATTAGTTACAACAGTTAGTGTTCTTTTTTCACCACCCTGTACACGAATCCTTGTATTAGGAGAATATCATCGTAAAAGAGGTGGCACGCAAATTTAATGCCACCTCCTTTGCTATCATGTTCTCCTGTTAAACATTTAAAAATTTCCGAAAATTTTCAAAAATCTCGAAAAATTTTCAACCCCCTAGCCTGTCGTTGAGTTGCACCAGTGAATTTTCGAAATTTTTCGAGCGTCTGACTTGTCGTTGACTTATACTACTGAATTTCGTGCCACCTCCTTCGATATCATATTCTCCTAATACAAAGTTCAATTTTCGAGATTTTCGAAAATTTTCGCCAATTTCCGACCGTCTGACTTGACGTTGACTTGTACTACTGAAATTTCGGATACCTCCTTCGATATCATGTTCTCCTAATACAAAGTTCAATTTTCGAGATTTTCAAAAATTTTCGCCAATTTTCGACCGTCTGACTTGTCGTTGACTTATACTACTGAATTTAGTGCCACCTCCTTGCATATCATGTTCTCCTATTAGAAATCCAAAAATTGGCGAAAATTTTCGAAAATCTCGAAAATTGAACTTTGTATTAGGAGAACATGATGCCGAAGGAGGTATCACTAAATTCAGTAGTATAAGTCAACGACAAGTCAGACGGTCGAAAATTGGCGAAAATTTTTGAAAATCTCGAAAATTGAACTTTGTATTAGGAGAACATGATGCCGAAGGAGGTATCACTAAATTCAGTAGTATAAGTCAATGACAAGTCAGACGCTCGAAAATTGGCGAAAATTTTCGAAAATCTCGAAAATTGAACTTTGTATTAGGAGAACATGATATCGAAAGAGGTGGCACGAAATTCAGTAGTACAACTCAACGACAAGTCAGACGGCCGAAAATTGGCGAAAATTTTCGAAAATCTCGAAAATTGACTTTTGTATCAGGAGAACATGATATCGAAGGAGGTTGCACGAAATTCAGTAGTACAACTCAACGACAAGTCAGACGGTCGAAAATTGGCGAAAATTTTCGGAAATCTCGAAAATTGAGTTTGGTATTAGGAGAACATGATATCGAAGGAAAAAATACAACTCCATGATTTTTTTATTATATTGTCTTTATTCATTGTGGATTCATACATAAAATGTTTGCATTGTACATGTACATAGCTTATGTTCTAAACATTTATAATACGAATGTTGACTTTTGCGTTGTACAGTCGGTGATGTAGTCTTTAATTTGGGCGTTTCTCTGCAAGATGGTGCAGCATCTCAGTACCTGACGGTAAGTTATTTTCTAGAACTGCGACGTTACCATCGTTCACGCGTCTGTCGGTAAGTTTTCGATGAACTAGCTACCAATTTCAGCGCTTTGTCGCTGCAAGAATCGGCACCATACGTCAATTTAGCATGAGCAAATGTGATCTGGCGCCCCTTTTCTGAAATATGGAACATGCAGAAATATAACACACGCCCAAACATTTGATAAACAATATTTTTCTATTCAGTCGTTGATTAACAAATTTACTAGAACATTTTCACATGATAACAGACAACATAATTATTACGAGATAATATTTCTCTAATACGTGTATATGAAAACACTACTTCGCGTGATGAATGAAATTACAATATTTCCGATCATCTTATTAAAAGGTACAATTACTGAAATTAATGAAAGCGAAGGTAATTGAAACATTTGGTAACGCGATACAAACTTAAGTACTATTTTTCGACGTTAAACAATCTCTCTATAACATTTGGCTTGCCGCAACGATCTCTACAATACAAATTCATTTTACCCGTGCGAATACACGAGCAATCGAACTCCTGAACGACCGACCGTCGAACTGACTGTTTTTGCACGTCCTCGTGAACGTATACTTGATCTTCGGTCACTATTTTTTTAATATACGTCACATTCAAAGTCAATTCTTTATCGTCTAACGTTTCCCACGGTGGGAAAATTTGTACTACACTCGCGGATTTCGCTTCGATTGTGCCGACGATCTCGGGTACCGTCATGATCCTAATACGCCTAGGGTAACGACTTCCTTCTCGCGAGGGTAGAAGATTGAATGGATCCTCGATCACCATGCCTTCCAGGAATTGTCTGCTAAAGCTGCTCACGCAATTCTGCGCGTGGATGGTAACGCACGGCAAGGACACATTGTCCTTCGACGCCTGCTTCACCTGGTGCCTCCATATTCTCACGAAACTCGCTTTGCTGCTGATCAACGTCTGCAGCTTCTCCGACAAGCTGCCCCTGAAACGGAACAAAAGATTGTACAGTCTCCGGTAAAAATTAGGGCTGTTACTTTTCCGAAACTTCGAAAATTCGAAGGATTTGAAGGAACGAAGAGAACTTCGAAGTGTCTGAAATTTCGAAGTCTTTGAATCGTATGAAGTTGTAACTTATGAGTTTCGTATTATATCATGATTTTTGACAAATAAAAATATAATAAAAAAATTTAACAGAATTTTCACAGAGTATATAAGATAAAAAAAGCTTTAACTCGAAGTTTCAAAGCTTTGATTCTCATCACCTTCGAAGTTTCTGGAATCGACCTTCTTCGACCTCCGAAGAAAAGTAACAACCCTAGTAAAAATCGCTCGCGACAATGATGTGGAATTACTTTTTCGGTTTTCTCCTCTTTTTCTTCGCCGAATCCAGCATACTGAACTGCATGGCCGGGTCTGTTTTCATCCGCTGGGGACTATCCACGCTGGCTATCACTCCGGATTCCGCGGTCTTGTCCGCCTGTGCAAGCGTGAGCTGCGACGAGATCTGTGATATTTTCTGCGAGAGACGCGCGACTGAGTACCCAACTTGTTCAGCATTGGAAAAATAGGTCCTATCGCTGTCCCTATTGGTATCCTGCGAGCTGGTGGAACTGGAAGTGACAGGAAACGGAGACGAGGATCCATCTATCTCGATCCTAGAAACATTAGCGGAGACCGGAAGCGTGTCTTGAGTATCCGCGTCCTCTATCCGAATGCTAGGCTCGACGTCATCATCGGTAATAGGCTCTGCAACAGCATGGGTATCATCATTGTCCTCTGGAACATCCTCTATCTCCATTCTCGATAAGTCTCGTGCGTCTCTAGGACTCTCCTCGATGCTGAGCCTCTTCTCCTGTGGATCAGGCGAGTCCTCCGAGATCTTCGAGTCTCTGTAAACCCGTGATTGTATGGAAGCCTTCGAGTTTCCGGAAATTTTCGAGCCTCTAGAGGTCGGCGACTCTTCCGAGTGATCGCTAGCGACGAACGCAGTCTCGTTCATCTGTTTTAGACAATCCTCAAACTTCTGGGCCAACGCGCGACGCTTCTGAGTGCAGATAAAGTTCGCAGTACTTCCCTCCTCGCTAGGGGGAACCGGTTTACGGAGTCTCCTCTGTTTCCATTGGAAACTATTTCTATCTAAAATTGGGGAGTTCATTAAAATAGCTCTGCTCCCGGTGTCCGAACATTTGTTCTCTATCCGATGCAGAGCTTTCCTCTCGCCGATGAAACGCTTTTTTCCGGGCTTGTACGGGTTCAGCACGGGCGACATGGCAACGTGGGACGACTGGACCACGTGGTCAGCTGACTCCGAGTGGAAGAGGTTCCTTCGGACATTTTCTTTCCTGTCGTTCTCGCTGATCGATCCTCGTTTAATATGCTTCACCTCGGGACAGGACTCGCGTTTAAAGAAGAGCTGGATAAAATAGGATTTGAAATAGTAAATAATCCTATTTATTTTAAAGTATGCATTAAAGTATGAATATTTTGTCTTCATTTTCAACTTCAATTGTAAATATTATTGTAGAAAATAATGGTTCGAATTCAGGTACACTTATGAATGTAAATAGTTTCCTAAATCTAAATCTTTCCTAAGTCTAAATACATTTATAATTCAATCTAAATAAATGAATAATTAATTTTAAATATTCTTAATGCACGGAACTGATTTGCATGCAAAAGATTGAAATTGATTTGCTAAAGGGTGAAATTGATTTGCATTTAAGGGTGGACATTTGGAGTGCAGAAGCTAAATCTTATTTGAAATACTATTTAAGTAAAATAAAATCTAAAATATGAAATAGTATTTGAAATATTTGTTTCGCCAAATAAAATGCCCACCTCTGGTTTAAAGGGACTGTCTTTTTTTCGGACTCGCTTCCTTCGGTTGCAAAGAATCGGCGATTTAATTTTCCCGCGTTCGCTCGCCAGACCCAGTACAGGGGACAAGATGGCGGGTTCGTTCGTGTCGATAACAGACGGTAAATCTTGGTGAGTTTCGATCCATTTCCGCACGAACTCACCCTTCGAAGTGCACGGTATCGTCGACACGTTTCGATCTATCGTCAGAGCGCCATCTTTCTGGCCCTGGAACTGCTTGACCACGTGTAAGGTTAGAATCGACTGTCCGAAATTCAATCGTCTCACGTGGCTCGGCTTTTTCTGCTCGCTATTTCCTCGTTCGTTCAAACTCGACGTTCCTCTAGTTTCGTTCATGTTTAGCAGGCTGTTTGAGTCCTCGCTCGGCCACTAAAACAAAGCTAATCGTTTATTATGACAGACATTTCTCCGATCGTCGTCCAGAGACCTACGCGACCTGTGTACGACTGCCGCGGCCATGCTCCCGTTGCCATGGCAATGGCGTCCTCCCATCGCGCATGCGTGAGCGCCGTGCAGCCGGCAACCACGTGAACAGCGGTGTTCAAACGCTTCCCGCTCGTTCTATCGATTATCAAACGATCTCGCGGATTCTGGCGGGAGGAAATTGAACTCCCGTCTTGTTCTACATATACGGAATCGAACGGTATACATTTACGGAAAACGTAATCGAACATGTTCCAAACGTGAAATCAATTCATGATTGGAATCAGTGGATGAAACTTGAATCGGTAAAAAGATTTAAGCTATTTTGACCTCAGAATTCGGACATTTTATCTGGTATAAAATATTTTCGTTGCATATGAAATTGCTTTCTCATTTTGTTCGAATAATTACTCGTGTTACCACTTTATTTGGCTCCTCTTCCTCGCAAGCGATGTAGACAATTTTTATTTTGCACGAAGGTCCGCAATCTTTCAATAACAATACTTTTTCATGAATATTTTAGTAACATGTTGTGAATGAATATTAATAAACAATTTTGAAAAGAATGGCAAAAATGAGTTGCTGTTTAAAAATATAGAACGACTGAAATAATTTAAGGAATATCAAACGTATAATATTTTCAACTTGCTAGAATTATTAAAGAAATGGTTCCTGTCTCTTGATGCAGAAAATTCACAGTCTATTTATTAGTGTAGATTCAACCTAACATTGTAGTTATATATAATAGTTCCATTATCCGAACACCCATGTCCCATGACCCTTACACCGTGTGTAAAAATAATACAAAAACTAATTAGTAATAAATTAATCACAAAATTAATTTTATGCAATTTAATGCAAAATTAATTTTAGACGTAATTTCAAATAGTAAAAACTTCAGAAAAAGAAGTTTCCGCCTCGTACCGAAATTTAAAAATACTATTATACTATTTTCAATCTATTGAACCCATCAAGAAAGAAATTAAATTTCTATATCACTCCAATTTGTTGCAATTCAGGTAGAAAATGTTTATTTTACCTACCAAGTGAAATATTCGGCCAGCATGTAGGCTGTCGCAGCTTTATACTTCTGAATAATGCAAATTACGCTCCGTAAACGTAAAAATAGAACTTTTGAAGGCGACAACGCCCTAGATCGATCTTTTATTTAGCGTTTTTGACTATTGAAAAACACCATTTTTGTATTACCGAGAAATGAGAAGGCGAATCCCGCAGCCTTGCAATCCTGGAAACGAGTCTACCGCCTTAATCCATCGCTTTTGATAAGGCGCTATCGAGAAGATCATGTGCGCATCGCGCACCCTTGCAATCCTGGAAAAATGAGTCTACCCCCAGAGAGAGAGAGATGATAAGAGAACAACAGGGCCGGCGTAACCGCGGTGCAAACGGCGTTGGGGCCGGTAAGGGGGTAAAAGAAGTCGGATGCGAGACCGAGGAAAAAACGCTGGGCGAGAAGAGATGTACGATTCGTGCACGCCGCACAATTACCGGGCGGCGAGTGTCGAGGAACCCTCTTTTATATTAATAGTCGAGATAGTAGCCGAGCGTGTAGCGCGATAGTAGAGTGGCGATCGTGGCGGGCTGGGACGGGCTGGGGCGGGCCGGGGTGGGCCGGGAGCGGGTTACGAGGCTTTTACGGGCGAGAGAGTCCGATACTCGGTGGCCGGCGACTACAATGAAGAGAGACAGTGACGCCTGGCCACAGAGGGGTGGAGGAGAGTAAAGCAGAGAGCATAGGGGGACGTAGGCGGGGGATCAACGGAGAGTGTCCAAGGGGGACGTGTTCGAAACGATAGCTAGGAGGATGGGATACACCGTGTACGGACCCCTTGTATCCACGATTGCTTCAGTTTCAGTTCGCGATGGAGACTATTTGCTCCTTCCAGTGGTAGCTGTCGGTTCAGTCTTCGACCGAGGGTGTTCGAAAGAGAGGGAGACGGAAAGAGAGAGAGAGAGAGAGTGTGTGCGTGGTCCAGGTCAGAGAAGGGGTCAGGGAAATCTCGCGGAAACCTTGCCGGGAAACGAAACACGGCGAAGAAGATTCGCCCCCGGGTAGATCGCCGATGGATCTACTCGCAGGATCGTTCTCGAGGACGCTCGGTTGACATGATGATCCACCGTATCGGAGATCCTCTCCTTCTCGCTGGACAGTCGATCCGTGGATCCAAGCGGATCCGCAACGGAAACGCGACGAGCTAGAGGCATCCCTCTTCCGGGATCTATGCCGATCACGCGGGCGAAACTCGGCTGGGTCGTTGGTGCGAATCGAGTTTGTAATATCGGACAGTGATCGAACAATCGAGGAGTTGTGTGGCTTTCGGTCTGTGCTCTCGTGGATCCGAGTGTCCTGCAAGGATATCGTCGAGAATTAATCTGCGAGTCTCTGCGAGTCTCTGCGAGTCTCTGCGAATCTCTGCGTCTCCCGGTAAGATTGAAGAGGACAGTGTAGAGTCGAAGAGGTTCCGGAAGTTGATCCAGGAACCGTGACGACGGGCGTGGGATCCGTCGGGATCTCGGCACGAGGAGCGCGCACGTCCGACGGAATGGAAAAGTCCGCGAGTCTCGGCTGCGACGCTTGTCAAATTACTCGTAAATCTCTCGTTGTTTAACTAACGGTAGCTAAATCGCGCGGCTCGTAAAACACGACACGATCCCGCGCGTTATCGCAGTCGCGCGCTCCCGCCTCTCGTTATCTTGTTCGGTTCCCGTAAAAACAAATTGTTTAGAGAGACGAACGGGCACGTCAATCAGCAGAACGAGATCGGGCACGACGCAACCGCGGCGGATCGGTTCCGAAATCCGCGGGCAAACATTCTGGTTCGGGCATCTCGGGAATATGTAGAATACCGGCTGAGCTTGTTGAAGAAACGTGGAAATACCGGGAATAATTATCGGTATATTTAGCGGAGCTTTTTTTTGGTTTTTTCTATTTTATTTGAGAATTATTTTAGACTGGTGTTACCTCATTATTGGTATTACGGTAGCAATTGTGCCCATAATTATGAAAGTGGTCTAAGTCATGTATTTCTTGTTTCGAAATATTTAAAGGAAGAGGATATCAATTTAGATTTAAATATAATGATTGAACGTTGAATTTGAATATAGATTTAAATATAATGATTGGAAGTTGAATTTCGATTTAAATTGGGTTGCTGAGAGTTGAATTTGAATTTAGATTTAAATGTAATGGCTGAAAGTTGAATTTCGATTTAAATTGGGCTGCTGAGAGTTAATTTGAATTTAAATATAAATATAATGATTGAAAAAGTTGAATTTGAATTTAGATTAAAATATAATGATTGAAAGTTGAATTCGAATTTAAATTTAAATATAACGATTGAAAGAGTTAAATTGCGATTTAAATCGGGTCGCTGAGAATCGAATTTTCAATTCAGATTTAAATATCATGATTGAAAGACGAATTTGAATATAGATTTAAATATAATGATTGAAAGTTGAATTTCTGAGAGTTGAATTTGAAGTTAGTACTATAGTTTAGTATTTTCTCTGTAACTCCGACGTTCGGCAATTATTTCATAAAAAATTTTCTTTTCCCGCGACATGTAGTAAACTAATTGCTCCAACTCCTCGAAAAAATTCCAGGAAACGTTATCGTTCTTTTAAAAATGACCGAATGTTACTGTGAGTCACTGTATTTGCGAGGGGAAAAGAATGCGATATAATAATCTACGTTATTTGACATATCTTGTACGTGCAAGGTGCCTCCGCGGCCGCGTGTCCATTAGGCTTCGAGAAACGGAACGATTGTATTCTTTCTTGAAAATAGAATCGAAAAAATACCAGTATTTTTTATTTCGGTTTCGGTGTTCATGCATTTCGGTATATGTATTAATGCAATATTAAAATTGTACCGATTCGAATAAGTCTTCTCCGAGGCGTCCCCTCTCTGCGAAGGCTCGATCGATCCGATCCCGATCCGATCGAGAGGAAGCAAGAGCGAGAGGCGAGAACCGGGCTGGAACGGGACGGCGTGCGAAGCGGGACGACGTTGTTTGCACTAACATGACGTCATGTCACTGGCAATTGTGACGATAGAGAGCGAACGGACTGGCAGAATGCACGCGCGTATGTCGTGTGTACGGAAAATCCGGGAACCAGGGTTACACGTCTAGAGACACATTGTCGTGAGTTACAAGCGAGGCTTCCTCCTTGTCGTCGCGGTTCGATCGGATCCACGTCCGCTGATCCCAAGGATCGTTCGAAGATTTCATAAATCATCAGCCTCTTCCGCGTCGCTTCCGAACGGTCTTCCCTCGTTAGCGTCGCGAGATTCTCCAGAGTCTAATCGTTAGACGTTTCTGCACGGGGACGTTGGAAACGCGACGCTATGGAGCGAGCACCCTCACGATCTAGCAATTTTTCGAGCAGTAAACACTCTGACAAAATCTGAACGTAATCTACTGCGGATCTTTATGCGAAATAAAAATTATTTTCAATCGCAAGACACAGGGACCAAATAGAAACTTGTTAAATTAAATATTGCTGGACTCTGTTATTTAACAGCAAATCTACCAAGGCTTAAAAGTATATGGAAATTAGAAAAATTTGACTTTGTGCGGTTATTATTATTACTAGACTGCGGATCTTTATGCATTTATGGCTTCTGAAAATTTTCAGAAAATGCTGCAGTATAAAATTTGACAGAATTTAATACGGTTTTTATTTATTCCAGACCTACGAAGAGACTACTATCACTAAAAATAAGATTTCATTTCATTCCACTGTTTTAAAATTCGTCTACAAAAATGACAAATTGCATATAAACATCCGCCGTCTAATTACTACAAACGTCTTCATAACTTCAATAAGAAATAAATCATCTGGCGGATCTCTAAGTAAAATAAAAATTTTCTTCGACAAATTACAAGACGCTGGGACCGTATAAAAATTTCTTTATACCTTTAACAATTTTAATAATTTGAAAATTCCATATGGACGTTTTTAAATCATCTTAGTGTTATTACTGTATTAATTTACATCCACCAATTTTTGGCGTAAATGCATAAAATACGCAGGCTACAGTAAATATTCTATAAACGCAGCAGCCTCGGATTCGGTTGCATTTATCGTAGACGAGACACTATTTTTGATGATTTGGCGAGGCCGAAGCGACTACGACTCCGCGTCGCATTAGTAGTGGTTTACTATGCAGTGGAGGGGATATTTTTGTTGCGTTTATCGTGTACGGCCTTGTTGCGTTTATACAGGAATTACTGTACTCATAAATTGCATAAAATCCGCGAGACCGGTTCGAATCGATGGACACCATCGGGACCAGGACAAAAGAAGCGAGATCTGACTCTGAGACGAAGTTAGAGAAGTCGAATTCTGTTATGGGACGGTCCAGAAATTTGCATAAACATCCGCAGTCCATCCGGGACAAAGTCGCGACGCGGTCCAGGAAGAAGACGCTGGTTATTATCGCGAATGTCGTGACGATTTCAATTTACGCTGCTCTCCAGAAGATTCGTGGAGAACGAGACACACGACGGACTCCGACGAGACGTTCAGACCGTCGATTCATTCGACGGAATTGCCGATTACGAGTTTTTCGACTGCCTACGGCTGTCTATCGATCCGCGATCGTGCGATCCGTCATAATTTTGGATCGCAATTATTTATCCTATGATTTCTTATAGAACCGATAGCGTCTTTCTCACTCTCTTGTTGATTATCTTGTCTATTATGTCGGAGATTAGGCTGCGGGAACGCGAGCCTAACGCGTGGAAGTAAGTCAGTGGCACAGTGGCTGCTGTCGCGGACTCGTGGATTTTAACCCCATCACTGTGGAGAGCTCGATCTTCTAGATCTGTCGATCTAGTCAAAAGTTTGGAATCACTTGCTGATTTTTGTGAAAATTGAAATAATCCATCGTTATTATTAGACTGCGGATTTTACGCATTCATAAGAAAAATGAGTAGGTGTAATTTAAAATAGTAAAAACGTTTAAAGAATTTAAGAAAAATCAATTTCTGCTTCACTCCAATTTGCTGCAATTTATGTAGATAATTTTTATTTTGCACAGAGATCCGCTGTCTAATTATTATATCAAATACTAACTAGTTCAATAATTGTAGTTATTATATCAAGTATTAACTAGTTCAATAAATAACGGTTTAGCTTGTTATTTTATCGATTTTTTATCACTGTGTCAATTTGACACCGAGGGGCAGATTCAGTTCGTGAAATCAGGGACGGATGAGTATTAAAAATAAACAAAATGTAAAAATAAACAAAATGTAAAGCACTCGTAAGTTTTTCGACAAATAAATCTCTAAAGGCGTTCATATTTTCTTATGAACGTCCTGTTTCTCTGAATTCACCCTCTGATTCCAAACTTTTAGGTGGTAGTGTAGTTTACATCATATAACATCTAATTTAGGAAAAGAGTAGATAAATGTTTCGTGGTTTGCTTGTCCTTAATTCATAGACAGCGGATCTTTATGCAAAATAAAAATGTTTTGCATTGATTGTGGGAAGCAGAAATAAAAAAAAAATTGATTTCATCCTTTGACGACTTTGTTACATTAAAAGCAATATTACGACATTCTTCAATTGTTTAATTTTATATTTAAATCTTCTACTGTTTTATATTTCGCCTAACCAATTTCTTCATAAACGCATAAAGATCCGCAGTCTATTAATTAATATGAGAAACTATGTATATCCATCGCGCCTGTTTCTAAAGATTATTACTAGACTGCGGATCTGCATTTATAACAAAATTGTAGGAAAATTTAAAAAATTGAAGATGCCAATACATGATTTCTCGACTATTGAAATTATTGAGAAAAGAAATAACATTCAGACTTGATTCTATTCAATCGCTACAGACAATTTTTATTTTGTATAAAGATCCGCAGTCTAATCTAACAAATGGTCAACTACTGATACGAGGTCAATTACTGTTGCCTAATATTGTGAATGTTTATCGGTCTAGTCTTGAGGGTTCCGCCATTTATTTTCAGATACCGGAAAGTCTTCACCTAGTGATTTCTCCCTGATTTGTTCCCAATTGGTGTCATCTCGCGCGACGAGCCCGAGGAATCTCCAAGCTAGATGAATCCAGGAAAGACCTGAGAGCGGCGTAGTCGATCAGGAATTTCGGATCCGCGATCGGAAGTTGAGGAACGTGGTCCAGCGACGCGACGTGTGCGTTGACAGTGGCCGGGACGGTGGCGTCGTCGACGGTGGTGGAGGCGGAGGAGGTGGTGGCGGCGGTGGCGACGGAGAGGCAGAGGAGAGACGCCGAAGACGATGCTCGAGAGGATCGGAAGAGAGGAGGTGTTTTCCGGCGATGGCTGATCGCGGTCGGCGCTATGCTCGCGGCATATAAGAACGCGCGAAGACGTGCGTTCGCCGCGCTTTACGCGATTCCGAATTCGACGGTGGACTATCCGCTCGCGTCTCGGGAGACAGTCGGGCCCATCCGGTGGCCAGGAATCGCTGCCACAAGACAATACCAGTGTCGTCAACATCATCAACAGGACCGTCGAGAACAGCACAGTTCGCCGGGGACTAGTGTCGCCGGACGACCGTGAGAGAAAAACTCTTGCCCCGGAAAAGCTCTTGACAGTGTCGGGCAACAGCGTCTTTTTCTCTCGGACACTTGGTAGTGTTAGCCAGTGTGTTAGCCAGCGTGTCGCAGCGCTGCCAGACGCCGCGGCGGATTCGCGGCGCGTGGCTTCTCGACAACGGATGTTTAGTCGCAGAAACGTAGTCGCCGGAGATGAGAGCCAGCCGGGGACACGCGTGATTGTCGGGTCGCGCGGGTACGTGTCCCACGGGTAGTTTTCGTTTAGAGTTCAGTTATAGGAGAGGAGCAGCTAGTGAGTTTCGCGGTGTTTGATCATCGGCGCGTCGATGATCCCACGGAGGACTCGCGGCAGTCATGCCGCGTGATTCGAGGCTCTGCGGACTATCGTCGGTCGCGGTCAGCAACATCCTCCGCGAGAGATTCACAGCTGCTGGTGGATTGTCAACCAGAGAAACATGAGCTCCATCGACTTCGACGAGGTGTTGGTGCACGTGGGCGAGAAGGGCAAATACCAAAACATCATGTACTACCTTCTTTGCATACCCGCCACTCTACCCGCCGCCTTCCTCGCATTCTCGCAAGTGAGTCCAACATCACAGGGTACCACCCTGTTACGTCTTCGGGTGGTAGCTACGTTTATGGTGGAGCTGAGATCCACGCCGATGAGAAACTCGTTCGAAAATTCTGTTCCTCTATCAGATTGTTGCATGTGAAATTAGAGACGATAGAAAAATTCAAGATCGCTGTTATATTATTTTCGAGATTCTAAGACGATCTAACCCTTACGTCGTCGACCAGAATGTATAGATTATTTAAAACCATTTGTGTTCAACATATTTCCACAAATTCTCATTTAATTGTCAATTGAAAAGAATCACATCATTCTCAATTTTATATTTTTCATATTACCATTATTGAAATGGTTCAGTCGCTAACATGGAAATTGATCCGATAAATTTCTTTATCCACATATTGTATTAAAAATTACACAAAATCTAAATAAATAGAGCTTTGTCAGTTTAGTAAGCTAAAACATTCGAATCACTTTCAGTGTTTGGTAGGTTTAGCGTTAATACAGGGTGAAGGAGGCCACCTACATATATCTCCTTTATTTTTAATGGCACAGAAAACATTTATGGCATAATTTAAATGGTATCGAAGGAGCAATATTATAGAAGAACAATTTTGAACAGTAAGTTCAAATGTAACTCAAGGTCACCTGAAGGTAATGACTCAAGCGTATTCAAATATATTTTTTCAGCCGCTACAAGATGGAATAAAAAAGAAAAGTTTTCTCGATAAAAAATAACGATGACCTTGGAAAAACTATGAAAAAATAACCGGACAAAAAAAATTGTTCTTCTATGATATTACTCCTTCGATACCATTTAAATTATACCATCAATATTTTTTGTGCCATTAAAAATAAAGGAGATATTTAGTTGGCCTCCTTCAGCTGAGACACCCTGTATATTAGCGAGCAAAGAATGGACATTCAGAGAAATTTTGTAATATTCTTAGAGGAACATTAGCAAGTCTACACAAGGGTAAAACTAGAAAAACATTTTCATTTAACTCCGGTGTCTCGCGACTAACAATTTTGATTTTGGATAAAGATCCACTGTCCATTCGTTTGCATTTGAAAATCGGACATTTCACATGCAACAGCCTAATCGAAGCAAACAACAAGAGATTGATCTACAATAGTCGCACCGCGTGCATCATAAAAATGGCTTGAGGAAGTTGACCTCCACCATAGACATACGTCGAGGACCATGGGCCGCGCGACATCCAAGTGATTTGTTGAACAGGTGTTCGTGAGCGCATCCCCAGATCATTGGTGCAGGGTGCCCGAACTGGACAACATGACAGAGTTGTTGACCCTCGATGAAAGGAAGGAGCTGTCGTTGCCTCACGAGGCGAGGACCGACGGCAAGTTGAAGTACTCTAAGTGTAGTATGTACGATGTGAACTATACGGCCATCATCGAGACGTGGCTGGGTCGGGGCAGCCTCGAGAACGCGACCGTCGGCACCGAGTACCGGTCGAGGTCGCGGCTACCCTCGCCGCCGGTCGGCAACCCTAAATGGCCCGTCAGCACGTGCCGACACGGATGGATCTACGACAACCGAGATTATGACAGCACGCTCGTCACCGAGGTAAACACGTCTTTCTCCGTTTCTTCCGGTTTCCTTAGCAATCCTCCGGGCGACCATCGTTCTCTTCTCCATCCTCTGAATTCCGACCCTAATTAGGAAAGTGGTATAAGTCGAAATTTAAAAAGAATGAGCTTATTTCACATGATTAAACTGCGGAGATCTTTATGCAAAATAAAAATTGTCCGCATCGATTGCAAGAAATAGAAGCTAAATTGAATGGTATTTCTTCCCTTAATGATTTTAATAGAGGGGAAATTATATATATTAGCATCTTCAATTTTTGAGAGTTTACAACAATTTTGAATTTCATCTACTCAATTATG
This sequence comes from Lasioglossum marginatum, assembly GCA_028455795.1. Lineage (NCBI taxonomy): Eukaryota > Metazoa > Arthropoda > Insecta > Hymenoptera > Halictidae > Lasioglossum > Lasioglossum marginatum. The sequence goes on from CM052268.1 coordinate 6,567,885, forward strand.
CTATAAATGCATAAATATTATTGGGTTGGCAAGAAAGTAATTTCGGTATTTGAAGGTGAAACAAAACCCAATTTTGGGAAAATTTTGAAGTTTTATGAGCCCGGAATTGTGAAGCTACCAGAAAGATAGGAAAATATCATAGAACAAAATGGAAAATATTCTACTGATTAAAGTTCATTGCCTAATTAGAAAAATTGGGTTTTATTCCACCTTAAAATACCGAAACTACTTTCTTGCCTGCCAAATATTTAAAATGAAATTAATTCAATGTAATTTTTACGATACCGTCAAAAATTAATATCCTTCTCCTTTAAATATCTCGAAACAAGTAATTCAAACTTAGATCCCTTTCACAATTATGGGCACAATTGGAAAATGGGCTGAAAATGATAATTCGATGATAAAAAATTTCTTCTCGATTTTTTCTCAGTGTAACATTTGCCAGCATATTCGCGAGATCTCTACAATTTAAACGATTCCAAACACGATATAATTAGGAGCATATTTACTCGTACCTTCCACAGCCTCTGTTATGCGAACAAGTGGATTACAAGAATTCGGGTAATAGAATAATTACTTAATGACAGTACTACTTGATTTGTATAATCATGTGGCACTTTCAATTCTGCTGAGACGATAAATTATTCGGCCGTCGAGGTTCTAATTGCACCGCGGGTTAAACAAGTAAATGCGATGCGAACGGTACCGTGTTTGGGCTCAAACGAACCGGGGAAATGCGACGAACAAGTAGAAAAGTATCTCGTGTCGCGTGTTCACATATTACGAACACGTTATTCCCGAAAACCGTGGACATGGTAGATTACCGAGTTCGTTCGACGGAGAAGCGAGACTCGTTCCGCGGCGTTCAGATGCAGAAGACGGGTTAATTTCGGCGCGAGTGTTAATTCGAGGGGGGTCCCCGTCGGGGATCGCGAATTCCCGGCGGATTCGGTTTCGCCGGGAATGTCCGCGGTTTCTCAGAATGGGAAAAGCGGTCGCGTGCGAGTGGGTCGACGTCGACACGGTTCGTCGCGACCGAGAGCAAACGAACGAGAAACGTTTTGCATAATCCTCCTACGCGAGACGTCTGTCTCATCTCTCTTTCTTTCTCTTTGTTTCTTGCGACAGTCATACTCGCAACAAGAAGAGAGCGAGCTATAGACTAGAAACGATGACAGGTATGTCGAGTCGAGTTTCACAGGGGCAATTCGGCTTGGCCTCTGTCGATTAGCGGAATCGCGGGAACCTCCTCGAAAACCCAGTGGAAGCTCGAAGCTGGTCCCGTTCGCGGAATCGGTGTCCCTCTTGTCCCCGATCGGGACACGCTGTTAAACTCCTCTTTCCGCTCGATAATTCTCTATTCCGTGAAAGCCTCGTCTCGATGCAGCGGGTCGATGTTTCCGCGCCGCGGCCGGATGTCCACCACGATTCGATTCCGTGGGGCTGATATCACGTTCGTTTCCACGGACCCGGTACCGACGTTTCCCGCTAACCGACCAATCATCGGTCCCCAAGTCACCGTCATCGACCGATCTTTGCTAGCCTGTTCGCCGAAATCCCAGGATCCCAGTGATAAATACATTGGGTGTACAAGGTACTATACATTTAAAAAACGAATAACTTCTTCAAAATTGGACCCAACAGCTTGAGTTTCTTTTTTTTGAGACCTTAGAAGGATTAGTTTGCTAGCTAATGTGTAAATAATTTCTTTTTTTAAATGGTTATTGGTCGCAATTGCGGAGGGAAAAGTAAAGGTAACTCGAACCAACGATTCTGTGAATCACGTACGAGTGGATCGAATTAATCTGAAATCGTCGAGCTAGAATTTCCTCGTAGTCCCACAATTGTTCAGTTCTGCTACAGTTGTGTAACAACAGGCAATCACGATTTTTTTCCCGTCTTCATATTCGAGAGAGAGACGTCAACGAAGCGTCGCTGACTGACTGAGATTCGTTCTGCATTCTTTCGATTTTTATTGCTCGGCTGCGGAGTTCTACGCGAAATAAAAATTCTGTATATTAAGGATCGATCAAATTTACTATCACCAAAATTCTTTTGATCTTGTTACCGTCTCAAATTATTCATCTATGTTTCTCATAAATGCATAAAATCCACCGTATACTTAAATTTCATAGGATCAATCAAACTCATTATCATTCAAATTCTTTTAATTTGTCTACTGTCTCAAATTATCCACCCATTTTTATCATAAATGCATAATTAATTATATTACATAGTATGCAAGAATTACAACGTTCGTCGATATTCTCCGCCGATATTTATTTTCTTTCGGGAAAATGTCCGTCGCCGTCCGTTTCCCACGGTCGCGTGGTGTCGTCGTCGGCGGTTCTTCCGAGTGTGTTTTTCCGCGGGGCTCGAGCGAATTGCAGACGTTTAATAAATTCGCGGAGACAGGTTCGGTGCATCATCGTAGATTAGAATCGCGGGAATCGCGAGCTTCTTCGTCGGAAACCTCGGCCGATCGTTGCGGCGCGTGTGCGGGAATCGGAACGCGCTGGTCGCGCCAAGGTTCGTCACGTGGTAGCTCTGCATCAGTCGCTTGCTCGCTCGCTCGCTCGGGTCCGTTAACGCGTTATTAAATTGCCGCAATTAGACAACGCGGGTAGCTGTTGTCGCAACACGAGGATCGTAACTCGCGGGGTCGAGGATCTAGGTGCAAGAAGCCTCTCTTCAACTAGTCAATTCCGTCGTACGGAAATAGTCAGCCGAGGAAGAAGGAACACCAGCCATTCGAACGATCCCATACCTGGAAAGAATTCAACACTGATTAGTCATTAATGAACTTCATGCAAAATAGAAATTGTTGGTCTCAGTTCTCTAAGAATTTTATGATCGAATATATGGATTCCGTACGTATAAAATGGCACCTGGAAGAAATCTAAATCTGATCGGTCATTAATGAACTTCATGCAAAATAGAAATTGTTGGTCTCAATTCTGTAACAATTTGATGATCGAATGTATGGACTCCGTACGAGCGTCGTGACTGTGAAAATGGCACCTGAAACAAGTTCGAATCTGATTGGTCATTAATAAGCTTCATGAAAAATAGAAATTGTTGGTTTCAGTTTTCTAAGAATTTTATGATCGAATATATGGACTCCGTACGAGTGCCGTGGCTGTGGAAATGGTACCTGGAAAGAATCCAACACTGATTGGTTATTGATGGACTTTATGCAAAGTAGAAATTATTGGTCTCAATTCTTTAACAATCTTAATCCTTAGCAGTCGAGGGGTGACCACTAAAAATGGCTGTACCATTATTCACAACATTATTTACATTATTAAACATGTTGGTATCTAAAACTAATTACTACACATTTAAGTATTGAATAACCATAAAAAATCATATTATTATAGGTCGGAAGAAATGTTTAATTTTCAAGTTAAAATCGCTCCGACTGCGAAGGGTTGATAGAAATTGATGATCAAATTTATGGACTTCTAGTAGGGTCCCCCTAAGATCTCGCATGCATGTATCCACTTGAGCTGCAGCAGAGTTGAGGCTGCATGTCTCAGACAGAAAAGGACATGGTGCATCGTATACCGACTCGTCCCGTTAGGGTATGGGTTGGTTGGCGAGCGAAGGTGAGGCCAGTTTGGACGGCCAGGTGACCAAGATCGTGCCTTGACGAGCGACTGGCCGATAGTTTGCGGCTCCGTGGTGGCGTCAGCAATTGCCGACCAATTTACCTACCCCCGCATCCGGTCATGCGATCTGTCGCATCAAACGCCTCGTACAAACTACCGGCTACTCTGTGCTCCTACGAAGGGTATATGTCCGCCGCGCGAGCGTGCCAGCTTACCAGCTTGTCGCTCGCGTCCGCATTTCTGTCGTGACGCACAACAACCGGCTCGACCGAGTTCGATTCCCTGCTGCTGCCCTGCCTCTCCGCCCTCCGCTTCTTCTCGGGCTCCTCTCGGGCTCCTCTCGGGCCTGGAGTAACGGTACGCGCACCGCCCGAATCGTGGGGGCAACAAATCGGCGAAAAATCCATCTCTCGATTTTTCCATCCCTTTCTCTCTACTCCCCACTACCCAGCTGTTTCTTCTCTCCCAATCTTCCCCTTCTTCTAATCTTCCCCTCCTCTCTTCATCGGGCAGTACCGTGTACCATCGTTATTCCCCTTTCGCCGTGTTCTCGTTCTCCCTCCAACGGGGCGCTCGCCGCTGATCACCGGGTCCATCAGCGGCTCTCGAGGGTGTACGCGGCCCTTGTATTTACACGCTCCGGATTTACGCAGACGCATGACGCACGGAGCCATCGAGGCAAATCCTGTTCTTCCGTTTTCCGTTCAAGCTTCGTCGCGGCTTTCTCTCATCCCCGATCGAGTCAGCGCGCCGCTCTGACGCTTCGCTCTCTGCCCGCTCTCCTTCCTACCACCCAGGTATCAGTTCTCTGATTGCCCCGCGGGGCACTGGCCTGGCTCCTTCGGAATCGGGGCCACCGGAACCCGACGCAAAACACACTGTTCGCTACAATGCCCTGTTATCCATGTTCTCTATCTGTTGATGAGATTCGGGCTTTTGCTCTTGGAGCAGACCTAGGGCCCCCAAGGGCTAAGCACTCTGTTCGCGGTTTTCTTTTAAGTTTTACTGGATATTTCATCTCGGACTATCGTGGGCTCCCATTGCCCTATAGGGCACTGGTCTGACTCTTTCGAGTCTCTGCAATCTTTTGAACTTTTTAGTTTAAATGGTCATAGAGGACAGATGTGGGCTCCGCTTGCTCCACAGGGAACACTTTTGGCCCCGTCAACGTCCAGAGCAAAGGAACCACGCCCACTCAAGACATTCTACACCGGTATTTCTCCGATGCCATCTGTTTTACAGCATCAATTATACAGCATCTATTCAAAATAGTGATTGTAGTTCGTTTACTATGTGGCGCACAGAGTTCCCTAGAACAACTTCAGCTCCCAGGAAAAATTGTCCAGAAGGATTTTCCTCCTCCTAACTCTTTCCTCGAACATTGTTTGCCCTAGACCAGCTCAGGGAGCAATCCGGAGCATCTCCGGAGCAAAGAGCGTCCATTGTCCGTTGCGTCTACCGCGAGGGTCTCGACCGCTCTGAAACGAGAATCGAGATGACTTGGGATAGGAAGCAGAGCGGAAGCTTGGCGTTGCACGTTCGCGCAGAGCGCCGCCGCAAGACAATGACCCGTCCCCGTTCGTTCAGTAACGTCGGGACGGGAACCACCGATCGTCACAAATCGTCGTTCTGACGCACGACCCAGTCCTTACGAAAATCTAATTAACTGGCACTCGTAACCAGCTCTAATCTTTCGAGCGTGACTCTTCAGTTTTCACTTCTGTCAACAAACTCGTTCTTCGACGACTTTTCGTGAAAAATTGATTTGACAAATCGTTTTGAAAAATTGATTTGAAAAATCGCTTTGAAAAATTGTTTCGAAAAATTAATTTGAAAAATTGATGCGAAACATCACTTCGAAAAATTGATGCGGGAAATTGATTTTCACCAATGGCGACTACTCGCTACCTTCCAATCGCGACAACGAAGAGGGCATGGAACATTTTCGACCTCGAAGATCGCGTTCTACGATTTGTTCCAATTGAAGCCGACTCGGGCCAACGACTACCTGCTTTCGCCGAGTCATGGTGACAAATGGCGGGCCAAAAACGGTTCTGAAGCAAACGAGCTGTGCGGAAGTCGCCACCGGATATCCGGTCTCAAGAGTCTCAAGAGCGAGAGAGAAAGAGGAACGAGACGTCGAGAGCGGGCTTTCGCGGGTCTATCTGGTGAAACGGCGCGACGTGGACGCACGAACCTAACCGCGGTCATATCAATAGATCGTTTTCGAACTGTGTCAGGGTGATAAAATCTGCACGCGTCGTTAACGTCCTGCGGGCGCGCTTGTCCACAGGCTGCCCTTGACAATAACGCGCCGGCATATCGCGGTGCGCGGCTCCCGTATTTCCATGCAATTTACCTTTTGCGTTTCACACAGACATCAAAAGTCCGTGAGTGGCAATTAGCTTAAATCAAACTTCGTGTTCACGAACGCCCACGAGCGCGCTCGGCCCGCCCCGCGACCCGCGCTGCCTCGATTATTTGCTCGATCATCGGTGCTCGATGAAACAGTTCGTTTGCGCTCCGCGTGTTTACCGATGCTCTTTCAGTCCGGAGCGGAGCCTCGCGAACCGCCAGTTAAACGTTCCTCGCCGGACAAACCACCGGAAGCCATGCGTGGGGCGCGATGATGCGAACGAACGGCCAGGATCGATGTTCAAAGGTCGATCTTAAGAAAGATCAGTTAGAAGTGGCTTTGTACGACTTGCAATGTCAATTAGGAAACGATTCTTGCGCTGATGTGTGAGAGGAAGTGTGTAGGAGATGTCCTCTTCTAATCCTCAAGTATACTCTTCAGATATGGTACCAGAGATTTGATGTAGCAAGCTCTGATACACCGCGATAGCTAAATGAGAAGTAGCCAGGGATTGTGAGGCTAGCAATGTCAATTAGGAGACGATTCCTGAACTGATGTGTGAGAGGAAGTGTGTAGATGTCCTCTTCCAATCCTGAAATATACTCTTCATCTAGACCAGCAGAGATATTTTCGTAGCAAGTTCCAAAAGGGATTGTGGATCACAAAGGGTCGATGTATGATCATTGAAGAGCGTGGACTTCAGTTCCCGGCTTCGGAAAAGCCGGGGCAGCGAGCTAGCTGGTTAAAAAGCGGCGCTCGATGACGTGACGTGGGAATCACTACGGCATCATCTATCGTCCCAGTGGCGTACGTGAGCGCAATCTACTCGCCATAGAGTGGACGTCGCGCGCGTTTGCGCGCCAAGCACGTACTTGCCCCGTACACGCGTCATTCGATTAATGAAATTCGACGATGGTAGCATGGACGCGAGGATCGAATTCGAGTCGGACTCCGAAGTCCAAGCCTCTCGAGGATGCGGCCGCCATCTTGATAGCCAGACAAGAGGACGGAAATCTCCTCGCGATATCGTCCAATCGTTCTCCACCTTCAGAACTCGGTAATCGGTACAAGTTTGCACGTGGATCTAACCGGCAACTGTTCTGGAACGGTTCCATCGCGTGTTCGTTATCGCGACAGACGCGACGAGAGGCAAATATTGGTTCCAGATGTAACTGATCTACGGAAGATTATTGGCCCGAATGCACCGGGAAGAACAAACAGTCTAGAAACCATGCAGATCACGCACTATTATGCAGATTGAACAGAACACTGCAACTATTTTACAGTGTATTCTACTGATACAACGTAACTAGACTTCAATGTCGATTTTTGTCAAATTACGTATTTCTGTAATTTTAAAGCCCCATTCAATTAAAATTGAAATTACAGAAGTCCGTAATTTGAGTCCCTATTCATTTAAAATTTGATTGGGGGTGTCACGGGGTTTCAATAAAAATTCTAACTTAACATTAACTTTTTAACCGAGGGTGTGTCCATGAGACATTTGAAATTAACTAGCGAAGTTCCAATTTCTTATATTGAAACATCCCCCATAAGGATAGTTTAACAACCCCGAAACCGTTCTGTTCGTAATTAACAATGTATAACTAACGGAGCAATGACTGCGACGCGATACCACCCGCACATGATGCCTGGCATCATCGTTTCCACATGAGCTGCCCGTAATCCCGCTGATCTCGTTTCATCAGGTCGTTTACGCTCCGACCTTGTTTCCAATACGCGCGCCGGGTCCGCGGAAAATATCGTGTGACGTTCCCGCTCCGAGATCGGTAACGAGCGCGAGATCTAGCGTTTTAATGGCATTCTGCATCCACATAGCTAGACTTGGTATGCGACAACAGCTGGTGGCCTTCCACCTCTACGACTTTCTTCTACGTCGGCAGCCTCTTCGGGAACGTGGTGTTCGGCTGGATCGCCGACAAATGGGGCCGAAGGACCGCGTTCTTCGCGATACTCTTCCTCGAGGTGATATTCTCGATCGCCACCAGCTTCAGCCCGAACTACGTCATCTACACCGCGATGAGGACCATCAACGGTCTCTTCTTCCCCGCTATCTACCAGATACCCTTCATACTAGGTGAGCAGACACCCAACCAGCACCAATTCGACTGGCTGAAGTCAGCCTAAAGTTCTTGCTGCTACTCATGTCCCATTCTTGAAGAAAATCAGCTACGGACAGTGGTTAGAATGGGCCCGTTCTGTTTCAGCGTTGGAGATGATGGGCCCCAGGTACAGAACGTTCGCCGGCATGGTGATCTGCATGTTCTTCGCGTCGGCCATGTCTCTGCTAGCTCTACTGGTAACCAAAGCTTCCCCTTCGATCGGGGATCAATGAAGCGTGCTCGAAACGAGGATTTCTGTCCACAGGGTTACTTGCTGAGACACTGGTTCGCCCTGTCGCTGGCGACCTCGGTCCCATTCGTCCTTCTCTTCAGCTACTACTGGATCATCCCGGAATCGCCTCGGTGGTTGCTCAGTAAGAACAGGATCGACGAGGCGGAGGTGATCGTGCAGCGGATGGCGAAGATCAACGGGAAGACGGTGCCCAGCAATTTCCTCAGGAAAATGGAGGTAAACATACAATTAAAGTCTAAGTTGAAGATAATCTTTATACCCTATCGAACCTACTATTTCTCCGATGAATAAAATCCGCTGTCATCGCCGACGCTGTCTCGCATGTTCCTCTGATCGATGGACAAATGTGCGCTGAACTTCCGCGATGAATTATGTCACTGAGATAAATTGATTACCGATTGCGATTCTGGACGCGTCGCCGTGTAATGACAGCACATGTGTACTGCCGGAGATCGTAAATCACCGAGCAGTATTGCACTTAGAAACAGCATTAATGTATTAGTGTCAACAATCTAGTGTTAGGGGTTATGTGTGGGACCTTTCCTCAACCCCTAATCTAAAAAGGGTTCCCTTGAAGTGAGTATCTAGGAAACTAAGTAGAGCTAGCACCCCAGCTCCCTGTCCCCATGTCCTCAGCAATGACTGCCTAGAAGAGATATCTACAAGCTACGCAGAGCTAGCACCCCAGTTCTCTGTCCCCATACTCTTAGCAACGAAAGCCTAGAAGAGGGTATCTAGGATGCTAAGTAGAGCTAGCACCTCAGCTCCCTCTCTGTCCCCATGTCCTCAGCAATGACTGCCTAGAAGAGGGTATCTACAAGCTAAGTAGAGCTAGCACCCCAGCTCCCTGTCCCCATGTACTTGGTCTCCACGGACAATGACTACTTAGAAGAGGAAATCTGCAAACTAAGTAGAGCTAGCACCCAGCTCCCAGTCCCCATGTCATCAACAATGATCCTTCATTCTTCACCCTTGATCCGTCTCGATCTGTTCAGCTGGAGATCCTCAGGAGACAGGGCATCTCGTGCAACGGCACGAATTCCGGCGAGAACGAGACCGTCCAGGCCGAGGATAGGTCCCCGCCACCAGCAGCGACGCCGATGGACCTTGTCCGGAACCCGAACATCCGGAAGAAGTTCTTCATCCTGGCGTTCGACTGGGTGGCAAACGCGGTCGTCTACAATGGGCTGTCGTACAACGCCACGAACCTCGGCGTCTCCGATTACCTGGCCTTCTTCATTGGTAACGGATCTGCTGGCTCTCGCGCGGAGACCTTGGCTTCGCGCCGCTCCGCCTCCCTCGTAAACATGTTTTCGACGCCAGGCGTGTAGCATGCGATCGCGTGCATCGCATACGCAATGCACCCGGGGAACGCGGAACGTCCGTGTTGCGAACGCGATTCGACTCGAGCCGATGCAATCGCGACCAACTATTACACTGCGCTTCCCCCATAATGTCGCGCGTCCCCAAACTCAATGGAAATGACGATAGGGGCTTCAAAACTCTCTCTATATGTAAAGTGGATGTGGCTTTAATCCTAACGTGGGCAGGTCAGTGCTCCCGAGGGCAACATCCGCCCCGGACTCCTTGGGAAATATCAGAGAGCAGTTCCTTTGTTCTTGGGACTTCAGAAATTGATCAACCCTCCCGAATCTGGGCGGGTGGGGGTGGGGCATGCGCGAGAAATGGGCGTAGCCAACTACCAGACCCTTGTTAGGAATCTGGGCGGGTCGGAGCGAGTCGGACGGAGCCCACGCGCGGGAAATGGGCGTTGTCAACTATCAGCCCCGCCCCTAGAAACTCCCATTAGAGATAGAGGCGTAATATCACCGAATTTTCGACGGAGCCCGGGTCTCTGGCGAAGCTGCACGTCCCCGCGAACACATTTCATGTTTCCTTTGCCCGCAGGTGGCCTCGTGGAGATACCCTCGTACGTGATCACCTGGTACGCGATGGACAGACTCGGCAGAAGGTGGGTCCTGTGTCTGACCATGCTCCTGGGAGGCGTGGCCTGCGTCTCCTGCATGTTCGTACCCGAAGGTGCGCTCTTTCTCTCCTACACCGTCGAATATCTACGATCGAGTTTACCAATGAATCTGATCTCTGCCGCAGCAGATGCCGTCTGGGTTACCGTGTGCCTGGCGATGATAGGTAAATTCGGGATCGCCGCCTCGTTTGCTGTGTTCTACGTGTTCGTTGGTGAGTTGCTGCCAACGGTACTGAGGTCCCAGGCGATGGGCATCGCCTCGTTCATCGCAGGCATCGGCTTGCTCGCGTTCCCGTACATCGTCCACCTGGCGGTCTACTCCAGGGTGCTGCCTCTCATCATCATGGGCACCCTAAGCGTCGCCGGTGCTCTCACGTCCATCTTCCTTCCAGAGACTCTCAACATCCATCTGCCACAGACCATCGAGGAGGGGGAGCTCTTCGGCGCCGACTTCAAGCTCTGGTCCTGCCCCACGCTGCCAAGGTCAGTGCCCTTTTCGTAACTTCCTGATCCCCAAAAATTCAAGGGTCGTTCCAAGGTTGCCACGACGCACAGTGGTCGGAAATCGCGGACAAAATAAGAAGGAGTTCCAAGGAGATCCAAATTAGTTCAAAATTGATACTCAGGGGGTTTTCGGGTCGCTGATTATGAATCTGATGTCAAAATTAGTTTCATGTTATGTCATGATTTTTGACAAATAAAAATATAAATCAAAATTTTGACAGAACTTTCACGAAATATAAAAAATGAAAAAAGCTTTAATTCGAAACTTCTCAACACCTTCGAAGTTATTGAAATCGAAACTTCGAAATTCGAAGTTTCAGAAATCGAAGCTTCAAAATCTTCGACCTTCGGAGGAAAGTAACAGCCCCACGTCCGATCACCGAAGAAGTCAGCCTCACTGAGGATTAACGAGAGACCCTGCCCTACTGTGTTTCAGAAAGAGGAAGAACCACGAGAGCAAGCGCGAATCGATGCCATTGAGATGTTCAGCGAACGGCCGGCCGGGTAGCCGTTCTTCAGCGTCGAAATCGCAAGACGAAGAAGAGGACCAGGAAGCGGCGAGTTCCTGTTTCGACCAGCCACAAGACGAGCAACCGGAAGAGGATCCCGCTTGGAGGGTACCGGAGGGTGTGAAGGACCTTGCGGAACTCGAAGAGGACCGTCAGAACACGACAGTGGCCGTCATCGAACGTAAACGAACGCAATGAACGACCTCGAGCAGGGACGAATACGTTGTGTCGTAAGAGCATTCGTATCGCAGGCCGTGTTCGTTCACGGGAACCATTTGCTACAGGGTATTAAACATTGTCAACATTGCCAACATTGTCGCGAGCCGGAAATTCGCGTCCCGTTGTCGCCAAGGTGAAGCGAGCAGTCGACTGTTTCTGTTTGCTCGAGAGACATTTCGACAGAACACGAAGTGCGAGGGCCCCCGAACCGGAAACCTTCGTCGTCGAAAGAACTCGGCTCCATCCTCGCTGTGACCGGAGGAATAATCGTGTTCGAGGCTGTCCCGAACCAGCGGCCGAACAATGCGGGAGATCGTGCATATACAAGTCGGCCAATGCGGCAACCAGATCGGTGCCAAGGTCAGTGACAGGGAACTCGGTGACAAAGGGTTCTCGGTGACGCGGGAAAACTTGAAACGCGCACGGACGAATCGCGCGACGACGTGACGCGGAATAAGTTAGCTCGGTTTCGCGAGAGAATCTATTTGCTGGACTGTTCAACCTAACCCTAACCTAACCTCGCGACTGACAACACTGTCAACCGTCGAAGTGCCAGTTACTGTCAGGGGACTGGATTAGCGTCGTGGACTTAGGGGATTTCCGGTCCACGTCTGTTGGAGGTCTCTGATTCGCTGCTGCTTAGAATTTTAGCGTACCCTATCCAATCTCAACACTTCACCTCCTGGAACTCTATAAATAAGATTTACAATAGTTTTACTGTACCTAAAGGAAGCTTAGAAAATTGTTTTACTCAATTCTCCAATTATCACGCAATTATAAAATTTCTTCACAATTGAAATTGTTATTGCTGCTGAAAAAGCTCTCTAGCCATGGACCACAGGTTTTTAAAAATTATGAAACAATCGCCGATCGGTGTTAACCCTTTGCACTCGGAGCAATTTTACCTGGAATACCTAGAAGACCTAGAATATTTCCAATCCCTATGATTTTTGAAATTTTATGGATATAAAGTTGGTATAATACCTCATACAATATCTAAATGTTTAGTAATTGATTAGATACTAAGGATAGAGGGGTACCCGAAATTTTCAGATACCCGCCCACCCCTATTAGATACCGACAAATTTAATAAGGTAAACAATATCTTTTTTCGATAATATTCAGTCGCCATTCGACTGCTAAGGGTTAAGAATGTTATCATCTTCTTAAAACTGTAAAACGAGAAAATCTCAAATCTCTAAACGAACGTGAGTCTACGCGAGCCAGAGACCTCCGATGACGCAATCGCGTTGCAAACGGGGACTACGGTAGTTGCGGCCACGTGACACCGCATAGGGATGATAAGAACGTCTTCGAACAGTTCTGGGAGGTGATATCCGACGAGCACGACATCGACCCAACTGGATCGTACCACGGGGAGTCTGATCTGCAGCTGGAGAGGATCAACGTGTACTACAGCGAGGCATCAGCAGGAAAGTATGTTCCCCGGTCGATCCTGGTCGACTTGGAGCCGGGTACGATGGACGCAGTTCGCTCTGGCCCATTCGGCCAGATCTTCAGGCCCGACAACTTCGTGTTCGGCCAGTCAGGAGCAGGGAACAACTGGGCGAAAGGACACTACACCGAAGGAGCAGAGCTGGTGGACTCTGTGTTGGACGTGGTGAGGAAGGAAGCTGAGAGCTGCGACTGTCTCCAAGGTTTCCAGCTGACCCACTCACTTGGCGGTGGTACTGGATCAGGGATGGGCACCTTGCTGATCTCGAAGATCCGGGAGGACTATCCCGATAGGATCATGGCGACGTTCTCGGTGGTACCGTCGCCCAAGGTGTCCGACACCGTTGTGGAGCCGTACAACGCGACACTGTCTGTTCACCAACTAGTGGAGAACACGGACCAGGCGTATTGCATCGACAACGAGGCTCTCTACGACATCTGCTTCCGCACCTTGAAGCTGTCCACGCCTTCGTACAGCGACCTGAACCACCTAGTGTCTGCTACCATGTCCGGAGTAACCACCTGCCTCAGGTTCCCCGGGCAACTCAACGCTGATCTGAGGAAGCTGGCCGTGAACATGGTCCCGTTCCCACGTCTACACTTCTTCATGCCCGGGTTCGCTCCTCTGACTGCGCGAGGAAGTCAACAGTACAGAGCCCTGACGGTACCGGAGCTCACTCAACAGATGTTCGACTCGAAGAACATGATGGCAGCCTGCGACCCGAAGCACGGAAGGTTCCTCACCGTGGCGGCCGTCTTCAGGGGCAGGATGTCGATGAAGGAGGTCGACGAGCAGATGCTCAACATTCAGAATAAGAACAGTTCGTACTTTGTAGAATGGATTCCGAACAATGTGAAGACAGCTGTCTGCGACATCCCGCCGAGAGGGTTGACGATGTCCGCCACGTTCATTGGAAACTCGACTGCCATTCAAGAACTGTTCAAAAGGATCTCTGAACAGTTCACCGCCATGTTCAGGAGAAAGGCGTTCCTTCATTGGTACACCGGTGAGGGAATGGATGAATTGGAGTTCTCCGAGGCGGAATCGAACATGAACGATCTTGTGTCCGAGTACCAGCAGTATCAGGACGCTACTGTCGAGGATGAGGCCGAGTACGACTAGGTGGAAGATGATGAGGAGAAGCAGTAGCTTTTCTATTTGGCTCTCTTCTCCACTTTCGGGGTCCTCGAACATCCGGAAATTCTTTGTGAAGCTTCTCGCACATATCCGGAAATTTCTTGTGGAACTTCTCGCGGGAACGACGAGTCTTGTCAAAATGGTTGTAGTGGCTTTGCATTCGTTATATTAGCGAGTCGATTTACTGGTTTTTCTTACACCGATGTATCTTTTTAAGACCGAGTCTCGATCGATTTTTATATCAACGTAGGCGTTTGCACACCCTTATACACATTGCATTATGTATACCTATCTATTCTTATCTATTCTACGTGTATACTTTATACCTTGTATGTGATTTAGAGAAAATGTATTGGATCTGTTGAACAATCAAACGACGTTCTTTTATCTGCGATCTTGCACACCGGAGGCACGTAAGTACGCGGAAATGTTGTTGAAAAGAACAAGCAACAACGACAAACTAACTATTTCGAAAATAATTTCTATGAAAGTTATTTTATAGTATTTTTATAGACGAGACAAAATGTTCACTCAATTTTAAAGCTACTGGCTTTAGTTTAATTTAATTGATCAATAATAACCTAACCATTTTTTATCTCGTGAATTCTCTGAAATTGATGATTCTCAAAAAGAATCAAATATCAAAATACACCCTTAACCCTTTGCAGTCGGAGCTATTTTATCTCCAAAATTAAACATTTCTTCCTAGACCTAGAATATTTCCATTCCCTATGATTTTACATCGTACAATACCTAAATGTTTAGAAATTGATTAGATACACATTTAATAATGTAAACAATATTTTACTACTGTCTCATTTCGCGCACCCTCTTACCAAAGAATGCTCGGTTCAGAGGAAAACTTTGGGATTGGAAAAGCGAAAGTTGAAGAGTGGAGATCGCGAAACGATTATGTTGACATGGCCGAGTTTCCTCGAGTGCAGAAATACGAGCACGTGTGCGCGTGTCGCGTCATCGAACTCGTGCTCGTCCTTCTGGTCAACTGGGGGATTGATGAAGCCAAGACCTTGGTAAAAATTGGCGATCATGTATTATCTCATCGGTGCCCCGAGGACAAACACTTTATTATTGCGTGCCGTTGCGAATCGCTCGGAATGAACGTTAATGCGGGCTCCGTGGCCGCGTCGATCGTTCATTCGTATCGTTCGTTTATTTTTTTCCATCAACCAAACACTCCACCCCCGAACGTCATCCTCCAACCACAAAAATCGAAGCGGACCTGCCAGCAGGAGATCCTCTTCGTGTTCACTTCTCTCGCGAAGCATCGCGATGAAGTCGACGCGAGGGATCTCGTAATCTTTCCAGGATCAGAGTTTCTAAATTCTAGTCTTCAGTAATCTAGAAAAATGAGGGAGATCGTGCACGTGCAGCTGGGTCAATGCGGCAACAACGTTGGCAGAATGGTAGTCAAGGTGTCTTAATTTTTTTTCCGATTTCGAAGAGTCTCCTTTCTAGTTTTGGGAGGTGATCACGGACGAGCACGGTTTGGGCGCGGACGGTGTCTATTCCGGGGAGTCCGACATGCAGTTGAATAATATAGAGGTTTATTTCAACGAAGGGCTAGGCAGATTCGTTCCGAGAGCGATCTTGATCGATCTCGACCCTTCCTCCTGCCCCCCCCCGCTGTCCAGGAAGTGTGGCGGATTGTTCAATCCTGAAAACTTCGTGGTCGGATCTGAGAGTGCCGGGAATAATTGGGCGAAGGGTTATTACAGCGAGGGCGCGCAGCTGGTGGAAAATGCGCTGGACGTCATCCGTAGGGAAGCCGACGCCTGCGATATGATGCAAGGTGATGGAGGATAAAGAGTACATAACACACGCAAGGGCAGCGAAGCCATGCCCCCTAAAACTTTCCTATGAAAACACTACTTCAAAATATTTCAATGAAATTTTTAATAGTATCCCTCAACAATATTAAACTTTCCTATGAAAATGCTATTTTTAAGTTTTTTAGAGCTTTCAGAGCTAAATTTTTAGGGGATGTAGAATCTAGACATAAAATTTGGTAAGAGCAGAAAAGCTACGCCTACTAAGACTAATCTGCAAACAGCAATAATATTAAACTTTTCTATAAAAACACTATTTTAAAATATTTCAATGAAATTTTTAATACTATCCCTCAACAATATTAAACTTACCTATGAAAATGCTATTTTTAAGTTTTTTAGAGCCTTCAGAGCTAAATTTTTAGGGGATGTAGAATCTAAACATGAAATTTAGTAAGGGCAGCAAATTAAGACTAATCTGCAAAGAGCAACCTTTTTAGAATCTTTAGAACTAAATTTATAGAGGATGTAGAACCTAAATATAACTACCAATAATTTGCTTGTTAAACAACCTACATTTTCGGAGTCCCTACGGACACAGGTATCCAAATGGTTCGCGCCCTGGGCGGTGGTACAGGGTCAGGAGTCGGGTCGCTGTTGATGACCAAGCTGAGGGACGAGTACCCCGACAGGATTGTGAAATGTTACAGCGTGATGCCCTCCTCAAAGATGTCGGACGTCGTAGTAGAACCCTACAACGCAGTCCTAGGTCTCTGTACCTCAATAAACTGCGCCAATCTGAGTTTCTGCATGGACAACCACGCGCTGCATCGAATCTGCACGAAACTCTTGCGAATCAGCACGCCTACGTACGCGGATACCAATCACCTGATCTCTGCCTGCATGGCCGGCATCACCTCCTGCTCCAGATTTCCCGGACAACCGACCACCGATCTACGGAAGATGCACGTCAACCTGGTCCCATTCCCCAGATTGCACTTCTTCGTCGCAGGATACGCTCCCCTTACCTCCAGGAGCGCAGCCCAGTACAAAGTCGCATCTGTGAACCAGCTAGCGAGGGAGATGTTCGACCCGAAAAACGCGTTTGTCGATTATGATCCGTTGCTGGGGAAAATGATCGCTGTCGCTGTTATTTTCCGCGGCGCGGCGTCGAGCAAGGTTCGAAACTGCAGTTCTGCAGTTTTGCCTCGCATAGTATGACTTTTGGCTCTACGGATAGTGTTACTTTTTCATCCTCCCTACTAGAGGAGGTTGGATGATCGGTCGCGCTACAATATAACCCGATCCGAGGTCGGATATCGGTGACGCAATACTAACACTTTTAGTGTTACTTCGTTACGAAACCTTTAAGAACGGATTGGTGAAATTTTTCTGATTAAAACGAGTTCAAACACGATATAATTGCGATTATATTTACAGTAAACCCGCGATCTAAGCGCGATGGAGCTTCCAAAGAATAGTATCCCTGCCCGGACCCGTGTATTCGACGATTATCGAGAAAACACTGTGATTCTAAGCTTTCTGAGACTCCATAACCCCGAGGTTGTCACACTATGCGAGGGAAGACTGTATCTACTGGCGAGATTTTATGGTTTTGTGGAGTCCATGGCTAAGAATCTTTCTAATAATAATTTTGTTAGAGTCCCGACGCTTTTTGAAAGACGATCGTTTCGTTCCAGCGCGTGGAGGAACAAATGAGCAATCTACAGAGCAAGAACAGCTCGAGTTTCGTCGAGTGGATCGCGGACAACGTGCAAAGTGCGATCTGCAAGGTCGCTCCACGCGGAGTCTCGATGAACGCCACTCTGATATCGAATACGACAGCGTTCCAAGAGCCTCTCAAGAGGCTGACGTCCGGGTACGACGAAATGCTGAAGAGGAAGGCTTACATCCATTGGTACACGGCGGAGGGGATGGACGAGTCGGAGTTCGAGGAGGCTCGGGGGAAAATGCGCGACCTGATCGACGAGTACCAACAAGCAAGCTAATCGTTGAACAGCTGATCTGCGGAACAAAAATATGCTACGTCGATCATCGGGATACATTTCTTAATAAAAGTTCCACCTGTATCTGTGGTTGCAAGGAAGAACGCCGCATGTCGCAATCTCAAAAAAATTACCAGAAAAAAGTCATGGAAACAAATTCAAAAGGATCAAAACAATAATGTTTAACATTAGCGATGAAAATGCTACGTTCATCCGGACAACCGCAGATATATTCGTGACGCTTTTCCGATCAGAATGAATCCGAGAGTGTAACTGGTATACTCGAGAAGATTCTTATATTTTTGTAAGGAACAAACTTGCGCTACCGTAAAACGCGTGCCACGATTATACGCTTATATATGAATGTTGCGGATATAACAGAGAGAGAGAAGGCAGATTTTTGGTTGCGGTGCTTTGGCGTTTGGTCTTCAAGGATTGTCTCTTAGTCTACCCCGGTCCTCTCTATTCTCCTCCCGGTTCCCGACACATTTCCTAAAGCCACCCCGTAGTCTTGAAACTTTCAAAGCCGAAAAAGACGCTCTATCGCGTATAAAAGTACAAAAAGCGAACTGCCTGGGCCTCGGTGTACCGAACCACATTTAAAATACAGAGAATAGAGACGAGAGGGTTTGCTGGTCGTCCGGAGATCCTCTACTCCGGGTCGCAGGTCTCGAAGTCATCCGCGCATTCTTCAGCTTCGAAGTCCTCTTCAGCCGTGGCTTCCTGGTACTGCTGGTACTCGGACACCAGGTCGTTCATATTCGATTCCGCCTCGGTGAACTCCATTTCATCCATTCCCTCACCGGTGTACCAATGGAGGAACGCCTTCCTTCTGAACATGGCGGTGAATTGTTCAGAAATCCTCTTGAACAGCTCTTGAATCGCGGTGGTGTTCCCGATAAACGTCGAGGACATCTTCAGACCCTTCGGAGGGATGTCGCAGACGGCTGTCTTCACGTTGTTCGGGATCCATTCGACGAAGTACGAGCTGTTCTTGTTCTGCACGCTCAGCATCTGCTCGTCGACTTCCTTCATCGACATTCTACCTCGGAACACAGCGGCTACCGTGAGGTATCTTCCGTGTCTAGGGTCGCAGGCTGCCATCATGTTCTTCGCGTCAAACATCTGCTGAGTCAGCTCCGGCACGGACAGCGCGGAGTACTGTTGCATGGACCTGGAGGTCAGAGGAGCGAACCCGGGCATGAAGAAGTGGAGACGTGGGAACGGAACCATGTTCACCGCCAGCTTCCTCAGGTCAGCGTTGAGTTGTCCGGGGAACCTGAGGCAGGTGGTCACTCCGGACATGGTCAGCGAGACCAGGTGGTTCAGGTCCCCGTAGCTGGGGTTCGACACCTTCAGCGTGCGGAAACAGATATCGTACAGGGCTTCGTTGTCGATGCAGTACGTCTCATCCGTGTTCTCCACTAGTTGATGAACTGACAACGTAGCGTTGTACGGTTCGACCACGGTGTCGGACACCTTGGGAGACGGCATCACCGAGTAGGTGTTCATGATCCTGTCGGGGTACTCCTCGCGAATCTTTGAAATCAGCAAGGTTCCCATTCCTGATCCGGTACCGCCGCCCAGCGAGTGCGTCAGCTGAAAACCTTGCAGACAGTCGCAGTTCTCGCATTCTTTTCGGACCACGTCCAACACGGAGTCTACTAATTCCGCGCCCTCGGTGTAGTGGCCTTTCGCCCAGTTGTTCCCTGCTCCGGACTGACCGAACACGAAGTTATCCGGCCTGAATAGTTTCCCGTAGTCTCCGGAACGCACCGCGTCCATGGTCCCCGGCTCCAGGTCCAGTAGGATCGCTCTGGGCACATATTTCCCCCCGTTCGTCGATGTGGCCACTGTAACAATGGGTCAATGTCAGCTAGGCTGTACGATTCTTTTCACGCTCATCCGTCACTCATTTCAGAACTGAATCTGTTATTTTTCGATTGTTAGTATTTTTACTCGTTTAAGTAAGAAGTTAGGACACGTTACGACATATGATTTTTTCCTCTAGCATTTTTCTCTGTTTTTACTTTACGATCTATAATTTTCCTGAAGGTAATTTTTTTGAGATATTACAATTTTCTTTAGGGGTTCTCTACAATTTATCTTGAGGTGCCTACAATTTTCATTGAGGGTTCTACAATTTTTTAAGTACTTACAATTTTCTTTGAAGTTCTACAATTTTTCTTGAGGTACCTATACAATTTTCTTTTGAGATCCTAAAATTTTCAGTGAGCTATCTACAATTTTCTTTGAGGATTCTACAATTTTTTAGGTATCTACAATTTTCTTTGAGGGTTCTACAATTTTATAGGTACCTAGAATTTTCTTTGAGGGTTCTACAATTTTTCTTGAGGCACCTGTAATAATCTTTGGGCGTCCTAAAATTTTCTATGAAGGTTCTACAATGTTCTGGAAATTCTATAATTTTCCTCGAACGCTCTACAATGTTTTGGAGCCTCTGCAATTTCCTCAAGGTACCCAAAATTTTCCTGGAGGAGCCTAATTAGTAAAATTCGTTCGAAGTCGTGCAAACTTTCTGCAGTGCGATTCCTCGCAGTTGAAGACTTAAATCATCCTGTATACTTCAGGAAAACTGTGTCAAATTAACACAAGGGCCGGACGAGGGTTAACAAAATGGCCGACAAGTTAATCTTTCTGTTTCGCGGCGTAGGAAAGATAATACTCTTCGGTCGTCGCGTAGCCGTACGAATTAGGAAATTAGGGGACGTCGGAGGGTTACGAACAACTGGAAAGGAGGCACGCGCTGGCTCGGCTTGCCCATATTAATCGGGTTTGGGAGTTATTGTCATTCCGGCTGAAAACTCGCCGCGACAATGGCTCTGCGCCGACGGAAACGCGTGTCTTATACGGCTTCGGGTGACGCGTTCGCGGCGTGTGCCTGTACGGCTTGCAAATTAGCCGTGCCTGGTCAATTTCGTTTCGGAAACGGCGAGACCGAAACCGTGCAAAACCGTCGCGCGAACGGGGACACGTGGCACGGGCGAACTCTGGTCGGAGCGTCCACCTCGTGCGCGCTCGGATGAAAGCTAGGGGTGAACACTGTTGCTATTTCCAGCCTAAACGCGGTCCTTGCTGTCGTTCGTGTTTGCTCCTTTTTCCTGGCGTTCCTCCTATCGCAACGGGGACTACGGAGAAAGAGAAACAGAGAGAGAGAGCGAGAGAGTTAGCAGCTTCTATTTTGGAGCGTGCGAGGAATTCGCGAGAGCGCTCGACGACAAGCGATCCATGATAAAGTCGACGAACCCCGCCTGTCTCGCGTTTTTCGATCATACTCAAAGATTTGCTTACCGGAAGCCTCGTTGTAGTAGACGGAGATCCGTTCCAATTGGAGATCACTGTCCCCGTGATAGATCCCGGACTGATCGATCCCGTGCTCCTCGGAGATCACCTCCCAGAACTGCAACAACGGGAAAGCGTTCGTAATCTCTGGTCGGCTTAAAATAGCAACTTATTGTTCGCCGATCCGACGCGAAAGGATAAAACGAAAAGGAGAGAGTCGCGAGAGAGAATAAGGCGATCAGGCTAAAAATAGAGCCGCACGAAATTAACGCGGCCTCTGCCCCCTGGCTTGAGGAGACCACCCTCTCTACCTCGACCTATGTGTCGTTCGTCTTCCACATTCGTCGCGCTTTCACTATTTTCTCGGCTGCTATTAATAGGCCACGTCGGTGTTCGAGACGGTTCTGGATTGCCCCTTCGTTCGGGGACCTCTCGGGACCTCCGGGAACCTCTGGTGACCTCCGGGGACCTCTAGCTAGTTGGAACTTGGGAACTTTTGATAGCTCTTAAGGTCGTCTGGGCATCTTCTAAGGGCTTCTACGAGCTCTTAGGAATTCTTAAAAACTGTTGGAAACTCTTGGGAGCCTCTAGCACCTCTTAGGAACTCTTAAAAAGCCCTTTGAACTGTTAGAGCCTCTGAGTAACTCCTCCGATAGACATTCGGTCGTATGCGTCATCCATTGCGGATAAATTGAATAGCCCAATTAAAACCCCGAAGAGCTAATCAGCAGATGCTGAAGACCATGCCTATCCTCAGCTATCGTCTATACTGGCCCGTTCCACAATGCGCAAACGTCTGAAGACTATCTCTCGGAAGAAGACCCTTCACTTCGCCAGTTTTCGAAATTCATAAACAATCGGAGCGTCGCCAGAGTAATTACTCGTTTTCTCTCCGGGATCCAATTAGCTCGAGGGTCCACCAACCCGTTCTTACCAAAGAGAACGAGGCCCGCCTTTGTGTTCGATTCACGGTCGGCTGGATCGACCGGTCGTTTTCCACATGGAATAGCTTCAGGATCGGAAACATCAGGAACCGATCGCGGAGAGTCTGCGAGAATCCGGTCGTGGTATCTTAATTGCGATTCGCGAAAATCACCGGCACGTTCCTCTTGCGTGATGCACCACGCCGCCCGCCTGCATGATTCACGAGCTGGTTCCGAAAGCAGCCGCGCGAGACGACGAGAACAATGACTGGCGTCCCTTTACGACCGGCGCGTTTTACTTTCGTACGAATTTCCGTCCGACGACACAGACCGACCCCGCCTGCGAATATTCCGCGGAGTTAAGTGGAGAAAATTCTTGATAGCGATCGAGAATAATTTCCCCGGTTCGCGCAGCCGACATTCCCGACGACGACCATCGACCGGACGCGCAACAGCCTCTCTCTCTCCAAATTGCTCCTCATTGCCGAGCACCGTCTTATCTTTAATTCGATTACCAGCTCGAATTCTTCGGAGACTATCTCTCCATCTCGGCCCACGAAACTACGGCTTTGCTTAAGCCACGTCCACACTGGACCTCTTCCCTTACCCTCTACGTCCTTTTTATTAAAAGAAGCTTTAGAAATGCCTCGCAGACGCTTCAACTCTCTCGCTGATCCAAGGATAATGTTACTCGGGTCTGTCCTGACCCTTCCCATCTACAATTCAGTCCGAATTTCTGGACTTGGAATTATTTGACAATTTTCTTCTTTTTTATTCAATCATTAAAAATGTTAATGTTGGAAAACAATTCTAAGAGAACGCGGAACTGCTACACCCAGAAGGCTACACTCAGAAAGCTACCCCTTATCGACTAGAACCAATGCTCTCATGAAGATTTCAAAACTCCGATCTTCTACAGAATGTTGGAGGAATTCTTGTTTTATGTAATACAGCGGCGATTTTATAAGAGAAGCTCTGAATTTTCACACACTGGAGGATTAAAAGATCTACAGTGAAGAGAAGCTAACCTGTTCACTGTTCCATACGCGTATAATTTGTGATTTTCAGATACAATCATAAAATATATAAAATTATACATATAATGCACATAATACATAAAATTCTAATAATATTTTCGTTAACAAATAACAAAATTATTACAGACTCTTGATGACCACAGATTAATTCACATTTGAGACGTTGGAATCGTAATATGCAACATAATCGAATATCGAAACCGTACAGTAGATGAAGAGAGATACAATGGGAGGATGATGATGAAGAAGATCAAGAATAGGAGAAGTGGACATTTAAACAGAACGTTCCTAACATCTGGACATTGAAGAATGGAAGGGTTTTCTCGGAGAGATCGAAACGGATTATTCGAACGAAGACCGCGGTTTTTAACCATGTTTTTATTAGCTCGCTTTTTTATCTGTCTGTTTGTCTGTTTATCTGTTTGTCTGTCTGTTTGTCTGTTTGTTCCGTACAAATTTTGCAATTGATTTTATTATATATTTGGGCTTAGAGCGCGATTCGTCGTTGATCAGCTGTTTGTCCTGTGACGAAATATAGGACGACGACCGCGCGTCATAATATTGTTCAAGGAACGATACTTTTTCCTCGCGTAACGGAGATACCTACGTGGATACATAATAGCGCAAAGTGATTCTCTTACAAAGTTGTTAGAAGAGCAAGCTATCCCATATCGACCAAAACCTCCCATAAAAATCGACAACTCCGTACAGTAGATGAAGGCAGATGCAATGGGAGGATGATGACGAAGAACGATCAAAAACAAGCTAAATGGACATTTAAACAGAATATTCCTAACACCTGGACTTTTAACTTCGACCAGAACCTCTCACAAAAATTGACAACCCCATACAGTAGATAAAGAGAGTTGCAATGGGAGGATGATGACGAAGAATAATCAAGAACAGGATAAATAGACATTTAAACAGAATGTTCCTAACACCTGGACTTTGAACTTCGACCAGAACCTCCCACAAAAATTGACAACCCTTAAAGAAGCTATTCTCTACAAAAAAATAACAGGATTTACCTTGGCGCCGATTTGGTTGCCGCATTGGCCAGCCTGCAGATGCACGATCTCCCTCATCTTGTCGTTTTGTACGCCTCCTGCGAGCCGAGAAATATTCTGTCGTCCACGTAGAAGAAACAGCTGATCTTTGGAAGGTGTCCCGTGTGACTAGAGGCGCGGGTAGAGAAACGGCGGGTAGCGAAGCAGCGGGTAGAGTGCGGCGAAGCGGGTGCTACTGTCGTGTCGCGCAGGAGTGGACTGAAGCGGAGCGGTGTTGAGCCTGCGGAGCAATGCTGACGAGCTGAAACACGCTCGTGTCGGTGTCCTCAGGGCGACTCTCGACTCGAGTCGACTCGTCTCGACTCGTCTCGTTTCGTTTCGTATCGTCCCGCCTCGATTATTCCGTGAAAGCAGAGGGGAGAGGACTACGACGACGACGAGACGATTCAGGAAAAAGTACACGACGAGCCACTCCACGATGTACAATTATCATCCTCGACCACCGGATACCCGGTACCGGGAACGGAAAATTCGAGGAATACATTCTTTACCGAACCACTACACTCGACTGACAGCCGCTCTTTGTTTTCAAAGAGCCCCTTCTTCGATACGACCAAAAATACTAGTTTTTGTAGAATATATACAATTATTAGGGTGGAGGGAAAGTTGTTGCCGTCTTTCAGATAACCTGTCAATTCCTGTTTCCCAATGAGTCTCTAGCAACATGTGTTTTTGATTTACAAGCGAAATTATATTTCATTTAAAACAAAATCGTGAAATCGGTATGGAATAACATATCTAATTTTTTTTTTACCCTCAGGCCGCGTGTTTTTATTATTGCATTGATTGTAAGGGACCATTTGGATGTAAACATACTGATTGTCTGTGCGACCCTTCGCTTAATTAATCTGGGTCCGAGGCCTCCGATCGGTCCCTTTTTTTACTTTACAGTAAGTCATAAATATAATGCCGCCCACATTGACAGAATATGTTTATTCCGAATAACCCTTACTCTGATCCGAAAGTTCATTTGGACGATTTCGTTTGTTTCGCGTTACTGTTAACACTTTGCACTCTGAATTATTTTTCAATGTTGCTGCCAACAATTCCCTACTATTTTAAGCGTTTTATCTGAAATTTACTTCTAAGGACAATCCCTGTACTGCTACTTATTTTAAACAATTTTGTTTACTAATTATATTAGATATATCTCTCAAACTATGTTGTAATTTATATTTGTGCAACTTATATTTGTTTTTAACTAAAAAATAAGACGATTAACATTGTTCTTTCTCTAATGTCGAGTCACACTCGACGAAGGAGTGCAAAGGGTTAAAAATCGGACATTTCGTATGCAACAATCTAACACAAAGGAGCTAACTAACAAAAAGGAAATGCCAACAGGATTTCCTGTTCGATGGACTCGAGGAGCACTCGACGGAAGTGCCACTCGAGCATGAACGTCTTTCGGGACGACCTTGCGGTTCTAGAAATCGTTCAGCCGATCTGCGAGGAACAGTTTTACGGATTCCTACGTCCTGCGAGCTGTCGAGACCACGAAGTCTGGCGCCTCTACCGCGGCTGACTCATTTCTCGACGATAACGGAGACGAAGTTTTGTCTCCAGCTGCGCGTCCATGAACCCCTGCCGCTATAAAAACCCTTCTTCTATTATTGTAAACCCGTCCCTATCTCTCAACCACCCCCATTACTCTTTCCGACCCGGTGCTTCTTGTTTTCCTCTCCAGAATATTATCGCGACTAACGGCAGTTTTGTTATCATCCGCCCGCATTTCTTCTAATCCTGCTGTGCATTGCCGTTGCCATGACAAGTGTTCGTGTTGCACTTGTTCTAGACACGATCCAAGCACCTTCCGCGACCATAATTATCTTCAGGTTTGACGCTGCGGGTAATAAAGGGTAATTAACCCCATGTTGCGTGCTTCCAGTCCTTTTGATTCATCTAGATTTCCATTTCTTCGACCTAATATTAAAAGTGTAACGATTAGTGTACGTTATCTTACAAAGTTGAGAAGATCGAGTATATTTAGGCTTCCTACGGTTTTTATTACGATGTGTATGCTTTGGTAACTCCTCTCTTCCTCGTAATTGATAAACATCATTTTTAGTTTGCACGGAGACCCACAGTCTAGTAATTAAGAGCAGCCTTTGGAACCAGCATCTAGGTTGAACCATCTGTAAAAAAAATGTTGGCAGTTTTAGTAAGGTGGTTTCAATTGATTACGAATATTTGAGTCTGTGTTGAGTCTATTTGTAAATCTGTAAATTTATAAATTTTTGAATTTGTAGATTTTTGTAGATTTGCAGATTTGTACATTTATAAATTTGTAAATCTGCAAATTTGTAAATTTGTAAATCTGTAAATTTATAAATTTTTAAATTTGTAGATTTGTAGATTTGTACATTTATAAATTTGTATATCTGTATATTTGTAAATCTGTAAATTTGTAGATTTTTGTAGATTAGTAGACTTGCACATTTATAAATTTGTATATCTGTATATTTGTAAATCTGTAAATTTGTAAATCTGTAAATTTGTAAATCTGTAAATTTGTGAATTTGTAAATTTTTAAATTTATAAATTTGTAGATTTTTGTAGATTTGCAGATTTGTACATTTATAAATTTGTATATCTGTAAATTTGTAAATCTATAAATTTGTGAATTTATAAATCTGTAAATTTATAAATTTTTAAATTTGTAGATTTTTGTAGATTTGTGGATTTGTACATTTATAAATTTGTATATCTGTAAATTTGTAAATCTGTAAATTTGTGAATTTGTAAATCTGTAAATTTATAAATTTTTAAATTTGTAGATTTGTAGAGAGGGAGATTTGTACATTTATAAATTTGTATATCTGTAAATTTGTAAACCTGTAAATTTGTGAATTTGTAAATCTGTAAATTTGTGAATTTGTAAATCTGTAAATTTGTAAATTGGGCTCAAAATTGTTAAGATAATTGTTCTCTTTTTGTAGCATAACCGTGAATTAAACGTATAGTTTAACCGAGGACCAGTGTAATGGGAGGTCTGACGCGCCTCAAAGTACAATACACTTTGCAATTAGTATGTGGCGTCTCGGAGTGGATCGAATTTGCGGAGCGAGACGACGACGAGCCGCACGCAGCCATGTATAGCCGGACGATGAGTCATGCTGATGACTCCTTGTCCGAGACTTTGTCAAACAGAAACCGCCCCAACTCACTCCATTTATTTATCCAGCGATTTATTTATCCAACGAGACATCTAGAACACGCGACACACAAACATTTCCGTATTACAACCAGGCAGGATCCAATTATAATCCTGATTGTAATTCTGTGTCATCTGAGTAAGTTTTATTTTGTTTCACCCTTTTATTTATTGCAATTCTTTTGTTCATTTCATGTGCCTTTTTCAGCATGTTCTCATTTTAATTTAAATGCTATGGACACATATTAGAACATATTGCTTTAATGCTTCGAACAATGAGGGATGGCTTTAGGGGTGATTCAACCCTTGAATCGATTTCGAGATTTCTTGTACTATACCTTCTATACAACAATCATAATCGCTTTGCTATTAATAACGTCATACACAGCGAGTTCTCTCTGTTTTTACCATGAATGAAAATATTCTCCACATATAATTACATTAACTTCGTTCGTTTACTTTTTAGGGTAGTATTAAATTAGCTTAAATGCTCGTCGCGGAGAATTCTAAAATGGGAAGGAATTCGAGAAATTTAATTAGGTTAATGTAAGTAATTTCATCGAGATAGTCGTTACACCGATTGTTATCTCCTATGGGGTTAAAAAGCTAATCTTGAGAGGTCAATCATACTTTTACATTAATGATAACTAGACTGCAGATTTTACTCATTTAATGCAGACGTCTCTAGCCCCAAAATGTCGTAGAACAGTAAATTTATATTTTTTGTATAGCTACATTTATTTTAATTCTTAAATATTGATTACAAACGAATCAAATTCCATTTCATTTAAAAAGAATTTTTAAGATTAGATTTTGTTAAAATCTTCATCACGAGCCTGACTCGTTAAAATAGAGCAAGAAGTTAATTTGTATATCCGATTTTCTTCGCTGTGTATGAAATAAAAGAGTACATACACGTTTCCCAGGATGTCTTCTATACAGAGACTTCAAAGTGGCGGAAGTTTTTATTAAAGGAATAATAAAGGTACTCGGAGGGATTGTCGGCCATTCTAATTCGCGCATCGGCGAGCGAGCGACTTTGTCGATCCAAATCGATGCCACGGACTTAACTGTACCACATTAGTCCGTTATTTGGTCAACTGATAGGCTGCGGTTAAAATTCCAACGAAACCTCTAAACATCGTGCAATCCACGCGAAACCGCAAACCGTTTGCATCCTGCTGCAAGTATTTCCCGACTTTGAAACGAGATATCGGTAGGTCTCCTCATTAAATGTTCGCATAACCATAAAAGTTGTCTAAGTCATATATTTCTTGTTTCGAGATATTTCAAGGAGAAGAATGTTAACACTAAATGAATTCCATATTATAAATGTTGAAATAACAAGCAGACCGCTTTCATAATTATGGGCCCATATAATGATTGAAAGTTTAATTTGAATTTAGATTTAAACATGACTGAAAATTGAATTTCAATTTCGATTTAAATATATGCCGATAATTATGAAAGCATCTACAAAAAATTCGTATCCGTAAAGCGGATACATTATTAACGTAGCTCTTCGACAGATGGCGACACGATCCAAATTAATTGCACTTTTAATTAACAATTCTGTTTCTGGACTCTATACGAACTATCCTGTTTTTAAAAAAAAATATTCTAGGTTACTGCTAACAAGCTCCCGACTAGATCGTTTAAATAATCCCGCAATTATTCAGTCTGAGACAGAACAACGTTTCATTGGTATACGTGGTATTGAATGATCCAGTTTATTCAGATCTACAATGGTACTTTCATAAATACAAAACCAATCGTCTGATGATCACTTATAAGGCTAGTATAAATTTGGGGTTCTTATAAAACATACGCTTATATCATAATAATTTATTTATAAACGGTGGTGACCGCCGACAGCGGTTATACACTGGATACAGAGAGACGCACCTCGCAAACAGTAAAATCGAAAGAGAAACGTAGAAAGAGACAAAACAGGGGGACCGTAGAGGATACGAGAAGGGGGCTGCATAGAACGACGATAATTAATCTCTCCAATTATTTAGCGAGTACTGAAAGTAATCGATCGGGGTAGAGGTATGAGGTGCGCCTTGAAATTGCCATGGTGGAAAAAACAGTCTGTAAAAAAGAAATAAAAAATACAGGGGACGAGGGGCTCGGGTAAAACGCAGAGTTAAGAAGCAGCATGAGAGAAGAGAAAGAAGATAACGAGGGGGGACGGGGGGCGGTGTGGCAGCAAGTCGTTTTGGATCTTAGGTCTGTTTAGTTCTCTTCGATCTCGGCTTCCTGCTCCTCGTCGAACTCTGCGTCCTCGTCGGCGGTAGCTTCCTGGTATTGCTGGTATTCGGAGACCAGATCGTTCATGTTCGACTCGGCCTCGGTGAATTCCATCTCGTCCATGCCTTCGCCGGTGTACCAATGGAGGAAAGCCTTTCTCCTGAACATGGCGGTGAACTGCTCAGAGATTCGCTTGAACAGCTCTTGGATGGCGGTCGAGTTGCCGATGAACGTCGCGGACATCTTCAATCCGCGTGGTGGAATGTCGCAGACGGCTGTCTTCACGTTGTTCGGGATCCATTCGACGAAGTACGAGCTGTTCTTGTTCTGGATGTTGAGCATCTGCTCGTCGACCTCCTTCATCGACATTCTTCCGCGGAAGATTGCGGCGACGGTGAGGTACCTTCCGTGTCTGGGATCGCAGGCGGCCATCATGTTCTTCGCGTCGAACATCTGTTGGGTGAGCTCGGGTACAGAGAGTGCTCTGTACTGTTGGCTGCCGCGAGACGTCAGAGGAGCGAATCCTGGCATGAAGAAGTGGAGACGCGGGAACGGTACCATATTGACGGCGAGTTTCCTCAAGTCAGCGTTCAGCTGACCGGGGAACCTGAGGCAGGTGGTCACGCCGGACATTGTGAGGGATACGAGATGGTTCAGGTCACCGTAGGTGGGTGTCGACAGTTTCAGAGTGCGGAAGCAAATATCGTAGAGGGCCTCGTTGTCAATGCAGTAGGTTTCGTCCGTGTTCTCGACGAGCTGGTGAACGGAGAGGGTGGCGTTGTACGGTTCGACGACGGTGTCCGATACTTTTGGCGACGGGACGACGGAGTATGTGTTCATGATTCTGTCGGGGTATTCCTCGCGGATCTTCGAGATCAGCAGAGTACCCATACCAGACCCGGTACCGCCACCAAGGGAGTGGGTCAGTTGGAATCCTTGCAGACAGTCGCAGCTCTCCGCCTCCTTTCTCACCACGTCGAGCACGGAGTCAACCAATTCAGCGCCCTCGGTATAGTGACCCTTCGCCCAGTTGTTGCCAGCGCCGGACTGGCCGAACACGAAGTTGTCGGGTCTGAAGATCTGTCCGAAAGGTCCCGAGCGAACAGAGTCCATGGTGCCTGGCTCCAAGTCGACGAGGATGGCGCGTGGCACGTATTTGCCACCGGAGGCCTCATTGTAGTACACGTTGATGCGCTCCAATTGCAGGTCCGAGTCACCGTGGTAGGTGCCGGTCGGATCAATTCCATGCTCATCGCTGATTATTTCCCAAAACTGCAAAACAATACATTCATTAATACATAGAACTCGGAAAACGGATTGTATTAACAGTTCGAGTGCTCGGGTGGGTAGTAGACAAATCAAGGATTATGGAAATTGATTCTTGACACGTCAGGTTGAAAGAATCGAGTCTGGTCGACCCTGTGAGCCCCACCCGTGCACCGGAGCGTTAATGATAATTACCCGTAGGAGAAGCAAGGCAACGATCCTCGCGAAGTTTCCATTTTAGTTTCCATTTTATAAGGGTAGCGGGCCATGGGATCATTCAATTGGCATTGGGATTGGGAATATGCAGGGAAGAATGATGAATACACGATGATTCCCGTGTGTCGACGCGACGCTTTCTCTTCGCGATTATCCTCGCATCCGTTTTCAGTCTTCCGTGGTATCGACCGAGGAACGCGGTTCGACGACCTCGCAACGTTGAATAGCTCGCGTGTAATTACTCGTAATACGCACACGTTCATTAAGATCTCTCTTTTTCTCTCTCGCGGATGAACAAGAGAGTTCCTTCCTCTTTCCTGACCACGTTTGTGTTTAGTCTGCATTCTTTCTTTATCGTGCGCGAGACGGCCGTGCTCGAACGAGATTAATTATATCAAACACGCTGCCGCGTTTCGTTTCACCACGATACACCTCTTCGTGGTTCATATTTCGACACGAATGAACGCATAACACGAAAATGCAGCGAAGCAGCGCGATGCACTAAGACACAGAGCACTAGTCGTCTCTTCTCCGCGCTCTGCCTAGAGTATACTCTCTTCCCTATAGTTCAAAGCCCCGAGCATGTATTTCTGGATATCACGACGACGAATGCCGCGAACATGCAGAGCTCTATCGGACAGGTAGCCTAAGCGCGCTCGTTCAATTATTTTTGTTTGGAGAACCACGGCCTGCGAGGATTTGATTAAACGGAAGAACCCGAACAGCTGTTAGTTGGCCAGCTAAGTTTGCATCCGGCGCAATTATTTTTAGTCGGGGAACCGGCCAGACGGATTCGATCGAACGCAAGCTGGATTCTCGGGCTTCTAATTGGACGACTTAATTGTGCGCTCGAATTAATTAATTTCGCCGAGACGAATTTTAACGGATGCAACTGGGCCCAATTTATTCAGAGATCTGATTAATGCTATACGACCGACCGTCAAAAGATCCAATTTATTTATATTTTTGGCAATTTTTATTATAAATGTCTACTGGGATAAAAAATGTATTCAATCAATTTACTATTAAAGCACCTTTATAATTTGAATAATTGCAAAATAAAAAATCTAAAACCTTTAGCACTCGAGTGGTGACTCAGAGTCACTAAAAATTGCTGTACCATTATGCAAAATATAGTTTAGATTATTAAATGCTATGTTGGTATGTAAAAATGGGCAGATGTAATTTAAAACAATAGAAACATTAGAAGAATTTAAAAATACTATTATATTATTTTCCACCTATTGAACATATTAAGAAAGAAAATAAATTTTTATTTCTCTCCAGTTTGTTGCAATTTAAGTAGAAAGTTTTTTTTGCATAAAGATCCGCTGTCTACTAATCAATTACTAAACATTGAAATATTGGAGGAGGTGTTACATCAATTTCATATCCACAAAATGAAAAAAATCGTGTACAATGGAATTATTCTAGATCAGAAGAAAATTTAATTTTCCAAGTAAAGTAGCTCCGACTGTAAAGGATGAAATGCACAGTCTCGAACAGATAGCTAAGTGCTCGTTAATTATTTTTATATGGGAAACAGACGACTGTTCGGAACAGCTGTGTCCGTTATCTTGTTACATCTTGATTACTCAACACGAGCGACGTTATCATAGGTCGAAACGTAGGTCTGCTATCGATAGACAGCATCCATGGAGGCGACATGTTCTACTCGCTCGACGACTATCGTTGGGTAATTGCTCGATCCGGTGAATTTGGCCGATCGCGAACGCCTACGTGATCCACCACGACGTCCTACATGGAAACGACGTCTGTATCGAGCGGTGTGACCATATATGAATATCGTTACTGGGAAGCTAAGATCGCCCAGCCCTGTTACCTCCCACCATTCCCTACCTGTACACGCAATGTACATGTATTGCTGTAGCGAGATATGAGTCACCAATGTCATCGCTATATATAGAAACGAAGACTAACACACCGAACCCGGCGCAATTACCATAACACAATTCGGACCGCGATTCATGCACTTTCCTGCCCTTGTTTACTCGACGGGAGAAATTCGAGGAACATCTCAGACAATTATACAGGACCGTAGGCGCCACCGACATTATTTCTTTTCCGGTTGTTGTTTTCGTAGCGATACAACATTTTGGAATGCATCAAAATTCTTCAAAGTGATCTAAGTTAAAGGAAAGGGATATTAACAGTAAATGAATTCCATATAATGTTGAAATCATTTTTGACAATATCGTGAAAATTACATTGAATTAATTTCGATTGAAATAATGCGATGTGAAATAACTGATACTCTTTTTTTTTAATTTTTACTTGAACCACTTTCGTAATTATGGGCACAAATATTGTAAAAAGATAGCTATATTCTCGTTATTTTTATAAACTCATAAAAATAGTCACAAGTGAGATCATGTACTAGATATCAACTAGAAATAATAAATTATACAATTTTGAAAATAGAGAGAAAAATTGAAAATTAAAGAAAAAGGATATTAACACTAACTGAATTCTATATAATGTTGAAATAACGGTTCATTTTTGACAATATCGTAAAAATTACACAGAATTAATTTCGTTTAAAATAATGCGATATGAAATAACTGATACTCTTCTTTTTTTAATTTTCACTTAGACCAGTTTCATAATTACAGGCACAAATATTGTAAAAAGATAGCTATATTCTCGTTATTTTTATAAACTCATAAAAATAGTCACAAGTGAGATCATGTACTAGATATCAACTAGAAATAATAAATTATACAATTTTAAAAACAGAGAAAGATTGAAAATTAATTGGTGCGCTCACTCCGCGGTCCAGAGTAATATAATGTGAACGCTGAGCGACGATGAGCAGAACGAATCTGCTGTAAAAGCAACAAAATGGCGGCGCCGCTGGTTAGTAACGGAACGACAATTTGCCTTCCCCCTAGCAGCTGCTCTACGACTCTTTTCTTTGCGACCCTCTAGAACGATCTTTCTGGCAGATGGCTCTCCGGACAGATGTTGACTGTATACATTCATCGATAAAATACCATCAACATATTCCGTATACCTAATCCTCGGAATGCAACAATATATCGCGACTAATTCGAAAACTATCACTGCAACGCGATCGATACTCTGAATCAGGCCGAGGTGAGAGATGAAGAGGATAAGTTCTTTCTTTATTTGGATGCGTTTCTCGCTGTGCCACGCAAGACTCGATGTCCTTGGACCCCAGGATCCCTGAATGGACAGAGTTGTAATCGTTACACAACTCGAGCTCTCTTTCCAGGTCTTACCACTAGGATAGAACGCTAGATATCGGAGTACAGGCTTGTGAGAAATATTCGCCTCGGATTGAAAATCGATATCGCGACAATAGACGAAGAAGCAGCTTAACCAGAGAAGCGGACGTTGACTCAATGAAGCAACCTTGAAAACTATGAGAGCGTGACTACAGACAGTAGATCGTACCCCAATCTGCCGAGCCAGTTCCCCTGATAATTGTCTATATTATATAATATCGTGGTATGACCACGAGCTGGAAGATGCCGTGCGATAACTTGCTAACTGCGCTGCGTATTTCCATTTGTACTGCAATAGTGCAGTTGACTCGCGAATTTGAAGCATTTTCTTAAAATGCGTTTGAATTTAGAAGATTTTTTTACAACAGTTTTCTAGCCCTCAATTTTTATTAACACTAAATCTACCGAGCACAAAAGGCGATTAACATGGTTTAGCTTTGTAAAAATGACAAGACTCTATTTATTTATATTTTGTGCAATTTTTATTACGAATCAGTTTCCGTGTAAGCAACATATGAAATAATTGTAAAATGAAAAATATAAAATCGGTCATTTGACCGGCAGTAGTAGGTTCAGTTTCTGAATTTTACGGATCTGATGAGTAAATTGAAATTTAGCCTAATTGGCCTTAATTCTTACCAACTGATCAAAAATAAGAGATAGCTATTAATTAACTCCTACAGATTTAAAAGAGTACAAATGTTCGAAACGATTGAATTTAAGAGCCTTTTTTGCAATTTATTTACAGACAATAATTCCAGGATATAAAATTTTTCTGGATTCTATGGAGCCGAAGAGTAAATTAAAATTTAGCCTAATTGGCCTTCCTTGCCAGCTGCTTAAAACAGAAATAGCTATTAAGTAACTCCTACAGATTTAAAAGAGTACAAATGTTCGAAACAAATGAATTTAAGAGACTTTTTTGCAATTTATTTACAGACAATAATTCCAGGATATAAAATTTCTCTGAATTCTATGGAGCCGAAGAGTAAATTAAAATTTAGCCTAATTGGCCTTAATTCTTGGCAGCTGCTTAAAAAAGAGATAGCTATTAATTAACTTCTATTGATTTAAAACAGTACAATGATCTATCATCCCACACAAAAACTTTCGAAAATACATTAATAATAACAACATCGCTCAAAATGGCCGACTACAGGCCTTAAATGGCCGCCTACTGGACCAATTACGCTATATAATAATAATTACTCTACATTGCGTCTATCAATCACCAGCGACTCCTTAAATAATACAAAATGACTAGAAAACTGTACAGGAAACAATTTCTGCTATTTTCAGAGGCAAATAGAAAGAATGCACGTTCCATGATTCACCAGCTGTAATACCATTTTTCCAACGAAGCTGAACCATTCGTAAACGTCAATCTCCGTCGGGAAAACAAGAGAAAAAAAAACGGTCGTTTCGAATAGCGAGTGAATAATGGCGCATGTCTGCAAGTCTCTGTAGGAAAAACGCGGAGTGACGGGGAGCGACCGAAGAGAGAAAAAGAGCAGTTAGATAGAAGGAGAGAGAGAGAGAGAGAGCTCGGGCCGGTGAGAGGAAAAGAGAAAGAGGACCGAATGCGCGCGCAATCGTTCGATTCCACTGCCGCATCAAGCCGGTGTATTTCGACGCCCGGAGACAGCCACACCCAGCAGATGCGAGTCGTTCGATGGAAATAATTTTCTAGCTTTTCCAATGAAAACGCCCCGTAGAATAATCTCCTCGTTCGAATTTTTCTTTCGAAATTCGAACGAGCAGGACTGGGAACAAGGGCGCAACGACGCTTGACGACAACGCCACGTTCGCGTAGACGGCGCCTCACCGGAAAAAACCGTTGGCATACTCGCCGGCCGGCGTAGTTCTGTCGCCATGACAGGTCTTCGACCGAACACGACTTTTTCTTTCCCGACTCGGACGAGCTCTTTGTGTCGCGATCCCACACCCCTTTCCCTCCGGCGAACACCACAGCCTCGCGAGATAACGAACGTCCGCTGGCCGCTTTCGAGAAGGTCTCGTTCGAACGGTTCGGAAAGATGGCGTACCCGCGCGGTCTAACAATATCTCCTGATATTTCTCGATCACCCCTCCCACCCCTTCGGTACTTACCTCGGTAATCGAGGAAATTGCGAGATCTCGTATGGAAGGTTGGGAATAAATGATTTCGACGTTACAGGGAACAAGGTTTGCGAAGGTACAATAATCTCGGATAAAAGTGGCGTTCACGTTGCACGAGGTTCCGCGACGTAGATCTCTTTTTTTGCTCACTCACCTTTGCGCCAATTTGGTTTCCGCACTGGCCAGCTTGAATGTGGACGATTTCCCTCATGTTGCTGTTGTCGGTTTGTCGGTGACCGTTTCTCGAAACTCGCTGCTGATTGTACTGAACGAACAACGGGACGCACGCTAACTCGTCACGAGAGCCCAGAAACGAATATGCCCTGGCACCGGCGTCCGTTACAGATTTTCAAGCTTCGACCGGAGCGTGGCGGGGCAAGGAGGGGAGATGACACCGAGGAATCTGATTGGTCGGGATGCCACCACCGTTCCAACGGGCCGGCGCGCCGCGCCGCGTCGCGGCGTCCGCAGCGTTGCCAACTGCTCCCACGGCTACCGACCAATCGACGCGACATTGTTGAAAATTTTCGATCCGCCAAAAGCCCGACCCGAGGAGAGGACCGCGAATCCACGGCCCACGAACACCGACCTCTTTTTCGGACGATGTAACCGAGCACCACGAAAACATTGATTTAAACCGCTCGCATCCGCACCGTTCCTTGCCGTCATCGTCTCGCGGATCATTAATATTCTACGGATTGTCTATTGCTGCCAGACTAAGTCCCGACAACTGTCATCGTTTTCCGGGCGTGGTTGCACGGGATTTCAGTAGCCTGTTTGCGGAAGAAATCATTGCTGGAGTTGTTCGGAATGTCGATGATTTCTGAGTTCGTTATGCTGGTACCGAGAAATCGATGCGACTCGGTTGTCACTGAAACTGCGGAACCTTTGTTACAGTAGCGGATCAATTCCTTTGGAAGCGGATTCAGCTGTTTTAGAGTTTGTTGCTAGGGTCCATTCAGACCCCAACAAGTAGCAGTCTTTTTGAAAAATAAATTGCTTTTGAATATAGAAATATCTACTAACTCCTATAGACTTGAATAAGTAAAGTGGTTAATGTCTCCATACTAGAAATTTAGGAAATGATTATTAATAATAACGATTCCTTTGAAAACGGTTTCAGCAGTTTGGGAGTACGTTGTTTCTTGAAAATAAATTATTTCTTGAGAATAGAGATAGCTAATAACTCCTGTAGTCTTGAATGAATAAAATGGTTAGGTTATTGCTCACTATAGCTTAATGTCTCCATATTAGAAATTTAGAAAATGATGTATTAATAATAACGATTCCTCTGAAAACGGTTTCAGCAGTTTGGGAGTACGTTGCTTCTTGAAAATAAATTATTTCTTGAGAATAGAGATAGCTAATAACTCCTGTAGACTTGAATGAATAAAATGGTTAGGTTATTCCTCACTATAGCTTAATGCGTCCATATGAGACATTTAGAAATAGTGTATTAATAATAGCGATTCCTTTGGAAGCTGTTTCAACAGTTTGGGAGTACGTTGCTAGGGTCAATTTGGACCCCAACAAGTAGCAGCCTTCTTGAATATAAATTGCTTGAAAATAGAAATATCTACTAACTCCTGTAGACTTGATAGCTGAATTTAATCCACATTAGAAATTTAGAAAATAGTGTATTAATAACCGACTACTAGAATGACTAGAGTGACTACTGGAATAATTACTAAACTGGATTATATGCGTTTACGACAAAAACCCCTCTCAAAGGGATTAAATAGATAAATTGAGCTAACAACATGGAAAATTGTTAGAGGAAACGTGGCAAATGCGCGTGTCCGGTGTCTACGCGAGGGTTAACACATTAATGACTAGACCGTGAATTTTACGCATTCGCGTCAAGTATAACTAGAATGTTAATAAGCATATTTAAGAAATCTCTAA
Source organism: Lasioglossum marginatum (assembly GCA_028455795.1). Classification (NCBI taxonomy): domain Eukaryota; kingdom Metazoa; phylum Arthropoda; class Insecta; order Hymenoptera; family Halictidae; genus Lasioglossum; species Lasioglossum marginatum. The sequence continues at coordinate 6,606,344 of CM052268.1, forward strand.
GAGATTGAAGATTTAAACTTTCCGTATAATTATGAAAATCCTGTGGCATTAGGGTGCGCGAAATATTTGCGACTTGCGTGCGATGTACAAATGATTACCTCATTGCGGTCTTTTCCTCCCTTACCTATGGCTCGCCTTAAACCCACCCCCGCCTATCCCTACCTGTCCGGAAGAAAAGTCGATACGTGAGTCACTGTCGTACACGCCCACCTAAATATTGCGGGTTTAATCGAGAGCATCTTACGGCAGACGAGACGTGAACTTCTTTGCGAAACCACCCCTAACAATCGTCTTATAAATTCACAAATCTTCCAGAAAAAGAGCTACTTTATGAAACTGCCTGAGAAAAATTATATAAAATATTTGAGCTCTAGAAAAATTTGAATGGACAAATTATGTTATTTTCCGTCAATGATTTTGCTAATATTTCCGAAACTAAAGCCGACCTCAGAGGAAAAGGTTATTCGAAATATCGAGTTTGATAACATATTTCAAGAATATAGAAATCGGTGAGGATCCACATCACATCTTTACCGATTTAAAAACCGCAGGATTTCCCGTGGCCAGTGATCCGGCTGCGAAACTGCACTTATTAACCGGCCGTCGGGGCGGATACAGATGCAGTCTGTATGCAGAGAGGTGTGTGCATGCATGCGGTTGAACACGAGTCTGGCAGGACGTGTTCGGGCAAGCGGGCACGGCTCGCGAACGAGTCGGGAGTGCACAGGTAGGGTGGATTACGGATTGCAACGTACAAGCCAGTCTTCTCGCCGTTACCATGTATGGATCACTCACTCACTCTTCGTCCCGAAAAAAAAGGCACGAGGAAAAAGAAAAAAAAGTCGGTCGCGATCGTGTGCGACGCCCGCGCGCTCATCTACGCTTATGGTCGAGCACCTACACACGGCCGAGCACCAGTCTCGGGCTGATAGACACAAGGTAGGTGCACCGGGTAACGGGCCCGCCGTAACCGGGAATCGGGATTATTATCGATGTGAATTACATTTCAGAGAAGAACAGAGAGTACTCCACCGGAGGTGAACACTCCCGGTCAGTCGCGCGATCGAACCATGCGGCTGTTTCCCTCGTGATACACCGGAACCGGCTCGCATTCTTTTAGGGACACTGGGCCTCATTTTATCCTCGAAGTATATTTACATTGGAGCCGCGCACGCGAGAGTATTTGCCTCGAAAAGTTACTTCAAGTCAACTCTTTCTTCATGATTTTTCAAGGTCACCTTAATGAAACAAGATAAAATTGCTTTTTTCTTTTTACGAAAAATTTGCTATAATCACGCGAAAGACTCTCTTGAAATCATATGTCTGTAAAAAACATTTTCGATCGGACTACTAATAACAGAGTAATCTCTACTGAATCACGATTCACCCTGTAGACATTTTTGAGGATTTTTCAGGAGATTTTCAATGTCGTTTAATACTGATCGTACATATTGCCTTATAAAAATGATAAGATTTAATGAGAAATATACATTTTTGAGGATTTTTAGAGATTTTCAATGTCTTTTAACACTGTACGAGTCAAAAAATTAACATTCACATATTGTCTTATCAAAATGACAAGACTTAATGAGAAATATACATTTTCAATGTTTTTTTAACACGTTTGGCGATTTTCATCGCGCTTTGTCTTTGATCTATTTGCTCTATTTTGATAATCTAGCAAGAGCGACTGCACGGTCACACCGCGTGTTTCAAGTTTGCCGTGGTTCGCGGCCCATGCGGATCGGTTTCAACGACGAATAGAGGATAGAGGCCTCTACGTGGCACGGTATCGATTCAAGAGGACACGCTCGACTAGATTAGCTCTATTCTCATTGTCCTTCGTTGGCAGTGCCATTAAACGACTCCGCGAGTGTATAAACGCTCGGTGACATCACGGCCAATTTAGACGGAGACGTCGAGCGTGTTCCTTGCGACCTAAAGAAAAAAAGGCTCGTCCCGTTGACATCTAGCGTGATGGCGATCGACGATCAATCTAGAATTCTCACCAAAAACAATGCATTAATTGATACTCACTCATTTTTGCCATAAACGCGCAAAATCCGCTTTCTAGTGATCGCGAAAGTGCCCTAGATCTTTGAACATCGAGTTGGCCAATAGCTATAGAATTTCCAGTGAGAAAATGCAAATGACACTCAATGCTGGATCTCGATACTCGTTCTAAACAAACAACGCGAATCATTCGGACGGGAGATTAGATGGTTATCGATCAGAGTAGTGAAACTTCATATATATTCTTTCATCGTCACAAATCCGGAAGTCTATTATAATGAGCTTTTCACTAATTAATCTGTGCGGAAAAGAAGCTCGAAAATCTTTTACGCAATATTCCCAAAGTCATGGATTTTCCAAAATTCTGGAGAAATCGAGATAATGATAATCTCTCGGTATAACAACAAACGACGAATTCTTGCGATCGGCTGCCAGGAGATTGAATAACGTGGTCGGCTCCGTATCTTGTAAATCGGCCGCTATCAGCTTTGTTCTAGCGATAAGGAATCTATCGTCGTCGCGTCGTCACCGATCGAATTTCTGCAACTCTATACCTGCACTCGACGATTCTGCTGGCGTCGACGAGGCTCGACGACGTCGGCGTCGTCGGCAGACAGGGGGAATATTTAACATGATCGTCGCTGTAGTAGCATTTCCCGATATACGGACTTCGCGAGCCCTGTCAATTACCGCGATCGACAGTGGGCGTTGGCTACCGGAAACAAACGCAACATAGTCTACGCATGTCAGGCCGGGCTGGCAAAGTCGCGATGTTATCGACCTTCACGGCGAAACACGGTGATTTTCCGAATCGCGCGTCGCACACGATCGGGAAAGTTGAATTTCCATCGTGAAACCGCGTTCGATCGAGATTCGCAGGAAAATTGAGGGATACGGCTGGGGAAGCATTTCCGGTGAGGTGGTCCCTGTCGCATCGATCGCACGCGTGTATCGATCGCGATGGCGAAGGAAAGTGGTGTATGCAGATCGTTGAAGCGTTTTGAAACTGGCCGTCAATGTCGAGTCGGGAGAACCGAGTCGGAACGACGAGCCAGGCCTTGCCCCGCCTCAGCTTTTATTGATCCCGAGGATGTCGTGCTCGCCGGATACGTCTAAATATTTTCGCGAGCGTGTGTACGCCGTCTCGGCTCCTGAAACCTGGCCCCGAGGTAGCTGCTCCCACGCGACCATTGTTTGTGTGCCTCTTTCATGGAAAAATCAATCGCAGTCAGAATCGATCCCGAAGGTGTCATGCATGTTGTTGTGGGTGCGGCTTAATTGCAGAAAACCACCCCTCCAAGTTGGTCCCACGCGATGAACGTTTGCGTACCCCTTTAATAGGCATTTTCATTTCCAGGAATGTCCGATAAATTAGTCATTTCTTCTGGATATATTTTAATTATATCATACTCTCTTAATTTTCGAAATGCTGGCATGTAAGGGCCAGAAGAAATTAAGAGCATAGTCGTCAGGTCTTGGTATCCTGAGCTTTCTCAGATAATTCACCAATTGGTACTATTTAAATGGTGTACTGTAATATCTTCCACGTATTTAAAAATTTTATGTATTGTAGGTGTTAATTCTCGCCAAGAATACTTCCGATTTCACTTTTAAAGAGTTCACGTAATAAAACCAAGATGTAATTGGTATGAAAGAGATTGCAGAAAATTGCCCCTCGAAGTTGGTCCCACGCGATGAACGTTTGCGTGGCCCTTTAATGGCCAGCACTGCGGACAAAATTGATCCCGAGGATGTCATGCACATTGGATGCGTGCAAATATTTTTGCAAGCGCGTGTACATCGCCGTTGACATGTCTTAATTGCGGAGAACTGGAGCTGGCAGCCAGGGTTGCGCTGGTCCAACCTGTCAGGCTTTAATGGTCACCCCTGCAGTACACTCTATACATGTAGGGGCTATTGTGTGCTGAACGCATGGTCAAACGATGCAGAATTCTGGCTAGAAGGCGGGTCTTCTTGTTCCGCAATAATCCCTCTTGTTCTAGATAGTTGAGGCTAGAATACTCTTCTTCTAGAATAAGTAGAATCCTCTTGTTCTACGTCGACTGGCACTACAATCCCCTTGTTCCGCGACGTAATGCGCTTTAGAGGATTCGGATGACCGGCTCCCGATGTCCGGCGAGTAAGGGTTGGTATCGAGGCCAAGATTTTGACGCGCGGCCACTTTCTCGACCGATCTCGCGCGATACAGAATCGAAAACGATCAACAACGGAGGCGCAAGCTACCGTAAATGGTGTCGTTTTCTACTCGAGAGGACAACGGGCGGGATACGTCGTCGCCGTCGCGGAGCCGTGGCCAAAGAGGATCGAGTCGATAACGGTAGGCATCGAAATCTGATTGTGACTCATCGCGCTCCTTCTTTCCTCTCGTTCTTGTCCTTTTTATCTTGTTCTTCGATCACCTGAACAAAATCATCGAAATCTTTGTTGTATATATTCCGGAGAACGAAACGGTCGACGAATTTTGTAGTCTGGATATTAAGTAACGTCTCGGGAATGATGTCATCGCGTACACGCCATCGTGCAGCTCCATAACGGGACGAGCATTTGCATACCGGCGTCGCGTTTGACCGAAAGAAAATTCGCGATCGCCACTTACGGTACGTGCGGCGCGTTTGTTTCGGGAAATTGTGTACGTACGGGGTCCAGTAATGGGTCAGTCGATGATGGAGAAAGGATCGTCCTTTTCGCTGAAGGTATACACGCCTGTCACGTACGATCGCGTATGTGGGAACATAAATATGTATTTTTGCTGGCGGCTCTCGCATCGCTCCGGATTTTCGTCCGCCTCATTAAACACGGTCGCGTTGCTCTTGTTTCTGGAACAATTCGGCTTTCTACGGGATTCCTGCAGGGATAAAGGTTACCAGTGTCGCAAAGAATAAGGACAGGTTTACGTGATCGAATCGCGAAGTAGTCTGGCCATATTTGGCCACACCCGACGCATTATACAGGGTGATTCTGGGAACTGGGACAAATACTGCTGCTTTTTAAAGTGAAAATACATAGAAAAGAATGATAAAGGAATAAATCATATGTCATAATACATCCTAACTTTCTATGACCTGATTTTTTATGTGGATGTGCACCGATGCACCCGCCAGCTGCAATTGCACTTTATTCTCTAATGCAACCCAATTTTTCTGTTAAACCAATCGCTCCCTTTATCATCCTACGTATCAAAGCAGGGCCGCCGCTATATTTTACGGAGCTCTGTGCAAATAGGTGTCGATCCAGAACTATCCAAACTCTCGATATGAATTGTAGGAACTAATGCTGTGTTTACCTCGAGTTAGTACTATTATACGTAGGATAATAAAAGATTAGACATTAAAGTGCAATTGCATCTGAAAGCGAGGACGTATTATGACAATTTTTAATTAAAAAAGAGCAGTAACTTGTCCCAGTTCCCAGAATCGCCCTGTTATCCTTCTTTTCCTGTCTCGACCGTTCGCGATGATGGATTAGCCAATTCCCTGTAAAAATTTCGCAGATATCTTCGCTCTCTGTCACAGCCGATTCGAACAGATAAGGCCAGCGAGACGCGGAGGTTCCTCCTTTGCGCAACCATCCATCGTTATCTCACAGAGACACGCATCTCGAGGGTTACAAGGGGTTATATAGACTGTCACAGCTCTTCCACATTTCGTGGGTGACGTAATGTCACTCGGTTCGCATTCTAAACGATCATCTTGTACCGAGAACGCGACAACGATCGCTGTCCCGCTCGGGATTTAAAGATGCTCACATAACAAGTGGCACAAGACAACTTTCTATCAGGCTCTTTCGCGAGGTCTCGTTCCTTTCTTCAGCGTCTTCTTACACGCTAACCCTCGGCCCGCCGGTATTGATCCGATGGATTCATCCTACACTAATTCGAAACCAGCGCTGCAAACTCGGTGCCACTTTAGTTACAGTCTATCTAAAGTTTAATGCACATAGTTAATTCAATATATAGGTCATAAATTCATTAGTTAATCATGAAGTTACACACCTTTCAAAAAGTCATTCTCAACATTTCATTCGGAAGAGGAGAGCCTCCTCTTTAATGTACAATTACAATTGGCTGGCAAGGGAGGCTACCCAACCGTAATGAAATTTTGGTATGATCTAGAACTCCAAAAAATATTTGACACGTATTTTTTTTATAGCTGCCGACATCCGTGTGAAGGGGATGGAAAATCCATTTTATTGAATATCTCCGAAACTATTAGGCCTAGACGAAAATTTCAAATAATTTGTGCATCTTCGAATGACGAATCGTTTAGTCTAAACCGATTCTTAACAACACATAGTTTCGGAGATATTCGACAGCTATAAAAAATACTCATAATAGTCATAATAGTTTTTTCAATTCTATATAGACGAGTTTCGCGTCACGAGACAGAACTTAATCAGTACCGAAGAGCGCCGTTTTCATATTGATTCTTCAACACGACTTTACCGTCTCTCCGCGTCCGATGAAGTATTAAAATGGAGCGAATTAAACCGCGAAGCGTCGACATTATTCATATCCATTTACAGTTTCCGAAGAGTCGTCCCGTCTGGAAGTTTACGAGCGAAATGTAGGGTTTTATTACGCGTTCTTTCGTGTCCTGGCAAAGCTTTCGGGGCGTAGCCAGCGTCGAGGGAGAGGATCGATTTTCGTTCGAAGCGCATTGCGGATATTTCGGATGGGCGGTCCTTGACGTCCGCGTAGATCGCACTATTTTACAGTCGAGTCGCCGCTTCCCCTAATCAGCCTGAAACAGTACTATCCGCATCGGCGTGGCTAGGTTCCCGGAGTAGCTAGCACTCCGTGTAGAATCAGTGTGACGTTGTGTGTCGAGGAAGAACGCATGCGTTTATTGTCTTGTGAGGAAGATTTTCGATAGAGGTGTCGCGGAGTAAAGCGAAAAGACACGATCTCGCCCACGTGGCTCCTTTCTCCGGTTTGATTCCGGTATCTTTAGCCCACGTGTGTCCTCCATGCTGCGTCATGCATTCTTACAAACGAACACCGCTTGTTGTTTCCCTGTCGAGAATCCTCAGCTGACTTTTATCTCGGTTTATGAAAAGAATGCGCAGTATTAGCAAATTTATTTCATATTATATTTCTCCTGGATCAATGATTGTTCGGCGACGAGTAGACAGCGGATCTTTATGCAAAATAAACATTTTCTACCTGACTTGCAACAAACTCAAGTGAAATGGAAATTTATTTTCTTTCTGAATATGTTTAGTAGGTTGAATCTTTTTAGTGTTTTAAATTACACCTACTCATTTTTCTCATAAATGCATCAAATCCGCTGTCTAGCGATGAGATCGATGAACTTCTTAAGATACTGCAATTGTCTTCATACTGCGTCGTACAATCAGTATTTTTACAAACGAGCACTGCCTGGACTTTTCCTAAAATCCTCAATTGATTAACCGTTAAAGGAAAATTAACTCTATACAGGGTGATTCTGGGAACTGGGACAAGTTAAATTTAGTGTTTCTAGCATAAGTTCCCAGAATCACCCTGGATACATATATTATTCTCGTAGATCAATTACTCGGTCAAAAATTCGGTGACGAGATCGTTGAACTCCTTGGGGTACCGCAGGTGCAAATTGTGCGCTCCATTCTCGAAGATTTTCAACCTGGAAACAATGAACGATTTTTAAAAATTATGTAATAGATTAGATTGAATAGGAATGATGAAGTGCGTACTTGGCCCCGAGAATGTGCTCCTTCAGGTAGAGAGGATGCTCCGCGAGGACCATTGGGTCCTTGCTCCCTTGAACGATCAAAGTAGGGCATCGAATTTTGGGTAGAAAGTCCTTGCACAAATCGCCGTCCTGTTTCTTCGCGATTCTGACGACAGCGTCTACCCATTCAGTCCATATCTTTCGGAAATAGTCGGCGCCATAAACCGCTATCAATGGCGCCCGCATCTTCTCCGACCAACTATCGATGTCGCGGAACTCTGTAAAACATCTGGTTTAGAAAATCATCAATACTCGTCAGGCGCTTTATGCCAAATAAAATAAATAAAAATCGTCTGCACCAATCGCAAAAAACAGCAGCTGCAGGCTTCTCTTTTTATTCAATAATTTTAAGAAGATGAAGATGATGTATTGATATTTTTAAATCGTTTCGTTTAGGATCATTATCACTAAACCTACCACTGCCGGTCAAATGACCGGTTTTATATTTTTCATTTTACAATTATTGAAATTATGAAGTTGCTTGCATGGAAACTGATTCGATAAATTTCTTTATCCAAGAACATATTGTCATAAAAATTGTACAAAATCTAAATAAATAGAATTTTCTCTTTTTTGTAAGTTGAAACATTTTACATTTTAAGGGGCAATGGTACCCACGTGACAAAAAAGTAGAGCAAAAATCGAGAAAATCACCAGCAGATTCCAATGTATTTTTCTGTCTCTAAAAGACTTTTCTAACTGATATCATGACCAGAGCGCGCTGTATTTAACCTTTCTCTATCAAATGAACCTTTGTGCAGCTCAAAATATGCTCATATAAGGACAAAAAGCCGTTTTTCGCAAACCCACTTATCGACTCAAAATCTAGTTAGATTCTAGTTTATTTCTAGTTATGTCACGTGGGTACCATTGCCCCTTAAAATAAAAGAGAGAACAAAATTTTTTTCCAATCGATGCAGACAATTTTTACTTTGCCCGAAGTCCCGCAATCTAGTGATCAGACTAATAAAACAAACGATCTTCACTGTTGTAAATCTCGACTTCCTGCGGCGTCACGTAGGCGTTCGCCGCGACGGCCACCATCTTCCGAACATCCTCGGGGAACGTCCCGGCGAGGATCAACGAAGTTATGCCACCGTCGCTCCATCCCACTAACGAGAACTTCGGGAATCCGAGGACCTTCATCAAATTGCGAGCATGAGTCGCGTCGCGCTTGAAAAAGTCATCTGGGAAGGTTCTGTCCGGGGGTCTCGATTTCCCATAGCCCACCGGGTCCCATGCCACTATGGTGAACTTTTTTCGGTCGAGACCTTCTATCTGGGGCTTGAAGTCGGTCCAATTCGAGCCTGCGACACCATAACTTCCATATTTATTTCGGAACTTGCGTCTGAAACTCTCCGTTGATATCATTTTTCCGAAAGTTAAAATAAAAATTTTTATAGAAAAATAAATATTAATTTCTTCCTCTAATAATTTTTGTGGATCAACATGCCTCGAAAAATATTTGAAAATTAATTGTTCGTGTGTACTTGCTGAATACCCATTTATTTCGGAATCTTTCCGAAAGTTACACGATTAGACTGTACGATTACATTGATTAGATTAGAAATAAAAATTCTTATTTCATAGAAAATAAATATCTTCCTCTAATAATTTTTATAAGTTGACGTGGATCAACATGCATCGAAAACTATTTGAAAATTAATTGTTCGTGTGTTCTTGTCGAACAACACGATTCTGTTTACTCCGTCTAGACGACCAAATGATAACACGAGGCCGAGCCCCGTCAATCAAAGGTCACGTATTCCACGTGCGCCGGTTGTTTCGTGATTTTTCTCACCTGCTGCACCAGGTAGAAGTAAAACGGGGTGATCACCGGTCCCAACCTTCACATAATTGATATCGAAGCCGTCCACATTGACTTTCCCCTCCTGTTAGACAGTGTACCGGTTTGTGTAGTCTCTGTCAATCTGCACACTCGATATATCACACATACCTGTGCATTTTGATCACCAGACATCGACGAGAATCGTTTCCCTCCATTCAAGGATGCTGCGAAAGGATCAACACGTGAAAGGATCGATACCTTCGGCGTGAAATTTCTGCACAGTTTCGCTAACATGGCTGACGGCTTTCTTGCCAATGCTTTATTTTTCTTGCATTGATTTATCCCCCCTCCCCTTATCCGAGTAAGATACCAGATACATGCGTATTATTTGAACGATGTTTTATGTTTCTGATAACAATAGAGTTGAATAATCGATTCACTTGCATAGTAATTAGTAGACTGTGGATATTTATGCAATGTTCAAGTAAACGAATTTTAAGGACTGAAGTGAAACTACGTTGAAAATAATAAAATAGTATTTTTGAATTCTTATAATGTTCTTGCTTATTTAGATTACATAAAATCCGCTGTCTACTAATAAATCAATAACAATTATTGTGAGCGGTATACCGTACACGCAGAGTTCAATGTACACGCGAATGAAATAAATGTCGATGACTCTACTGTTCATGAACCTTGAATTAATATTGATTGTAGATAATCATTTGATCGTACGCTTTTATTTTATAAGATAGTCCGCGCACGTTGTCGAGATACTAGAAGATTAATCGATGGAAGGGAAAGCAAGGTGTTCAACTTCTCAGGGAAATTCTATCGTTAATTTGACAATGATAGCTTTACAATATTTCTAATTTCGCAAAGTTAATGGTGAGATGGCCGTACTAACTCTTTGCACTCGAAATAGCACTATTCAAAATGTTTGTTGCATTATTAAATTTATATTCAATAAATTACTAGACGTACTTAATATTTTAATAAACTATTAAATGTATTGTACGAGATATTATGTCAGTTTTATATTGATAAAAACACTAGAATATAAAATTCGATAGAATTTTGTACAATTTTTATTTGTATTGTATCTATAAAAGCTGTTCCAATCAAAAATAGGATTTTATATCATTCCACTTTCTTAAAATTTTACTACAAAAATTGGAAAATGCATGAACATCCGCAGTCTATTGATAACATTAAGAAAATCACATAAAACAGAAATATTTAATAGCTCCGAGTGCAAAGGGCTAAATCTACTAACTCGATGCAAACACTAATTACAGGGGTTTCTCGTGGTGGTCGAGACTGACTAAGAGTGACTAATCGAAACATTTCGATAATTGAACGTAGGAGCGTGAATGTTTAAAATATTTATTTCCGAATTATACAATAATGATAAATGACGCAATATCGAGTATAGCTAATACGTATGAAATACGTATCTAGAATGTATAGAAAAGTCAAAATATATTACTAAAAGTAAATAATAAATAAAAGTTTCTGAATACAAATTGATGATGTAAAAGTGTTTAATCCGCATATACAGTCTTAAAATCATGATACAAATTTCTATCCGTCCGCCGGACGATTCTAATGAAACCAAGCAACAAAAGAATGGCGTGTAGTAATGAACGATATAAAAATGGTTTTTAGTCCCTCTCTTTGCACGACACAATCATATCGACGTGAACAAAAACGAACAAAGGGAGTAAAAGAAAAATAGAAGACTGAACTGTTTCATAATATAAGTTCATAAGTTTGGTGCAGCAGGTCATCGTATGCCTTAAACCTAATAATAACGCTGACGGAAATCGAAATATTAACTCAGCCAAGATGATTATAAGAATGAACTTATCATGAATCTTGTTGGTCACGAATCAATGCTCTATTGTACTCTTCCGTCAAGTGTTTCTTGTACTTTGTCTGATCGCTCCACAGCTTGGCAGCTTGGGAATTAAGTGGGCTTTCATTGTTAGGTTCTACAAAAGCAAAACAACCGTTGTTCTCAGAAGCTCATCGACACCATCGGATATAAGACTGAAACCTTTTAGAATTGCTTACCACTAAGAAGAGACTGTATAGATAACAATATTGTACGAACGTCGTATAAAGCGCTCCATTTATCTTTCAGTATGTCCAAACAAATGTTACCTACTGCGTCTACGTTCGGATGAAAACATGGCGTCGCGAAACGCACTATCGGAGCACTGTACGGATAACTGTGAGGAAATTCCAAAGTCAACTTGTATGTAAGGCCTGCGTAAACCTACAACAACAGAGACACGATGACCGAAGAATCACTAAAATACGTCGATATATTACGCAAGAACGGAGATATTACTGTGTCCATTGGTCCTGTGATCGTTCCAATCCATTTGAACAAATTTTCTCCGTCAGGAAAAGCCGAGACCCCTTTCTCCGTGCACATCATCAAAACCATAAGTTCCTTCTGCAGCCTGGAGCAGGGAGGAAAGATTATTTTCAAGTAATCCTACGTATCGAAACATCTGCGAATACAGTCGAACCTTGATAACTCGAGTCTCGAATTCTTATAGAGATTTTATAAATACGAGAAGAGTTTTGTACGATGCTTGATACAAGTAGAGAGCTTATTTGTTATTTCATGGAGGTGCGACTGTATCTGCTAGAGTCAGTCCAATTCCAGAATTTTCGTCCAAAACGGTAGCTTATAGTCGACGGATGTGATGTTTGGAAAATGCTCGTCCTCGTGACGAAAGGATCGGATAGGAACGAAAAGCAGCGTGTATGCGAATGTAACAAATAGAGTGTATGTACCGTTTACTAACTGCATGGTTATCTTTCGGTATACTCTGTTTTTCCTCGGTCGCTTTGTTCGGCGCGTTCTGAGACGAATAAAACGGATTTATGTTCTGCGCCATTCTAGCCTGGAAAACTGCGCTCGGTGGGCCCTCGGGGTTTCACTTTCCTCACGCGAAATTTTCAAAGCTTCGTCTCGAGGCACAACAGTCACTGTAGAAATTTGAATGCTGCTACCGCTATAAACCCTGTTGAAAACATTCGACTTCAAACAGCTGTTGAAGGTGAAGCTGTGCTTGTTTATTCGAGCGGGCCGCGGGCAAAGTATGAACTCGACTTCATTCAGCCGAATGAACAACAAGAAGAAACGCTACGATTGCGAGGTCGCAATAACATTCTCGTGTTTAAAGTTTTACACGCTTGACAGGCTTACCATTGATTTTGGATCGTGTAGCTTCACCGGCGAGCAAATCGTCGGTAACTGACAGTTGCGTCACGAAAAACGGGAACAGATTCGACATCCTGTGCGTTTTCCCATCTTCGACTTCTGCGCTATCGACTGACTGTAAAATGGCCGGCGTACACTTCGCTCATGCAAGGAAATGTTTACCCCGCCTTATTCCTATAATTGAAGGAAAAATCAAGTATATGGAGTCCAGAGCTCTCCGAGAGAATAAATTAACCTAAACCTACCGCCACCGGTCGAAATGACCAGTTCCAGATTTTTGATTTAATAAGAAATGATTGTATATATATTAATCTAAATTTGTAGAGCATGTATTACAATAGGAGCCGCACAAAGTCTAAATAAAATCAATCTTTTCACTTTAATAAGGGAACATCAAGGGAAGTCATTTTAATAAGGGAACAACTGTTTGGAACAATTCGAAGATATCCTATTCTTGTCGACATTACGGCAAATGATTTCAAACTTCGGAATTGTACAAATTCCAAGTTTAAAAACGTCTTTATCCCGAATAATTTAAAATGTCGTAGAAGAGATGTCGTAGAAGAGTCGCAGAAGACATTTATTTTAATCAAATTTTATTTCATCTAAAAAGAAAGGCGTAACATTCATATTTGTTAGACTTTTGTTTAATATCTTGATCACGAATTTGGCTCGGGAAGGGGTGCCGTAATTAATTCTGAAATGTCAGATTGGTAAAGCAGCTCGCTATGCCACGAAGACTGTAGAGCGCACGATCTATACTTGTACTTCGTGGCAATGTTTGGTGTGCTCGGTTTTATGGATTCGATTCTGCTCGAAGATTAATGTTAATTTATTATGCCGTCACGTTAATACGAGTGTCGTTTATTGGTAATCGGTACCATGCGCGTGACGACTGCAACGAATGTTTATCGGAATATTGTGATCGCTTTAGAATGGAGGACAACGATGGGAGCTGACAACAATGACATTACGCGAGGATAAGTAATTTGTTAAATTAAGAGGATAATCAAGATTTAAGAGAAAATGGCAACTGCACAAGGCACACCGGAATCGGATACGGGGAGCTTCGAATGCTTCCAAAATTATACGGCACCGGAAGTATTTATACAGGGTTTGGCTGGTATCGTCGATCAACAGGACGTAGAGTCCATGATTAGAGCCCAGAAGCAGATGTAAGGATGTTTATCAATTTTTTTAGGATATAAAATTCGATAGAATTTAGTTCCCATTAAAAATAGGATTTTATTTCATGCCACTTTCTTCAAATTTGTCTAGAAAAATTGAAAATTATATAAATATCCATAGTCTACTCATCAATTTGAATAAAAAAGCATAAAAAAATAACTGTTTACCTTGTTATTTCAGTTCACGAAATGAGGGATGGATGAGGGTTAATAAAATTAACATATCGCTGTCTCTTTACCTCGCATTTGTTCATTCTTTTATGACATTGCAGGCTACAGAGATTCGAAAAGACCAACGAGATGCTGACTAACTGCAACCAGTTGTCCGTAAACCGACTAAAGACTGCTGGACTAGAGTTTAAAAAGCACACAGCTCTGTTGGTCGAGATGAAGAAGGATCTGGATTATATTTTTAAAAGGATTCGCATTGTGAAGAACAAATTGAGTCAGCAGTATCCTCAAGCGTTCAATGGTAGATAAATAAATATCTGTTGTTGTCGGTGTATGAACACAGTTAGTTCATTTGTATTTTACGATTCTTATGCAGAGGCTGTAAGAAGCAGCTTGGCGGAAGAAGTAATAGTCGAGGATGTGGACTGCCCTGTAAAACCGCTGGAACCCGAAATAGTACCATTACCGAGCACACCTCAAAACATAACCGATCGAGATCCAGATTCTGATGGTAACCAAACTTGATCTACAAGTAATCGTACTAACATACGATAAACGTGATTGAATCGCGGACAGATCGTTCGTCGTTGAAGTATCCACGTTTCTTTAACTGCCTCTATCCGATTGTTCCGTTGTTCCGTGAACCATTTTACGAATAGGATCGTTTTGTCGAGCATAACGAGATGTTACTGAGATTCCTATATTTTTATAGTAAACGGGTTTTCTCCTCTTTGTTTCACTGAAGTACCTGCTGATGTAATTACGAACAGACCGAGTGGTTGTTAATAGTCAATTTCTCTCTATCTATCTCTCTTTCTCAAATCTACTTCATTCTCACGCATAAGTTGGTCGAGGAGCCGTTTCCTTCACCGTAAGAAACAATGATAACTATGAACCCGGTTGTGCGTACACGCGGCGTTGATCGAGAAGCATGTACAGAGATCTTAGCGGTGCTCAGAGGTAGGGATGGGATCAATTTCAATAACCAAGTTTCATTTCATGGGTTTCGATTACTAGTTCAAAGCAATAATGTTTCAATAATTATAGTTGAAAAGTATTCATTTTATAGAAACTGATAGCGAACCTCGGAATGAGTACTTACAAGTTTCGAAAAGATACTTAGAAGTACCTCGACGTTGAAAGAAATCGAATCTTTTGCAAGTAGTACCCGAATCTTGGAAATCAGAACTGCACAGTGGGTTTTAAGCACTTTATTTATTAGATTCGTGACTATTTTAGAATAGTATTTCATTTACAATACTATTACATACTTGGCTTTAGCCTATTGAAAAGTGAGGATGGAGGTCGTGGTTGTTATTATTGATAATGAAAGCTGCAAGTAGATAATGAAAGAAGAATGCAAGAAAAATAATGATTAGAGAAATCAAAGAATTTCTGGTTCGATATTCGTAAAAGTTTCGAATCTGTTCGACCAAGATTCGAATATCCTCCCAAGTGTTACTTCCATTTACCAAAGTACTTGTAAAAGGTTCGAAACTATCTGGCATAGGTTCGAGTATAGGAGTGCTATTTCCATTTTTCGAAGTACTTATAGAGAGTTCGAATTCGATCAATCACAGATCGAACCTGTTTGCGAGATGGTTGATCACATCCCTATTCAGAAAGCGAGCACCGGAAGAGTTTTAAGAAACTGTTATGACAACGATGATCCGTTCGATACGCTTGCGTATCGCCCGAGAGAGAGCAGAGCTACCGTTACGTTGCTGCGCGTCGTTTTACGTTAGAAACTAAGAGTAACCTCATGTACATGTTACAGCCATGGTACGCGATCCGATAGAGATCCATCAGATTCAGACTGTTATACAGTACGGTTCACCTACCGTGGCTGCAACGTAAGGAGTCACACTGTAATGGAATGAAAAAAAAAAGCTTCGGTACAGCTCAATGAAATATAGATGTTTATCGTTTTGATCCCGCTAGACGCAGTTGCTTCGTTTTATTTCCCGATCGTTTCGGGAGATGCGATCGTCCCCTGTCCCCGCACCCCCTAAAAAAACGAAACGAACGAATAAAACCGATACGTTAGAAGGCGAGAAAAACTAATGACCACTTCAATTGTTGGTATACAGTGCCGGTCGAGGAGTTTCAGTTTGCAAAGCTGCGGAAGCGACGAGTAAAGAGCAACGATAGTTCGTCGACGGAGAGCAACAACGATCACAGTAACGCCGAAACGTCCTCCTGCACGTCCGACACCGGTTAGAGTACTCGATCCCGAGACGTACTGAAAATCAACGAAGACGGGGGAGATCGTCGAAGAAAGTCTGAGTAATCGATGCTTTGATACCGCCGCGAGTATAATAATCGTTAACGATGTTCCTCACGTCCGGACGACCCCCGAAAGTCCAAAAGCTAAAGCAAAACGAGCTGTAATCGTATTGCTGTACACACCGCGAGCCTGTGAATGATATCATTGTCGAATAACGAATAAAGCTGTTTATACACCACGTAGAGCAGAGTTGATCATTCCGTAGCGGTAAGTACGGTCGCGAAGAAGAATTTTGAATTTTTGAAAAATCGATTTAAGTGTCAGGCATAAATTTAAACTATCAAACCCCCCGTCAAATGTCGAATATGAGCAAAGAGCGCGAGGATTTAAATTTAAAATCGCAGCTGGGAGGAACGCACGACGTCATCTAGCGGAATATTAAATGAAGAGCAGCAGCGCCTGATGGTATGCAACCGACGTACTCTCCTGTTGAGAGTGTTGCTGCTAGCTAGGAGTAGGATGAAAGTACCAGCTACCGTGCCCCACCTGGTTATCAGACACAGAACAACCTGTTTAGAAATTAAAAATAACACACGAAATATCTAGTATATTACTTTATTTTTAAGAATAAACTAATAACTCGTTTCCGGTTATAGAAAATGCTAAGAAACTGTGATATACCAGAGGATAATAGAATAATGTGCCCGGTAAATAGGACATAAACTTCGAATTAAAGCTTCGTTAATATTCCTTTTGCTTTTTAATCACAAATAATGCAAAATAAATTACAGAGTGCCTTCGAATTAATAAAAGTAACTGGTACCTTTACCCTATGAACTTGAAATATCGCCTGAAGGTATGCAACCCCCAAGTTTCCGTGTTCAGCGCGTTGCTACCAGTTCTTCCGGCTAGAGGTTTTTATCGTATGCAGATAGAGTGGAAATCGTTGAAACAATTCGATTCGCATCCTTCAAATCGGATCGATTGATGCAAAATTGAAATTCGGTCACATCGACGACCACGATCGCGTGATCAGGTACAATTCGACACCGGAAACCACGCGGGTAGCGTTTCAACGGAGTTTATTCGCGCGCTGTAAGTGGTCCCGAGGATTTGTCCGTCGCGTTTGTTATTTCTCTCTCCTCTAAAAACGTTTTTTAAGAATCGATCTCGATTCTGCTTTCTACCAGGGCCTGTACTGTACACACACGTCAGCTGCGCGCATATATACACGTGTCCCGCGTGGAAGACGCCAGCCGTCGCGGTGCCAGAAACCAGCTGCGCCTCAGCTGTTTTCTATCCGTTCCATCCTGTTCGGTTCCTTCGCCTCCGAGAGATAAAGTTTCGAAATAAAACCGCGGTGGATAAACGCGAATCGTTTCGTTCTAGCTGTGATTTCAGCGTCCGAAGACCTTAGGCGTTCGTGGCGTATTTCGCCAGTAGTTTAGGCTAGCCGTAAACGTTTACGGATAGATTCCGAGGGGGGATCGTTCTAGGAAGATCTCAGGAAGACCCGCGACAATACCGGAAGCGATGGCTAAACCGGACTCACGGTAACACGCGGAAACAGCTGTTTAATCTTATCCGGCTCACCTGTTCTATTCGATGGCCAGTCGTCTGGTTACTTTGCGGCTGCACTTGCGGTCGTACGATGGCTGCACGATGCTCGAACAACCATTCTTTTGTCGTGCACAAGAGAAACCAGTTCCCGACTAATCGTTGCTCCTGCGTACTGCGTTAACCCTCGTCCAGCGGAATTTGGGACATTTTCAGGATCAGGCTGCGTTACAATAAGAATTAATTGATTAGACTTGGTTAAGGTATTCTGCATTGATTGTAGGATACTTAAATTTTTCTAATCTTTTATCGTTTTACATGTCACCCAGCCAATTTCTTTGAAAACGCAGTTCTCGGAAAGGAACAAGTTGGATCTCCCTGCTACAAACAATTAGAATGATTAATAATTAGTAGGATATTCGTGTTAAGTTCGGTATTGTCCGAGCGCGTCCAGTAAATAACGTCGGTGGATTTCGTGATTATTCGCACGGGAAATTCGGGGGAGAGGGGGCAGCTCGCGGGAGGACTAGCTCCGACGGATGACGCCGTCATGCGTCACCGGCAGACGATCCGATGGCACGTTTTACACGGCGATGATAGAGCGGCGCGTACTTTCGCGCGCACTCGTAATTTACGACTTATCGGCCCATGCTCTCGGGGTAATTTTCGCGCTTGTGAAAATTATATCGACGCGGCCCGTGCTCGTCCAACGAAATTCCATCCTCTCCTCGTCGAACAGGAGAGAGAGACTCGGTGGTCTCTCCTTCCCATCGTTCTCCACCCTCTCACCTTCGTACCCTCGCTCTTTCTCTATCAACCCATCCTCTATCCTCTGTCCTCTTTATCCTCTCCGCTTTCGTCCCCCCCCCCCCCCCCCCCCCCGCCCCCCCTTCCCCCCCCCCCGTCCCCCCCCCCCCCCCCCTGTGTGGAAGCGACGCAAAATCGTGCTCTCGGCGTGGGCTGGCTTGTACCGGGATGTCGATACCACGAGGAGCGGATGTCAATAGCACGAAGTCACTCCTCTCGCAAGGGAGAAACCGCGTCAGCCGATTTTACAGCGCTCTCTCCCGCGAAACCGACCTGGAAAAACGCGGAACACCCTTTCCCCTCGATCAATGCTTTTTCGAGCGAGCACTCGCGATCAACGCTCGCGAAAACGCACACGCCGACCTCCCACGATCGACTACCATCGATCCTGGCTCTCGGCGAGATCGCGGAAGCATCACCGTCCGCCAGAAACTTTCTTTCGCAACATTCGATATTGCTGAATTACTCGAGCGCGAGCTTGTGTTTTATCATTCTCCTCTAAAATTGTTCCGAATTTTTTTAATGTACCTCGTCGACTGTTACCGGTCCAAACAACGTGCGGAATTTTCATTTTTCGAGTCTAAGAGTGGGGAAAGGTGTGACCGCGTATGACTCGCGAGCTACAAGTTGGAACTCCCTGGTTTATAGGAATCGAACAATAAAGTGTGAAAACGTCTCAATGAAAATCTTGAGGGTGATGAAGGTGATTCCTGGAGGGTCCAGAGTGACCCATCGATCGCGGAGAGGTCCGTGTCTTGATCAGCGAAGAATCGAAGGCGGATTATCGGGGAATCCCAGAACGTGGATGCGCTTGCCAACACAGAGGAGTGTGCGTGGCGTTGACAGGCCCGTGACGGAGTGCTAATAATACCTATAATAGGCCGGTGGGCCGGCTCGCGTGCGTTCGCGTGGTCGCCCGTGAATTTGTGCCAATAAGCAGAGACGCGATGGCGAAAAGGGAGGTGGAGGATAGACGAGTAACTAGAACGGAGAAATTCCCGCGTGTTTCGGCACCTCGTGTTTTCGATGACGGAAGAGCTGTCGTCGCGTTTCCGTCGACTCGTTGCGGTCCGAGAAACTATTGTTGGCGCGAACGAGGACCTAGATGCTGCACGCATCCTCCGATGAATCGATACCTAACTTCGAACCGGTTAGCATCCCTCTGTTCGCTTTGGACGAACTCTTGGCTTCTACTTAATAGCAAATCCTGTGATAGACGAGTACCTTGGTATTTTCATCTGGGAGCGTTTCTGTTGCGAGTGGGCGTGGCTTCAGTGCTCCAAATATTGCTCCATGGAGTGATCTTCCTTCACAGCCCTGAAAAATTCAATTCATGTAGTGTCCATTCGTTTCTAGCTCTTCCAATCTTTCTCATCGAAGAGGTATTAACCCTTCGCAATCGAGTGGCGACTCAGAGTCATCATTAAAAATTGCTTTACCATTATTCACAATAATGTTTAGATTATGAAATATGCTTGTATCTAATCAACTATTAAACATTTAAGTATTGTATGAGGTATTATGTCAATTTCATATTCATAAAATAGAGAAAATCATATAAAATGGAATTGTTCTAGGTCTAATTTCCATTTTTAAAATAGCTTCGAGTGGAAAGGGTTAATCAGAGTCAATACAACATTTCAAAATTCAAGGATCGAATGCTGCGTCGATATACCGTCAAAAAACCGTAATTGCTTGTCTCCTATTGCGAAGTAGGCGTGGCTTTCTGGCCCAGGCGCTGCTCCCAGGGCAGCGCGTGCTCCTGCCTGACCTAGACACCGCGAAACTGTGTCGTCCGTCCGCGTTCTCCAGTCTTCTTCCTCCCCAAATCAACTTAAACTTGTCCATTCCTGCAAGCGACGACCCCCACAGTCTGGGAATTCGGAATCGTTCGGAGGGACAAGGCCGCGCGGGTTGTACACGTCGCGGGGCCGGGAGAGCAGGGTACAGGATGGCTGGGTAAAAGGTGGCAAGCTATTTCTCAGCTTCAGCGGCAGAGGCTTTCTTCGCGGGAATATATCGACGCGTCAAAAGCACACCGGTCCGTTTACAATATCCCCGCAGAGCGCGGCGCGTCCGCGTTTGTCTATATTTCGGCCTTGTCGCGTTTCGTTGATGCGCGAATCCTTGCTGGGTCCATACTACGGGCATCCACCGAACAGGATCACGCTGGAGGATCCTGGAAATCCACGGGACTCGGGTCTCTTCGATTTTCGACCGATTAGAACACTTTGCGATCATCAAAAATATCTGCCATTTAGACAAGCCATCGATCTTCCAAAAAATTCTAGGTAAATATTGACAAAAGGATCATCTTTCAGTTCACTTTTCCATAGGAAAAATAGCATACCTTCTATTAGGTTGAAGGGAATAATATTTATATATTTTTATAAATTGATTCAAATGTTTTCTTTAAAACAGAACCTTCCCTTCAAACTAATAGTTTAAGAATAGAAAAAGTTGTTCGTTCCAGTCGTTCCAATTTCGTCAGCAACTGCGATCGTCCATCGATGTACTCTTAGATAAAAGAGAATAACTCCGCCATTATCTGATATTTCGTCCTGGAAAAAATTGAGGATACAGTTAACACGTTAAGCGCCACGTTGGTCCCTAGGGACCGACGCTAGACTTTCCGTTCAGGCCACGTCGGTCCCTACGGACCGGCAGGGCCCGCCTGACGGCTAACTGTGGCCTGAACGGAAAGGCACGCAAATTCGGCGTGGCGCTTAACGTGTTAAGCGTTACGTTAACATCGCTGTAAAATACCGGAATTTTTCACTTACCAGTTACCATCGGAAAGATTCTCGAAACAGCACATTTCGAGGTGGCCTACCCTCCTAATCCGATCCGAAATAAACGTATGCAAGAACGGTGCGGGTTGCGAAGCTAGGGTTGCGTGGTGGAGGTTGCGAACCACCACCTCTCGTCCTCATCCTCCACCGGCTGATATCGTTCTTCCCATTCTCCGGCGAGACGTTCAGTCGGCTGCCGACAGCCGTCCGTGCCACGCGGTTGTTCGTGTCGCTCGGCCCGAGTCAATCAGTAAACCGTCGGGTCTTCTTGGATCTATTCGATCGCTTATTCCTGTACTCTTCGTGATCCATCCGCTTCGAGCCGAGATCGCGTTTCCCGCCGAAGAGCATCGAGCGTGTTCTCGCGAGTGCATCATGAGACGCGTCGTCCAGAAACAATTCCCGTAGGATCGTCCGCAGCTTTGGATTTTTCTCGCTGGGGAAATTGAATCGCCAAGGATTCATCGATCAGGAGGTAGGAGATCGGTCGAATCAAAAAATCTCTGCGTCCTCCAGGTACTCAATCTTTCGAATCGAAGAGTTAGATTCAAATTAGGCTACAGGGAAAACCGATGGATGCAGCGTGTTCTCGCGAGTGCATTATGAGCTGCATCATCCAGAAACAGTTCCCGTAGGATTTTTCTTGAGTAAAAGGTAGGAGATCCATCGAATCAAAAAATCTTTGCGCTCTCCAGGTACTCCATCTTTCGAATCGAAGAGTTAGGCTACATGGAGATCCGATGGCTTGTCAAGAGCGATTTTCGTTCGGTTAGCTTGAGGGTCGTTCTGCAGGTCTCGATGTGGGTTTCGAGTTCGTTTCGCCCGTAGCACTTGTTAGATTGATTTATGCGTGGCCCGGTAACTTTCTAGATGGGACCACCATGATTTCTGGGACACTGTTAAATCGAGTTCCTTCCAGATCCGTAACAATCGAGACGCTTTGATCGAGGCGATTGACGTTCGCGGGCGCACGTGTGCCGAACGTGAGAGAAAAGCAGCACGAAAACGACTGTACAACTGTTCATCGGAAACACTTGTGTTTTCTTCAGGAGGTCGGACAAAATGAGCCTTTTAACGCGGAGAGTTTATCGGTAGAATTTAGCAATGGGTAACAAGAGGTTTGAACTAGATGTTACATTGTCTCTGTCGCCATTAGTTTGCAATGAAGCCTTCCAATGCATCGTCATGATCGTATAACATTTTTTGACCTAGTTCAGTCTACATTTGCAAGTATTGCAACTGGTTCTATTAGGCCAAAAGCTCCACTGAGCTAATACATTGTAGAAAATTCTACGAAAATGGTAGCCAACTAATTCTAAAAGTTCGTGCCCGATTGCTTGTTGCGTTTTAACTTGTCCACTGAACTAATACATTGTAGAAAATTGTACAAAAATGGTTGCCCACGTAGTCCGTCCCTAACGCTATAAACTTGAGTAGCTGAACGCTCAACCGAGGACCAAGCTTGAGTACAGTACTTTCCGACATGCGAACAGCACGATCGGCACTCGAACGGTTAAGGAGCAAAGTACGGAAACCGTCATGTGCCCCGTTTCGCACGATGTTCGCCGATAACCCGGTTCCCTGGAAAGGTGGGCCCGTTCACGATTAGGCATCAGCTTCTTCTTCTGCCTCTCGTGTTCGTCGTCGTTTAATCGATCTCTCGCTGTAACGAGATTCCGGGGTCGACTGCTCTCGCAGTCCATTGATTTTCGCGATCGAAGCTCGCAGATCGGCGCGGCCCGGCTTCGTTTACATCGAACGGCGCGTACGCAAATATTAGTCCGACAGCTAACCGGCGCAAATATTGGCTCGCGATGCTTGAAAACTCTGGACGAGGCTCCGAGGGAGTGTGAGAAAACAGCAGGTGGCACCAGACGAGGATGAAATAATACCTTTCTACGAACCCGCTGTTCTTCCCTCACGAAAATCGCGGCTGGTGACGCAAACGCTCGCGAATCGCGCGGCCCCCGAACTGACCCGGCCGTCGTTGAGAACTCAGCCTCCAGCCCATGATTTTTCTATAATCAAAGCGTTAACCTTCGGTTAGTCGTACTCCACTTTCTACATAACTGTTTACATGGAACATAAATCAATTTTTATTGAATAAAATAACTACTTCAATTGCAAAGTAAATATTTGCTAGCGAACTCGATACCTTTGTTGATGCTTGAAGCACTAAATTTAAAGTTTTGAGACTGTAAGTATCATACGCGAGTAATTAAAAGTTAATCCTTTACACTCGGAGCTATTCTAATTCGAATTTTCTTCATTTTATCGATATAAAACTGACCTCTACACTACTTTCGGTAGTTCATTCAAATATTAAATACGTTTAGTAATTTATTGAATAGAAATTTAATATTTTGAATAATGCTATAAGAATTAGCAGTGGCGTCTCCGAGTCGCCACTCGAGTGCAAAGGGTTAAAAATCACTGAAGAACGTTGGAAGACCTAACAATACATCGATTAGGATCGCAGGACTACGTCGACCGCGTGCCAGTTCTTGCGGCATTACGCGAACGCATCTGACGAGTATGCGTGCATGCATGCGGCACCGTTGCTCCGGTCTATCCGAGTATTATATCGATTAACTGTTGGCAACAGAAGAGTTCCAGAGCAAAGCTGGTCGGAGGGTAGCACGGCTTTGCCTTTGGCTTTCCTATATTATTAATCTTTCTATCTCTCCTCCGCCCGATTTCCATCCGTCTTCGTCTACTCCCGTTCTCTGCAGCTCGTTAGCCCTCGGAGCTGAGGGTTAACAGACGCGTTAGTCGCTCGTTGTCTTCCCGATCGCCGAAAACAGTGACGATGATCGAGAATGATCGCGGAAAGCCTGTGCAAGCTGGCACACTCCTAGTTCAGCTCTTCAGGATCATTTATCCGGACCCTCGAGTCTTCAAACTTTCCGATGTTCAATCTTCAAATTGCTCGATGGTGAAATCATCTTCGTTGTTAATTGAAAAACCAGTGTACAGAGAACAAACATCCTCATCTCAGCTTCTAATAGACTGCGGATCTGAATACAAAAGAAAAATGGTCTGCGTTAATAATCGAAGCAAGGTCGAAATAACATATTTAAATTCTTCAATAGAAATCCACGGTCTACTGATAGATAATTGCAATCGCCACCTGTTCTATCTATCCCAACAGTGTTTCGGCTGACGTGACTCGGAAAAGTAGATGGCCTTGTAAACGGTCTCGAGAAATATCGGCTATGAGATTAGTCCTCCATCCGAGGATGGGGATCAAAGAACATTGAACACTGACAGCTGGGAGCTGGTCACGTGGACAGCTAGCACCACAAATCGCAAACACAACGAGCACACCTGCATGGGATGTCTCGGGCCAGATTGACCGGTGATCGATTGCAAAGTCGGAACAGGCCTGGGAACGCGGGAGATTATCGTGTGGATAGGTAGCTTAGCTACCGATAAAGTTTTGCTGGTGTGTTTCGGTGTCGCGATCGAGTCGCGATTTTCCGCGGTGGATAGAGAAGAATCGGGGGCAGAGCTGAAAGAGGGAGAGAGAGGGACAAAGAGAGAGGGCGGTCGCATCGTCAAAGGCCGGTGCGAGCAAGAAGACACACACAGTGGCTGTGCGTGACATTTTTGTAATGAAAGCAAGCTAAACGTACGTCGCGCTCTCTCGCTAGTCAGTACGGCAGACATCTGGTCCGGTTTGCCTGGTTGGCTTGCCTGGCTTGCTGCCTCTCTCGCCTGGCCGTTCTAATATTGGAAATTGCGTCTCCACCCGCGCAACCTCCTGTCCGACAGGCACCGTACCATGTGCAGGACATATGTATAAACATAAGCTCACAGTCTGGCACGATGGCGAAGCCGTTTCCTTCGAAACGTGCCCGCGATCGATCCATACGTTGCTCGAGGCTTTTTTGTCCTCGCGCGGTTCGTTCGCACCGTTCCCTTCGCCCGTACGATCGCGAATCTGCTCCCATCCGATCCAGAAGTCGCCTAAACGGTCCCGAGTTCCATGCGTTCCCGCCCTCGACCTTTCTCGGACGAATCGCGAGCGCTACAAACTAAATCGCTCCCCACTTTGCCCCGGGGACCGCCTCGGGAGCTCCTGGGAGCTTGGCCCCCGGAGCAAAAGGATGTTGAGTTTCCTCTATTTTTTCTTATTTTCTTCCTTTTTCGATTACGGGAATGTTCCCTAGGGCAATCTCTGCTTCCGTATCCCTTAACCCTTTGCACTCGGAGCTATTTTAACTGGAAAATTAAACATTCCTTCCGGCCTAGAATAATTCCATTCTACATGATGTTTTTCATTTTATGGATATGACGTTGATATAATACCTTATACAATGCTTAAATGTTTAGTAATTGATCAGATCCCAACATATTTAATAACCATCCGAGTGCTAAGGGTTGAAAGTCTAGCCACGCAGATCATTACGATTCTCTATTCCTAATCCTGGTCGTAAAGTTCGCATCCAACGCCATCAATGTAGGCGTGGCTTCGTCGCTCCGGAGAGTGGCCCGCGGAGCAATCGTCGCCGTTCTATCCGGCGCGCGACCCAAAAAAAGGCGCGCGTGAGCTCGCGTTTATATCCGTGCGCGTTTCACAGCTGCACGCAATTACCGGTTGGAGAGCCGTGGATTTTCTGCCGTGGCACGTATTATATCGTTTGCCAACAACTCCGCTCTTGTTTGCTTAACTAAGCATCTTAACGAATTGCCGCGGACGCGCGTCTGCCGCCACCCACCCCCGCCACCGCAGCCGAATCGATCCGGAAGAGCGTGGAAGTCGCTCGCTAGCGTTTCGCGCAAACAACGTTCGATCGGCTTTCAATGTTGTCGAGTCGGTGTTAGAGTTACTCTCTGTGCCTCGCAAGAAGTCTCCTGGTACGAATTCGAAAGGAACGCGGCAGCAAGCCGATTGATTGGGTCATTCCACTCGCACTTTCGGTTCTAGCCGAATTATTGGCTGCGAGTGAAAAAAATACGACATTTTTATTTTTTATTGTGTTCCAAACTAGTGGCTTAACAAATCATTTCAACGAAAAATGATTTCATTATTTTTTTCACTAAAATCGATTTTTTTGTAAAATAATGTGAGGGAAAACATTTGTCCGAAATTCTGCAAGTTTAACACAAATTTTCAGGCTTGATAAAAGATTCGTATCATAATTTCTCTATTTTCCCCACATTCTGCAATATTTCAGCTTTGATTTAAAGAAAAAATCATCGCTCTATCTAATTTCTATCGAATGTTATTTCGATTTACCCCACTGTATGCCATCTCGAGGGACAACTTGTAAGGCACGGAGAGTGCGTTACACTGAGCGTGTAAAAAATGATTGCTGTTCGGTTTATCTCGCGACTGGTCCCGTTGGCCGCGCGGAGCTACGTCGTCGCTCCAGCGAGACAAACTGGGTCGCGCGAATTCCAGACATGTGTAACAACGCGACGAGAAGAAAACGAGGCAGTTGACGGCAATTAAAACGATCGCGGGCATCTGTTATAATAAAACGCGGCCGGTGGTCCGGCGGTGTCGCTCGCGGACGCGTGTAAACCTGACGTTTTTATCGTTCCGCGTCGAGATTCGGCGAGAGGATTGATCGATGGCCGATCATCGTTGCGCGCGGGGAGCGATGGGAACTGACGTGCCTGACCGGCAGGAATTGTTTCAACGTGTCCCCTCTCGCGACGAGAGGGGGAGAGAGTGAGCTCACACAGTGTAGAGGTTGACGGGCCGCTCTAATTGGAAATTCGTTTCCGAAGGAGCACCCGGTTCGGGTTTAGGACTGGCTGCGGTGTCTACAATTATCCGCGCGTAAAGCTGTACACGGGACCCGCCTCGTTCCCATTAACGTAAATTAATCCGGATAATTGGTTTCCTTGGACGTCTGGCAAGTCGGGAACTCCACCTAGCTCGTTCTGTCTCTCGTGCTCGTTTGTTCGCGTTAATTCCGATGAAATTATGTGTCGTTAAAGCGGCGCTCGCCGGGGGCAATCGACGGATTCCTATAATTTATCGAGCCGTCCACGGGGCTCGCTTTGTTTAACGCGGGCTGGTAAATGTTTTTACAGGCCGAGACCTCCGTAAGAGCGCGAGCGTGCCACGTTACCGTACACGTTTATCGGGAGCCGTTAAAATACGACGGCATTTGACGATGCAATTTTACAGTAAAAATTATGGGCGAGCCCGTCCGTCGACGTTTGCCGTATTCTTGGACGAAACGAAGGGCTCGTTTGCATTTCACGTTAATAACGAGACCATGTGGCACCCCGAGGAGAGGCGGAGGCCGCGCGGCTGCGCGTCAATAAAATAAAATTCTGCCAGCAGAAGCTATGCGCGCCACGTGGATCTCGAAGATTACTTCCCGCTTTCGTTCCATTTAATTCTCTTTCCAGTGGCGCGACGCAGCCCCCGCGCCACGATATTGCCTGTTTCCGATGTTCCCCGACAACCGAGATCGAGAAAGAGAGGCGGACTCGATCGAATCCTCCTTCCCGGATTCGAAATCCCAAGATTCCACACTGTGGACGCTCGATCAACTGATTAACCGCTCGGTTACCCGCTGTACCCGACTCTCTCGCTCTTGCACTCGTTTCGCATAATCGATTAACACTTTGCTCATCGCTAGACGGAGGAAATTTATGCATTTATAGTGTGTACACATTTTTAAAATATACACTCTCGTCCATAAGTCACCGGACACTTATTCAAATTTGTGATATTATGTAGTTTTGTGTATTTATGATTGTAATGTAGAGAATATGTAAATCATTCTAAATTTTAATTAATTCTAAATTCTAATTTTTTAAATTTAAGTGGGGTGATTGTTTTCCAATTTGGCTTCTAGAGCTGTCCATAATTACTCAATCTCTTTCTTCCAACATTTATTCAAATATTATCGTATAAGCTACATCTAATCAAAATAAAACACTCAAATCAAGCTGGAAGCTTCTATTCTTTAATTACCATTTTGTTGAAGATAAAGGCGACTTATGGACGGGAGCGTAAAGCGACGTGTACAAACATTAATGACATCTCTATACGCCTCGCAAAGTGTGAAAATAGCTTGAGAAAATTCAGATTGATCGGGAAGAGCTGTCCCGCGGATCAATCGGCGAGGCCGGTCGCGGCGCGGACATTATTCGAAACCGTTCAGTTATTTACGTATTCGAAGTGAGTCGTCGAAGCGAGACGCGTCCTTGTTGGTTTGTAAAATTGCCGCAGGCTCGTCCCATTAAAATCAGTCATCGGTATGCACGCCGGGATGCTGCGAGCCGAGCACGTAGACGAAACGCAGGAGCCACGGTGCAATACTGCAAACTGCAATCCGCCGCGATCCAATCGATCAAACGCGAGAATGATAACACGCACGCAGACCTCCGCTGCCGACCATTCGACAACGCCGTAATAGTCAATTTGCCTGGGAACGTGGACGAAATCGAGAAAAACGTGCCTCCTACTCTCTGCAATTATAATTAATCTCATTAGCACACCGCGGATTCATTTCAATTTTTACGTACAAACATGTTACGCATGTAAACAGTTTTCGAAGTCGAATCCATATGCAACACTATTTATTAGTAGACTGCGGATTTTTAAATAAACATAGGACCTCTATTACTAGAACCAGCATGCAGAGTTAATTTGTGTAGTTTAATTACATTGTATTTTATATACACAATATGAATTTATGAATAATATCATATTCATCATTGACACTAATTTTTTCCCTTTTTCCATCTATTATTCTTCTTCTATATAATTCATAATTACACTGTGCTTCGTAATTATATGTCAATTGTAAAAACGAATTACATTGTAATTGTATTGAACAAGAGACCAGAATTTCAGATTACATTGTAATTTAATTGAACGGAGCGACTGAATTTCCAATAACCAAATAATTGAATACAATGTAATTCGATTGTAATTCAACACAACTCTACCAGCATGTTTACGATGCAAGTCTGAACGATGGAAATCTGTTGAACAGGGAAGAAGTGGTAGCCGAGCATGAAAGTGGAGGGTGGAGTGGCGACCACGACGATCCTCCACAAGGTCAAGGTGAAGGAAGAGGTGAAGGAATGCTGCGGTTATCAGCAGTTGTCGTCGACGACGTCGACGGTCACCGCGACCGTCGCAACGGCAGCGACTGCACCGAGCACGAGCATCGTGACCACCGTCGACGGCAACGCCAGCAACAATGTCAATGCCAACGGCAACGGGAATGGTGTCCCGGTCCCGACCACCGCTCCATCCTCGAATGATAGCCCCGCAACCGCTGCTATTATCTGCCATCCGTCGACCCCAGCATCCTCCGTCACCGTCACCGTCACCGCGAACGCCGAGCCCTTCCCCGTCGATCTCGACCTGAAAGCCAAGGCAAAGGGTGCGTTCAATTTTTCTCGCTGTCATTCTTCTCGATCCCGCTTGATTCGATCGCACACCGCCCGCGCCCCGTTTCCCCGAAAACCTCGCGCAATTCATTCTTCTTATACATAATCAATTTATTAAACATTTAAATATTCTACGAGGTATTATTTTAGGTCGGAAGAAATGTTTAATTCTCCAGTTAAAATAGTCTCGAGTGCAAAGGGTTAAAACTAATTAATAAAATTCAATCTACAGTAAAACCAGCGATGATAACACTATCCGTAGAGACGAAAGTCACACTATGCGAGGGAAGACTGTACACTGATCAATTCTGTTCGATTTTCTTGGATATTAGATGGCTGCAAAAATTCGATTTGGAAGTGGAATACAAGCTTTACAGGAAAAATGAATTAAGTTTCAGTCGGATTCTTATAATAATTATTGCGCTTCGTCGCGAGTGTCCCATTTTTGAGAATACTGGGACCCCGTTCGGGTTTTACGAAACCAAAATGCCGTGTAATTTCGAGCGTTTCCGAGGAAGGGGGAAGAAAAGTTTCCACGCGAAAAGAAGAGTGTTTCCACGTCGGGAACGGTGCGGCCGGGTTCGGCTGTGGGCACGTCGCGCATTAGTTTGGAATATTGCATAGGGGTACCCGTATAACCATCGCGCGGGTACGCTCTCTCGTCCGAATCGTACATTTAGACCTCTCCCCGGTTATCTAGACGGGCAGGAGCCCGCAGCTACCTTGGAAATGGCTCAGGAAAAAAGGCCGTCTCTCTCGTCAAAGCCCCGTCATCGTGTCCGAGCGGCGCACCAACGTTTCTCGATCGATTGGTTTTCGTTAACGCGACGCCGCACAGCGCTTCGAACCTGGATAAAAAAACAATTCGTTAAATGTTATATCAAATTGCCCGGTCGCGATTTCATACGGAAATAGTCGAACAATCGTCACGAACAATAACAATTTTCCGTGGGAACTTATTAACCCTTTGCACTCGGAGCTATTTCCAACTGAAGAACCAAACTTCCGAATATTTTTTAGGGCCATAGACATTTCGAAATTGAACAGGTCGAACCGGCCGACTTCTCGCTAACTGCTTCGATCAGGATTGTCGCGGAGAATAGCATTTTTCGCGCGGATTACGCTCTCCGCGACAACTTCCGAGCCGCGCCACGAACGAGAACGGTTTTTATCGGTTCGGAGAGGGTTGGGAAATTTAGCCAAAGGCTCGTAAAAAATTTACGCGGGCTGCTCGTGAGCAGAGGTTCCCGTGAACAGATGGCTGGACCATCAGAGACACGTGGCTTTCTTCCGAAGTCCCTTGTAAGTCGCCTTATCGCGCGGCTCGCCTTATCGGTCTTGTTTTAATGTGTACACGCGATTATTTCCCTAAGTATCAAAATTGTCAGGACATCTTTACGACCAACTCGAAGAGCGAAGAAAACTGATCGTTTTGGCGTTGGAGCCATTCCTCTAGCTTATATAGTCTCCGAGATATTCCACTAAATGTGATGGGTATCTGAGTCGGTTCGGATAAGCGAAGTTCTACTATATCGTGGATTAAACGAGTAAATACGATCCGAACTGGGTCGTGTTTGGTATCGTTTTAATCAGGAAAATGTCACGGATATATTGGGGAATGTTTGAAGAAGAGATAATTATTATTATAATTAACTATCTACTGGGATCTTAAATAATCAATCAGAGGTTGAAGGGAAATAATCCCTTAAATCGCGAACACAGTGGTCGATGATCAGTTCCGTTCCGAGGGACTCAGGGCCGGGAAAATGGAAAGAGACTAGAACATGGGGGAGAAGGGGTGGTAAAGTGCATAGTGCACGGGCACACACGGGTACCCGGGTACCCGTTAGTGGGAAACGCGTTCGCGGAACGTTCTCTCCGTGGGGGGGACGAATGAAACTCCTGCGAGCAGTCAGTCAAGCTGGTTGGTTGGCCTCGGTTCTGTGTTGGTTAGGTCGGTTCGTGCTCTGGCTGACTGCCTGGACCAGACGCGATAAGGCACGTCCAACGCTTCCACCGGGATTCTGCTCGAGGCTGATATCATATCCGGTACACCGTCGGCATCCCCGACGTTGCCGTTCGAGGTATTTTGCGATAGTCGCGTCCGTGCTGCTCGCTCGCTCTCCTCTCTTCGCTCGCTTGCTCTAGCACACATACACTACCCACCATCTTCTCAGGATATGCTTACGATGTAGAACGGGAATGAGCTCCGCGGGAAACACCATCCGTCCTCCTTTCCGTCGCGGCCGCCTCCAATTTAACCGCGGCCGAGTTTTAAACGCCCCCGATCCCTTGAAAGGTGGGCCCCGACCACCTCGAAAACTTTATTAGGATCACCACCGACTGCAATTCCAAGGAATGGGTCTTAGACCGACGACGCCACGGGATATTAAACCGCCCGACCGCAAATCCCACCGAATCGCGCGGTATCTGCGGTTCGACTGCGTGCCGCTGATATTTTACATCTTTATCGAGCCCCGCTAGCTGGCAGAGGGCCGCCGTAAAATTGGCAAATCGGATCGCAGAAATTCCAAACCCGTTGCACTTGCTAGTCATTAAAAAAACCTATTTTGATAGACGGATTCTAGACAGATTCCAGAATGCTGGGTCAAAGTAGGCCCGACCCTCGTCGCCCAAGTGCTAAGCATCCTCTCTTGCGGAAGCAACATCGTCCCCAGATGTTAATTGGCTCTCGTTCAAGAACCACCACTGGCCACCGTTCGATTGTGAAAGCTACATAACGCGACATGTGTTTCTACATTTGTGCTATTAGGTGCTGAATAGGCAAGCTGAACTTTTATAGTGCGCCACACGTGCGAGTACAATGTTCCTTACCGTAGGCTGCCCGTTATACATACATGGCTCTTGAACATGCTCCCCAGGACGACGAGGAGGAAAATACTTCTCGAAATGACGATTTCTGACGGGAAGTTTGCTTTTACTGATTTTTAAATGAAGCTTTCACCAACGCATTCGTAACATTCTCCTGATTAGAATGAGTACAAACATGCCATAGTTCGGAGCATGTATTATCCGAGCTAATCAGTGGCGATCCTTCGGATAATAGAAGTTCTACTTTATCGTGAACGAAACAAGTACTCTCCGTGCCTCACAAATTGTCTCCTGGCAGGAATTCGAAAGGAAGGCGAATTCCACTGGCACTTTCGGTTCTAGCCGAATTATTGGCTAAAGTGTGTGCCGCCTCGAGGGACGACTTGAATCCTGTGATGTTTGGGCTCATCTTAAACAGAAAAATATCGCGAATATTTCAGCGAAGTTTTCATCTATAAATTTCCTCGAGAGGACGTCGAGAATCGGCCGGAAGCTTTCCGATCAGAAATCGCGGAGGAGTCGACGAAGGTTGAATAAAAAATGATCGTGACATCGCGAGACAGAGAAGGATGGAAGAAGAAGACGCATAGGGAAGAAGAAGAAGTGCGATGGAAAGAGAGGGAGAACCGTGGAGAATAGAGAAGGGCGAAGAGTGGAGAGGAAGGAAACGAAGGGAGGAAGAGATGGCTGGGAAGGGATTGCGATCAAAGCCATCTGTTGCATTGTCCCGGCAATTAGGAGGCGACAGCTGAGTCCCAGCGTACTTACTTCCACCCAGGGACTCTCAGCCGAGTGGAGCACGTGCGCTTTATCGATCTCTGTTCGCGCTCGGTGGAATGTCGTCTACGAGGACAACGAGCCGCTTCTACGTTGCTCCTGGTGTGCTCCAGGTGCGCGTCAAAACCACCGGCGCAGCATCGCGATTCACGGACCCGGGTCTCTCTCTCTCTCTGTGTCGCTCGCTCTCGGAAATTCGCCGAGGCAACGGCCGGGGCCGCAGCTAATCGAGTTCCCGTCGAATATTTCCTGCCGGCGAACTAATCGTTTTTCAATCTCGCCGGGCTCGCCCCTCCCCACGAGCCGATCCAGCGTTCCCTCCTTAACGTCGCGACGCTCGCGAAACTGGGCCGCGCGACGCACTCCGCTCCGTTATACTTATATTAATTCCGGAAAATGAAAGATACTTAACTCAGGTTGCTCATCATGTTTTCTACAAGATCGCCCTGTCCAGCTAAATATCAAAATCGTAGATAAAGACTGGACCCAAGATGAGGGCTAACAGAAATATAGTTTGAGATCGCGGGAGGTTGAGAATCGTGGCCCGCGATGACAGCAGCAACAACGGTTACCAGCAGCGCTCGATCAAGCAATCACCCGGCGACGACGCGATTCGCTAAAAAAGCGCGAATGTCTGTACGCGCGGAGATAAATCGCGGCCGATTCGAC
Organism: Lasioglossum marginatum; assembly: GCA_028455795.1. Taxonomy (NCBI): domain Eukaryota; kingdom Metazoa; phylum Arthropoda; class Insecta; order Hymenoptera; family Halictidae; genus Lasioglossum; species Lasioglossum marginatum. The sequence continues at coordinate 6,640,529 of CM052268.1, forward strand.
GCGCGTTTCTTCGCGGGTCTGTGTGAAAAAGGCTTGATAACGAGGTTGTTGGGCGGGGCAGCGCGCGGCGAACTTGATTCCCAATCGGAGCGCGAGCCGGGGAGCGTAAGTTGCGTTCAAGGTAGTTTAGTTTGCCGAGAGTTCAGGTACAGGTAATTACCTCTTGGCTACCGGCGTCAGGTGGCAGTGACACGGCAGCGCCGACCCTGCCTCCTCCACCTCCACCTCATGCTGCTACTGCTGCCGTTGCCTCCCGGCTCCTTCCATGCTCAGCTATGTTGCGAATTTAACGCGCCATCTCGCGAAAACACTCGTTCCCACGAGCCTGTCAGATCGGCTCTTTCCGGATCCTCGTTTTCTTTCTGATCCGGATCGACGATCCTCTTCCATGGCCGCTGCTCGATGATAGGACCTGCAAGGATGAAAGAGTCGAACATGTACATTCTTTAATAAATCTTCTGCGACGAGGAATAAAGATTAGGTCTTGAATGGTTTTAAATCCTTGCCGTATCATTTTCTTTACAGTTGAAAAAAATGTAGAAGAGAAAAGAAAATTTATATTTTTTATATGGCTACATTTATTTTAATGCTTAACATTCGTTTTTGTTAGAGTTTGTTCAGAATTTTCATGACGAGTGTGGCTCGCTAAAATACGGCAAGGGGTTAAATAGTAGCTACACAGATGAAAGCAATTGTGTTATGAATAGATTGCGGATCTTTATGAATTTAAAGTGTTTTCACATTTTCAACATTATCGAATCAAATCGAACTTATTCACCATCCTGATTTTTATAAAACAATCGACGATCTAGTTACGAACAAACTAAAATTTCTTTTTCTTCGGAAGCGACGAAACGGAGCAAATAAAAATGTCGCAGCGCTCGCGACCGAAGAGCTGAAGAGATTGGGGCGAGTTGGGTAGACGAAACGCATGATTAATCGGGGCCGGTGGCACGTGAAAGGAACGAGACGAAACTTGTCGTCTGTCGGCCGGCTCGCGGACGAATCGCGGCGTGTAACGTTTCGTTATCGACATACATATTCCCGTGACAGCGTTTCGCCACGCACGCCATCGCGCTGGAGGCATTCCGCGAGATAACGCATGGAATACACAGAACGGGAACAAGACAAGGTGGATGACATGGCCCGTAATTGCATGTTATCCGCTGCACCCACGCACCCGGAGTACACGGCCGACGCGCATCCGTGTGCTCGTGTGCCTTTATCAGCGTGTTTGTAAACGAGTGGCCGATTCGCCTGCCCGTTTCACGTGCCCCGTGGTTGACGGCTCCCCGGATGTGCCGAGCACAAAGGACGTTTGCGGCGACGTTGTCCTTTGTGCGTTGTGAAACGCTCTTTCGACTCTTGCCGAGATAAATCGTATATTTTTACATTGACGCGTATCTCGGCTCCAATGCTCGCTCCTGTCGCTTCCGGAACAACGGGAGGTCAGAAGCAGTGGATGCACATGTCTCAATATCCTCTCTTGACCTTCCACCGAGAGCGCCGACGTCATCCTCTCAGCGAGATAATGTTCATCAAGTGATTAAACTTTTTTTTCTATGATGATTATATGATTGCGGAATCTTCGCCATCGCGTTCGTGACATTCTTCTGATTGAAACGAGTCCAAACATGATATAATTCAGAGCACATTTGCTCGTTTCGATAATGTTCATCAAAGTGATTCAACTTTTTCGGCTATGATGATTTTTTGCGGAACCTTTGTCGTCGCATTTGTAACGTTCTTCTGATTGAAACGAGTCCAAACCTTAGTGTTCGCATGATCGAGGTTTAACTATATCGTGGCCTAACTCTGGAACAGAGAAGCAAAGAGTGTAATTTGATTGCAGTGGGCTCGGCAACGCGGGAGAAGTCGTCGCGGGAAGACGGCCAGTCGGAGGTGCACTCTCCGGGTTCTCACCATCAAAGGGTCTCGGTGCCGGCCGGTCATCAAAAGCAGAGCAATGGTCCGCGATCGGAGTACAAAGGAGCAACCGGTTGCTCTGGATCTTCGGACAACGACAGCCCTTTATCCTCGCTTACCCTGAAGCCCGAATTCGAGGATGGAATTGGTTCTGGCGGAGGTGGTAGCGGTAGCGGTGGTGCTGGTGGCGGCGGCAGTGGTCCAGCTCCTGCCAACTGCAGAACGGAAGAGCAGAACGATGTACCCCCGCTGTCGAATGGCACCGCCGGCACCAGATGCATCGCCGGTGTTTTCGCCGGCCACGGCATGTTCAAGAGGCTGCTGGGTACTCTTGTGCAATTCGCTACGGATATCTCCCCGGACACCGGCGACACCGTGCGAACGCTGGTCCTGGCACTTCTGGTAAATCCGTCATGTCCTATTTTTCTCCTGCTCCTTTTTCGTCTAGCTAGCACTCCAAACGACTCCCTGCCTCGTTAGGCGAGACGGTTCCGAGTCCACTCGAAGGTTCTTCTTGAGGCAAGGCCATTGCCGTCCCAACAAGCCGACTCCTAATTTCCTGGGTTTCCCCAATGTTGGGTGCGCGCCTGGCTCTCGCATGTGCCCGCATCTGGTGGCCAGATTCGCGCTAGCCCGGGAGCCTTCCGTTAGCGAAAAGGGACCTTTTTCCCTGTCCGTTTTCCGTCTCTCTCTAAGACCCTATATATAACTCTCGGAAAATACCGGCGAGCCTCTTTACCTTTCTGTCCAGCGACTTGAAGACTTGTTAGACGTTTGAACACTGATCCTCCGGACAGGATCAGGATCACGATTAACGAAGAATCTCGCGTGGTGAAGTATTCGAGTTACGTCGTCGCGTGTGCATCGACGTTGCATGACTCCCGTGACATCTGGCAGTCGCTAACCGTAAAACGATCGCGGCACGTGACAGAGAGCCGAGATCGAGTTCGCGCACGCGTTCGTTCGTGTCCGTTCTCTTCAAGGGGGTTGAAACCGAATCCGTCCTATCTCCGGTAACTTTCCGCTGGATACAAAGAGGTAACAGGTAAGAGTGAATGCCGTGACGCTAATCGAGCGGAATCCTCTCGTTTGTCGTTGCAGAGCGGGAGCATGGCCGCGGAGGAGTTCCACCAGGCTCTGCAGGAAGCTACCAACTACCGTCTTCGTGGTTTCGTGTTACCGTACCTGAAGCACACTCTGCCGTCCCTGCAGAGGGACCTGAGCAACGCTGCCAGAGCGAATAACCAGGTGAGACATCGCCGGAAACGATTGATCGGCGACCTGGTCCGATGCAGATCAGAGTTACGCGAACAACGACCATCGAGCAAAGAAAACAACGTGTCTAGGGGATGGGGGGGTTAACGAGTAAAATCAACAGAGCTTGAACTGACCGGCTGCAGCTTTGTTTTAATTTCCCAGGCTACTTCGCGATCGTGGGTGGGAGCGCGGCTGACGGGTCAGGAGCAAATCGAGAATCGGAGAGGATTCTTCGACATAGGGGACAACTTTTTACCCTAAACGGCTTTCCCCGGGAACCTATCGCTCTGTTTTTTAACCTTTTAACGGTCGCACCTCGACGTATTCACTTCTCCGTTCCGACCAGCCTTCCTATCTCTCGTTTCGCTACCAGCATCCTTTTGTCCTCGAGATGCTGGTCCGGGTACCGCACCTACGGAACACAAAGAAGCATTAGAAACTCATTGTCTGCTTATTTGTTTTGCAAGTGAAAGAAATATGAAAATGCTGCTTTTTTAATGGAATGATTTTTGAATGTAAGCGACCAGTATAATCGTACTTGATTCAGCGGTTTCCAACGTTTTTGTAATAAGAAGTTTTTATTATTTAAAACGTGTCTAACATATATTATCATATCTATTAAAAGGTTTCCAACCTTGATGGACCATTTAGAATAGAATATGGACTTTTTGATCGCAACGATCATCGCGCCGGGAGCGTTGATCATCGGGGCAACGATGTCTGTCGACGGGAATTCGTAATGGCGTCGAGAACGAACAAAGTCGTAGCTCCCGGAATTAATAGAGACTTTCCGGTTACGACACAGCTTCCAGCTGCCGCCGCCTGTCTCGAAAAAGAACGGGGAGGAAGACAGACGAAAGAACGAGCCCCGGGAACCGATAAAGAGCGCGAGACCGAGGAAAGGCAAACGCAGGAAAAGCAGAAAGGAGTGGGAGGTGAAGGAAGGAGGAGGGGGAGGAGCAGTCGGGCGACGGTAGCGAATTGCAAATTAATTGCAACGATTTACATTTCTCGAGGCAGCCAACGGCAAACGATCGGGAGAGAAAGAGAGGTCGGGAATCTTTCTGTTTCGTTCTTATTCGAATTCAGAGGCTAAAGACGGATTCTTCGCGCCGGTGAAACAGAAAGGGAGGGAGGGAAAGAGAGCGAATCGATCGGAGGTTGTACGCGTACGCGCCTGACCCGCCGATCGATGAGATCGTTAATTGGGAATTGCGAACGCGGTAAGGCGTGAAAACGTTGCCAACCGCGGCGAAACGAACACGGAGAGGAGAAGGGAGAGAGAGAGAGAGAGATCCTGATATTGAATTAGAAGCGATAAATCCCACTCTGCCAAGCAGACTGCGGCAGCCGAGGGGTATGAGTTCGAAAGTTTCGACGAAAGGTGCCGGCCGTAAAGAAGCCGACGAGCGAATATTAAAAATCGAAGCTGATTGGGAGCTGTCGCGCTGGGCTGGCCCGCGGGGCTGCCTGCCTCGCGCTAACGGAACGACCTCCTCGAGAAACGAGACGCTACGGGGGAAATTCGGGATCTGCTTTGCTCAATCAACACAGCGGAAGCTCCTTAGAGCGCATCATTCGTTATTTTGATGATGCTCTAATCTGAAAACAGTAGATTTGCAAATCAAAAAGCTAGAACATATTTATCAAACAAAAATAGATGAAGGTACAAACTCAGAACTTTCCAGAGGCGTTCCTAGCTCATGTGATAATGAATTTTCTACAGAGCGCGGCGCAGTTCTTGCGATCGAACGAGACAGCGGTCCTGGAGGCTGTAGGCTTGGTGTCCTCGGGCGAGCCAGTGGAGATCTTCGGGGAGCAAGCTGGCAACGGTTTAGGAGGCGGTAATCAGTGCTCCGCTCATTATGGCATGCGGTCCAATTCGAATCCCGGTGTTGGGGGCATTCAGCACACCGTCAACGCCACGACCGGTCTGCATCATTACTCCAGGAACGAGGCACACGCACCGAAACGTCGCGCATCCGACACTCCGTAAGTGAACATTTCATTCCAGCTAGAAATATCAGTCAGGATACGTATGATTTGATCCTTAATTCACTGCTACACCTTCAATGAACGCCTGCGCTATAAGTGACTGCGTATAAATTGCGGGAAAGGGTCGGATTCTTCCTTGATAATAATTCAAGCAACGAGAGCCACGCACCTGCGAGTACATGGCGTATGTAGTACATTTGTCAAGCCGCAAACGCGGCCGCATCGTGGTTGCGGAAAAATTCTTGACCGTAGGCCCTCGCGTCTCCCGACATTTATCGTGATCTACAGCTCTTGCTCGAAACTACGCTTATTAAAACATGAGCTTGACGTGTTAAATAATTATCGAAATCCACGTTGAACAGTTAAGATCCCCATTTAAGAGTCCAACGATCAGTAGAAGATGATAGATAGAGACGAATTAAAGAGATAGGTAGCAGATGATGATCCAGATTCGCGACATGCGCGTGCACGTGGAACGCGAAGGGGCGCCGGAGCGGATTCGAAGGCGACGAAACGAGGCGGTCGCGCGCGCGCGTTGCCAATGCTGGCAGGTCAGGCCTCCTCTCGATATGTCTGCCGGTGACGTTTCCATATATCATCGGGGTACCACCTTTCCCGAACACCCCTAACCGGTCTTCCACCCCCGGGACCCCTCCACTCTGAACCCTCTACCCTCCCAGTAAACTTGCCTCGAGTGCCTATCGGTATCCCGCCGGCTAGAGTTTGCGTGCATTCCGCTCTCGAGGGACGGAACTGGCCTGGATCGCGAAATTTCACTCTCGACCCTACCACACCGTGGCGAATTAACCAGTTTGTGGGATTCGCAGGATTTGTGGGACAATTCTTTGTATCGATGGTACTTTTTTCTGCTGAAATCGTTGGATCTTCAACGTTGAAATTGCCGCCGAACTTCGAGCGCGGCTGACATAGGGTAGCTGCGGTCCTATTCTCTGATAACTCGGAACGCGGATTTGTTCGTCCTCCAATTTTTGCAGCTTGAGCCTCGAATGGGATCCATTTTGATCTACGAGTACAAAAAACTAATTATCTCGCAGCCAATTTAAATCGTTAGCTACCTACAGATATTGCCCAATAAGAAGAAGCTTAGAAGATTAACCTTTAGATACTCGCATGGGGTCATGGTAATTTTGATGTATTCGTGAATGCGTAATTCCTATTAAACTTCCTGTCTAGAAATGTTAACAGAGACCTAACTAATGTAAAGAAATAATTAATTAGAACTAAAATAGTTGTTTTATTTAAATTGAAGCATTATTATATACAATAACTTCCTCTAACTAGCTCCGAATAACTAAAGGTTAATCTCAAAGAGTGGCAAATTTTTACAGCTCTCACCCAAAATCTTCCTGCATCCACAGGTACTACGAGAACGGCGTCCTCTTCGACGATATGCCGGTGTACGGGAAGAGATTGTCAACCCCATGGAGCCACCACCACGCGCAGCAACAGCAGCAACAGACGTCCACCGACAGTTCAGGCTCTTACTGCTGGTATCATCCTCTTCATTCGTCGAACGGATCGATGCAAGGCCACGGGCATCGTCACGGTCATGGTCCCAGTCCAGTTCCGCCTAGTCTCGTGCAAATTAATCAGATCAACGCGTTCTCTGGAACGCATCATCTGACTCAGCAGCAGCAGCAACAGCTGCCTAGTCACGCTCAGATGCAGAATGGGAGTCTGGACGACGAGTGGAAGAACATTCACGTGATGTTGAACTGCATTCTAGGCATGGTCGAGAAGACGAAGAGGGCTTTGGCCATTCTTCAGACTCGTGGCTGCTCGAGTCCAGCTGCGGCGCCTCCGTTGGCAACAGCATCGGCTGCTACGCAGAATGGCAATGGGAACAGTGTCGTCGGCAACAATCCGTCGTCGACGAATGGTTCCCAAGTAGAGTCCTCTACTGGTGATCGAGAGGGTAGCTTGAAACGTTTGTCTGGCGACATTGTTGCTCAGACTATCAAGGCTACGGAGGATAAGGTCGCCGAAGTGAAACGGAAGGCTGGTCAGTACAAATCTATACATGATGTATCTCTCCAGCGTCCCGCTGTAAATTCTACAATCCTCATTGCAGAGGAAGCAGTACTTGAAGTGAAAAGGGCGGCCGTTGCGGAGGTGCAGCGAGCCGTTGCAGCTGCTGTAGCTGAATCTAGAGCCAGTGAACGCCTCCGGGTGCATCGAATGCTGGACCTTCCAATCTCCCAGAGGAACCACATCCGGCAGGGGCCGTTTCTTCGGGTCCACGGCAACCCGAACGACTCCAACGGCAGAACGGTACCGACCACCACGTCTAACTCTACGGCGTCGATCACCGACGAAGAGAAAGACTCGCATATGCAGACCGTCTCGGGATCGGTGAGCATTTTCCTTAACCATTCGGGGACGAATCTACAATTAATCCTCGTCCGCAAAGGGTTAATCTTTTAGCACCTCAGGTTACAGCGTCTTCCTGAGTGCTTTCAAAAGCCCGATTTTCAGAGCTGTTGGAACTGCGGTAGACCCGCTTTGGAGACCTGCGGCGGCTGCGGAATCGCTCGATACTGCGGATCCTTCTGCCAGCATCGGGACTGGGAGGCTGGAGGACACCATGCCACTTGCAACAACCCTCCAACTCGAGAAACCAGCAGATCGACATCGCGCAGCCCTCCGAGGACCGTTTCCGGAAGCCTCGCGACGAACGAAGCGGAAGTAACCGCGCCGGCGACGGTCACCACCCCCGCGAAAGGGAAGTGACGTCACGATGTAAAATACAATCACACCCGACAATTCGCTAAACCGATCCACTACGATCCGCGTTAATCGTGCGCGCGATCTACAGTAACGCCTCGGTATACGCACCGACTTCTATCCCGGGAGAGCTACAGGACGTTTCAATCGGTAGAATTTATTCAGATAGTCGAGGTTCCACTAAATATCTTTAGGTTAGATAAAAAATTTTCCATGAGAAGATAAATGAAAGCAAAACAATTATGCTAATGGATCTGTTGTCTCACCGATTTGAGCTCCGTGGCTCCCCAAATTCTTCGCAAAAATCGTGCACATCTTCCGAGCACCCACCGAGGCATTACTGTACACCCTCTCGTTTCTCAAGTCATACATCTTCTGCGTACTTAGTCCCGAGTTTCGTTCCGTTCAACTTCCTCGGAGTCCCGCGACCGACAGAGTATAATAAGTCCGAATCGTTTCCGTTTCCGCTGAAGCAACGCGCGAAAACGGATGGAAAAGTTTGCACAGCGAAGGGATCGTCTGTCCTCTATCATCGCATCGTTCGTCCAATTTCTGCCTAGCGTAGTATACGATGTATATAAGTCACGACTCTCTGTTTTTGCTGGTAACGAAACGTAGAGAATTACTCGATATCTCTGTCTCTCTCTCTCGGTGCGTATAACTTGCGCCATTTCGAGCGTCTCTGGATCGCAAAGAGGAAGGTCGAATCAGCAATAAACGCGGCTAAACAGAACGAGCACGCATCCTCTTGTTGTCGTTTCTCCGCATAATGCTTCCTACGCGTTTCATGCAAATTTCAAGTCCTCCGCAATCGCCACTGCACAGTACCGTTCAATTCTTCCTGCCCGACCTCTGGAAAAGACGTCATCCAATGTTAATCGCGCTGTCCGATAAATGATAACTTTTTGCGTTTCGATAGTTAACATGCTAACCGTGGAAGCTGTACAAACAATATCTATAGAATCGTTCTCTGTAAAAAAATTATTCGTACAGCTTTCACAATTGAAGTTGGAAAAATAAATGTCCCCAGAGTACTATAATATGTCGTCTATTGGTCATCGAAACGGAAAATTGGACAGTGTTATCGCAGCCGGTTGCTTTGCCAGATTTCTTCGTTTCAGCGTGTTCGAGATACCGCGAACGGTGTTGAGTTTACGCTACCGTGTAGGAAAGCACGGTACATACGTCGACGTTTTCCTAGTCAATTGATAGATTTAACGATTGCAACGAGAGCCGCCTACAACTTTTTACTTTGTACGCGTCGAAACGTAATCATCGTATAAATTTGTAAGTCTAGTCACCGTCGGAGAAGGAGGAGAAAGAGGAGGAGGTAATACGAATTTATCGATCGTACGCATTAGGAACAACACTTTGCTCAAGTATAGATTACGAATCGTTATATGTTTTCCTAGCTGCATTCTGTTGCAGGGATGTATGATGGATTCTAAAAAATTGTATTTACAAATTCACGAAATACATCATTATTCTATGTCATAACGCTTCTGGGAACCATCCCCTCCCCGAACATTTATTTACAGCAACGGTACAGTAATTATTTAGTTTTACAAGCTGATCCACCCAGGATGTCAGCGAACAGCGTCTTAGTCTTTTCTTCCTTGCTCAACGCTTCGGTCCAGTCATTCCTGTTCCTTGCGAACAGGGTAACGTTCAGTTTACTGGAGATGATCTGCCCTGATTTCGTGGACCTCAGAGATTCCCCAACAGCAGCCAACTCCTCCATAATCATAGTCCTTTGATTCATACCCGCCCACTGCCATACTTGCTCCAGACTCCTAGAACCGTGCGTGCTGGTCGCCAATTGCGCCCAGCAACCTCTCAGCTTCTTCGCAAACTTCTCCCTGCTTTTCTCCCCGATATATTTGCTGCTCATGAATGCGTCCATTATACGACTGCCTTTCGGATCGCTGAATAAATTCAACAGGTCTTCCCCATTCGTTACCAACAAGGAATTGACCAGCTTGATCGGTTTGTTGAATTTGAGAACAGCCTGCACGGTCAAGCTTCCGTGCAAATTGATAAAAAGCTTCGGGCTATTCTCCTTCTGCAGATCGTTCAGTTGCTCCCACGTTTTCAGAGACGCTATACACAAAACAACCTTCTGCTGCCTCTCGTTCGCCTCGCAATGAAGTGCTTTCACGAGAGCAGTGACGAATGCACCTTGTTTAGTTTGTAACCTCAAGCAAACGTTCGCTAAACTGGCTAGAACGCCGTTGTAACCCTTGTTGAGAATCTCAGGAACGCAGGCTGAGATCTCTTCGAATATCGTCTCGAAAAGTTCCTTCGAACCGCAGTGGTCCAGCAGTCTCTGCACAGTGAAGTTCGTACTCTCTGTCAAAGACAGATCCTTTAATTCTTTAGAGAAGTATCGTTCATAAATTTCCTCGAACAATTTCGTATCTGCTACCGCCAGGCAAGCCTCCAATAATCTAGAGGAGCATTCCGCTTCAAAAATCTGGGATCGCTGATCCTCTCCTGGCTTGAAGCATTCGTTCGTAATCTTTTTTACATAAGCCTCAACCAGCGCCGGATAGGCATCTTTCAAAGAGTGCAGGACACTCTGCACCAACCCAGAAGTCAGTTCGTCTTTGCCGAACTCTAGGAACTGGGGCCATTGTTGCAGCCTGTTGCAAGCCTGAAACAGCAAATTCTTGTACTCCGGAATGACCTTGCGCCTGGAACCATACGTCATTTTCTTTCTGTCGTTGCTCTCGGTCTTGTCTATCAAACCAGCCAGGCATTCCACGACGGTTCTCAACAAGTGATTTGCGTACGTATCGAATACAAATTCCTCTATGTTGTTTATAAGGTATTTACTTAGTCTGAATACAATGACGTTGTACAGTTTTGCCTCTGACTCGTCAACCTGTACAGAATCTGTAGTTTGCTCCTTGGACGAACCTTTGTTTCCCCTATCAGCGCAGATGATTATGATCTTCTGAAGCACGTGACTGGCAAACCTGTCGCTGCTGAGCGGTCGCAAAGAGGACCCAAAAGCCTCGACTAACCTCTGAATCGTGGTTAGATTCGCGTAATTCAGAAGCGAGTCCATCACACGTGATCCAATCTGATTTTGTGCGTACTCGACTTCGTGGCCAACGGTTTGCTCGTACACATTATTTACGAATATTAATTTCTCTTCGAACGTTGGAAACTCACCTCGCATTAACTCCAAAATTCGCACCATGTACTGATAAGTGTCAGAATCAATATCGGACCCGTGGTTCCTTCGTCTCGCGAACTTCTTTGCCATCTGCATTTGCGACCGCTTCTTCTTTCTCTTTTTACCCTTTTCGCTCGTCTCGTGTTCATTTGCCATTTTCTTTCAAATAGTTCCTCACGTTTCGTATACAAACAACAGTCGACACAACGACCATAACCTCTTTACAGTGGCTCCTGCGAACACCGCAAGAGGACCCGTTGAAACCTTAGACCATGTAATGGTCTAAGCACGGAACTCCTCTTCCGCCATTTTGGCGCGGTGGTGGCTTCGATAATTTTCGCGGAAAAACTACTAAAAATAAATTGAAACATTACCGCATGAATTAGAAGATTTAAAAAAATTGAAAATTTACATATGATGGCATTTGAGGCAGGATCTGTTTTCTATTCTTACTAATGAGTCGAATTAATTGAATCAATTCGAAGCGCTTCTTTTCCCGCCAAATCCGCCATACTAGCGTGAGGATAATTTGACAGTAAAAATTTCAAGTAAAATATAATAGCGCTTGGAACAGGATCTATTTTACAGTAGATTCCCGTATAACGCGACCAGAAACTTATTTAAAAAGACTGTATATATGTATTGTATGTTGCAGTAAATGTATAGTAACAAAAACATTGCATAAGTCGACTGTACACCTACTGCCACAGAAGATGTAGATACACAATGATTTTAAACCATTTCTGTAATTGATAAAATAGATTCAAATGATCTACAATAATCCACAGTAAAATAGAATAGGGACAATCAGTGCAACCAAGTCGCCATTCATCTTGCAGCTCGTTTATTTGTACCTCACGTCCTATCCTTTATTTTACACACTCGAATTAAATCTACAGAACCCGTCGGCGATGTCGTACAGCTCGACGACACCTTGTTGATTTATATCAGCGCGTTTCTATTCGTATTTAACAAGAAAGAATTCTCTGCAATGGACGTTGATGTAACAGCGGAGAAAAACGTGGAAGAGAAAGAGAGAGAGAAATAGAAGGACTTTCGAACACAGTTCTTTGGAACTCAGTTTGTCGATTCGCAGGCTCGGATCCGTTGTTCGGTCATCGTTCAACAAATCATCACGGGAATGCTCAAGTTCGCACAAACTTGTAGTCTCTATCAATAATTAATTAAAGGCCCTTTCGACTGCTATCACAAATAGAAGAAAGAGCACGCGTGCAACTAAAGTAACAATCCCTATCGAGAATAAATCCTTCTTCATCTATTACGAATTATGCGTATTATTTTTTGAGTCGACATCGTCAGCTTTTTGGTTCAATCGGACGTGTTAAGTTCTACGTGGTTAACGATCGAACACAATTGCGATCAAATGAACACTAACGAAACTAAGCGAACAAGTATTGCGATGGCTCTGTCGTGGAATTTGTTCTCACAGGTACCTTCGAACAGCAACAAGCTCTTCGTACTAATACAATTCGATGCGTTTCATCGCATCGTTCATCGATTCGTTCAGGACATCATCGATTTACCCTAACTGTCCAATTTTTTCCCCTAAATATTAGACAAGTCACGTGGTCATTTCAGGTTCGTTGAAACTGTGATATATTCCGGCATGCGAACGTTTCTGTGTTCAACAGCTCTCGAGGCGATGCTCGAGGGTCTAGAAGGTTCAAACGGCTCCGTATTCTTCACTGGACGGTGAATCGTCGCTGGGAGGTGGCCTGGCGGGTCTTGGTGGTCTAGGTGGTCTGTGATGGTGAGCAACGGGTGCCGCTCTTCTTGGAGGTGGCGGAGGATGGGTCCCGTAAGAAGTGTCGTCCCCTTCTTCGCTGCTGGGCGAGGGCGACGGCGCTCGATCCTCTTGCTCCTGCAGAAGCTGTCGGAATTCCTGGATAGACTCGTTCAGGGACCACAGTTGGGAGAGCAACGAGAGGTCCAATTGCCGGAGTCCGAACTGCAAAAAAATGATCCAAAATGGCTACTTTGTCCAAACATTGAAATGAGGATATTGTGTTCACTTCTCCCTGAATGAAAGAAGCATTGCATCGTTCTAGGCGAATGTTGATCCGGGATTTACGGACTGAGACGATGTTATTTCCACGCAAGCGAACAGGTAAGCAACTGCTCGGAGTCCGTGGGAACGAAGAAAGGGGGAGTTGCATAGGAGGCGTAAAATGAGAATGGAAATGAGAGGTGTCGGCGTACACCGGTGTGCCGAGAAGGAACGTGAAGAAGACGAAGAAGTGGAGGAGGAGGAGGAGGAAGGACAGAGTAGAGGTAGAAGCAACGAAGGTGAAAGAGAACGGCCAGAAAAAGGTGGCAAAGGGGGGAGTCACGCCTGAGGGAATGCAGCGTGGGAGCGGCTGTGCCAGTTCGCTTCGTGTCTGGATTGACTATTAAACTATTAGCCCTGCTGGCAGCCGAACCGTGTATGTTTCTCTCTGTCCATCGATCGATGCATATAATAAAGACAGTTTCTCACTCTAGCAAATAAGGAATTAGATCCTACGACCCCAAAAACCCGCGGAATCGTTCTGTTTAATAATTAATAATACGTGCGTCGGCTCCAATGAAAAAAGTAACGTTTCGATGGAACGGCCGATGATATAAACGCTTATATCTGCCGTTTCTTCCGCATATTATCCCACGCTACGAATACATATTCATCGTGATTCGTAGTTTACCCACGCGCTCGCTTGGCCCCGAGATAGCGGATCGGTACGGTTCGGTTCGGATCGGCGAGAAAAGCGAGAGAACAGTTGAAAACGAATTGAGGACGCCACGGTTCAATCACACTCGAGACAGAATTTTTTTCCCCGATAAGAAGGATCTTGTTTGGATCTTATCGATCACACGATTCCTGATAACGTTGACCATTATCTCTGAGTCGTTCGGGTATTGCAAAACTCGTGGAACTTTTTGGTAACGGTGCTTAACGTAACTGTTTCGTAGCTCGAGGAAAATTTCGAATTTCTTCGTCGGTGGTGACCATCCTTATTCGCTACCGCGTCTGAACGGTCGAAAGCTTTTTACGTAACGCGAAGGAGAAAATTGTTGTTTCCACCGCGCATAGTTGTGTCGTAACAAGGCAATCACTGGATTCCAGGGAAAAACGTAATCGTTTCCTAATATCGATCGGCGTTCCGCGATCCGGCGATCGCGGGGACGCTTACCGATGACATGACGATCTATGGGGATCCACACTAGGACTGGTACTTTCCTTCGAAGTTTCCTTTTATTTTTTATATTCTGTGAAAATTCTGTCAAATATTTTATTTATATTTTTTTATTTGTCAAAAATCATGACATAACATGAAACTCGTAATTTAGAACAACTTCATACGATTCGAAGACTTCGAAAAAGCAAGAGTCCCAGTCCACACACATAAAAGACCACTGTGCTTCTTTTATATTTGCTTCTTATAGAAGATGAACAGCAGTCTCCTACGGTGGTCACCACTATTCTCGAGAAGAAGGGACGCGATAGTCTAGCAATGTTGTGTTATGAAACTGGATCGGAGTGGACAGGTAGCTTTGGGTCTCCCTTTTTGAAGGACGGAGTGTGCAAGGTGCAACAAGGTTTCGGCAATCACCATTTCCCTTCTGAGTATGGCCAGCTGGGTGTCCAAAGTGGTCAGCTGCCTGGCAGGTGGCGATGGCCTCGAGGACGATTGAATCGAGGCTTTTCCGCCTCTCTGAGTTTTGCTGGAGGATCTTGTAGGTGGAGGTGGTGGTTCGCAACCGTCGCCTCTGCCACCGCCGCCGCTTAGGTTAAACCCGCTGAGACTCCTCGGTAATGGTGGTAGACCTTGCAGGGAAGACATCGCGATCCTCTCTTGTAGACTGTAACAGGAAAGCATTCGTCAGACACGCGAAACCACATTCTCAACCATATTTTCTATTCTGAAAACTATCAAGCAACAGGAGCTGACATTTCGTACGTATCATTACGGACTGGTAAGTGTCCGGGGTCCTTGTCTCGCGAGGAAACTGAAAGGGTGTAATGAACGGAGAGGAAGAGAGGCATTGAACGCATCCGGTAGCCTGCGTTTTGACACCTAATTAATCACGCGGTGTATCTGTCTCGATTGCATCGTGTTACTTGAGAAAGTCGAACGACGAACCCAAGTGCATTCCGATATCTATCTTCTAATTGGTTCACACCTAACCGCAATGTTCGTATCCTATCGGTATCACGATTATATTTCGTGCGCGCGGACACGCGAGGCTACTTCGACCAGTAGAACAGATTTTTCCTTGTTTTTCTGTAAACGAAATCGGAATAAATTCAATCCCGTTATTATCACAAAGGAACATCAAATAGTTCCAGCATTAAGAAAGGGAACAAAAATCCAGGCTACAGGGTGTCGCCGAAAAAGATCGCAATGAATCTCTAAGAACTCGTTAGCGGAGCAAGGAGCTGGGTGGTTACCTCATGAAATTAAGGTCACCGATTTTCTCGTTTTCGCAGCGATCGAGCCCATTGACTCGGTCATTGTCGTCGCCGGACAGCGTGATTTGCGTGGACGAGTATTGGACACCGGCGTCCAGCCAATCTTGCCGATGAATGTTGTCGTTCTCGTTCTCGTTCTCGTTCGCGGTCCCATTCTGCTCGTCCACGTCACCGGCGTCCGATGCAGCTTTACGCTCTGGTTCGTCGATAACGACTATCGTGGCACGGTCAACGTTCGAGGCGGGCTCTATGTTTTCATTCACGCTCGATCCATCCTCGTACGAACTCGCGTTCGTCGTAGGTTTTCTCACCGGATCGCGATTCTTCGCGAGACAAGATCTTCGCGTGGGAGTTGGACGAGCTTCGGCGTCGCTCTTCTCCGAGCCAGCGATCCTCTCCTTCGATCTATCGATCTTCGATTCGAGCACCATCGGCTTGAACGAAACCGCGGACTCGCTTCTCTCGTAGTTCTCCAGCCGTTTGCTCCTCTCGACAGGCGATCTTCGACTCTGATCAGCATCCTTCGATTCCCAAGCCTGGATCTTCTTCGAGTCCGGGTCTTCATGATTCTCGCGACCGTGAGCTCGAACTTGACGATCGGCCGCGTTCTCATAGCTCTTCGAGCTGTATTGTTGTTCGGCGGACTTCTCAAGATGCTCTCTGTCGACCGGACGGTACTTCTCCAGCGGGTTTCGATGTTGACGGTGTTGTTGCTCCTCCTCCTCCTCCTCCTCCTCCGCGTTCCTTTCACTCGCGTTTCGAGCAGCTACGCTGCCTCGATCCTTGTCGGTGACCCGAGCAACCGGCTCGGTAATATCTTGCTGCTCTTTGCTAGATTCCTTGGTCGTCGACTCGTAGACGACCGTCCGGCCAGCGTTGCTGCTCGCGCACACCTGTTGCTGGCTCGACTGTTGTTGTTCCTGGTCGGATCTCCAGGGTTTGGTATTCGGAGGCGGCGGGGCCTGTCTAGTCGGACAGGGCGGCCTTGGGGATCTTTTAAGGGCCTCTGCCACCACCTGCCGGCTTGGTCGCGGCGGGACCGGCGGTGGGTGAGGTCTTTGCGTCGCCGCCAGCTGCATTCTTCGAGATCTCGATCCCTATCTCGATCCGTTATGCTCTAGCCGAATGGGTCCCGCGAGCATGTCCCTTGGAGGGGTCTTGGAGGCTAGAGTCAAAGTCGTCCGTGACAACCAAGGCTTCCGAAGACACCCGGGATTTCCTAAGACAAATCCTAAATTGATTCTTGTTACAGGAAGAAGAAGAAGCGATACGGACACTCGGTCTTTCCTAAGATATATCCTAGATAGATCCCTGTCGCAGAAGAAAGTGGACACTCGATGATAAACTAGCCCTTGCCGATGCAGCGTCGACCCGGGGACTGTCCTGCGAGGACCGCGCGGGAAACAGGCATGGCCTGCATCGTCGTCGGATTGAAGCGTCCGCGGTGCTACGGCGATACAGTTTTGTTAATAAAACTGTTTACTCATTTCCGTTTCGCTGGATGAAGCGGCCGCGATCGTCGTCGGTGCTCCCACTCGCACGATCTATCGGCGGCGTTGAGTCACACAGAGCCTCGGAAACGTTTTCTCGCTCGCGCGCGCGCACGTTGATCGACAATAGTACCGTTTCACCAGGCTCTCGCGATTCCAGCAGCCAGTTCTGCGGCGCGCCGCGCGTTTTTACCGTGACTTCCGGCAACGCGCGTAGAGCTTTGTACACTTTGTTCACTCGCGATCAGGAAAGGAACGCGAGTCGAGGTCTCTCCCGACACACCGCGAGCAACGACACGCAACAGCAGCGATACGCTCTCGCGTTTCCCGAGTTCCAGCGAGTTCTTTATCATTCGGTTTCCCCGCGGGAGCCTACTTTCTCGCGTCGAGCACGCTTCGGGCTCGCTCGCCTAGCGGACTCCTCGGACACCGGGAATGTGATCCACCGAAAATAACCGATGATCGAGCGGAGATGATCGCACGGAAACGTAAGGCTGTCGCTACGCGGGGAACGCGCGTTCCATCGACGAGGACACGCTCGTTATCCTCGATCCACTGCCGCCTTCTATCCTCTCTATCCACGTATCTCCCCCTCCTGTCCCTATTCCTGTTTGTCCCTGTTCCTGTCCCGCTGATCCACCAGCTCGTGTGTCTTCCTCCTTCTCTTCTTTGTCGACTACTTCCTTCTCCTCCTTTTTCACCTTGATGCCTCGCGAACACCGTTTCTCTCTCTTGCCCGCTGAGCGAACCGTCGCGAACTGACTTCGCGATCCCACAAACATCCTTCGCGTTCGAGAGACCACGTGACTGCCTCGAGAGCCCGAGTTCTCGTGGCATCAGGTAGGCAGTAGACGCGGTACGTAGAGGCTTTGTGCCTACCTCTTCGTGGACGAGGTGTCTGTCCGTGTGTGTGTGTGTGTGCGCGCGTGAGAGAACGATTGCATGCGATTGTGTGAGCGAGTAAGAGAACGCGAAGAGGGACACGGTCAGAGAAAGAGAGAGAGAGAGAGAGAGAGAGAGAGAGAGAGAGAGAGAGAGAGAGAGTTGAGGAAGAGAGGGAGAGCAGAGATAGAATGGAATGGATAACGAAGAGAGCCGACAGCGAGGAACCAAGCGAGAACGGGCATAACATAGGCGTACCGAGCGAAGATGATCCTCCTATCGCGGGTCCCCTGATAAATCCACCGTGTCGCTAATTACCGGGCGAATAGAGCCGGATAAATGGTCCTCGCGTGTTACAAGCCGGAGAAAACAGCGTGAAAAGGAGGCCGGGAGTGAGCAAACGCGAGCCCGCGATCCGCTGAATGAGAAAAAAGATCGTGGCGAATGAATGCCCGCTAAGAGAAACGGAGCTGCGAGTTGGGGGCACAGCGGGGACCAGAAATCGGATGATAATGCGGTAGTGCTCGGATAAATGTAACAGTAAACCTACCAAGCACTAATAGTAGTGTGCGTCGCCTGAATAACGTGAAGAATTATATCTTGATTTTTTAATAATTCGTTTACTGGATAACGTTGGACGAGAATTGTGGAGAAATTGCAGTCAGTCTGAACTACGGGAAAAATAGTGGAAGTTGCTTTTTACAATTTTTGGCGTGTCTCGTGGATTGGTGTAAGTTATACAGGGTGATCCTGCCAAGTGTGACAACTAAATTATGTGGCATGATGTAAATTCGACCGTGCGCTACTGTGGTAGAAAGATTTTTAGGGCCAGCAAGTATTCTGGGAGCGTATCGTCGTGGTATCGCGTGAGAGAGTAACCCAGGGACGACGGAGTACATAATGCGGAACAGAGAAGAAGGAGAAAGAGCTCGGCGAGAAGGAGGAGGAAAAAGGGAAGGGGCCCATTAGGTCTCCTTGCCTTCGTTCAGCGCGAACTGCATCGGCCGAGGAGCGCTCGAATCCGCTCGAATCCGCTCGCTGTGCGCTCGTGCCCGCTTCCCAGCACTCGAAACCTTTCCTGACCCGTACTATTTATCTCCGCCACGCAACGCGTGTTCGCGAAAAACCCGACGATCCTATAAAAAGTTATAGTCACATTCTTTCACTAAATTATTTTTTTACAAAGATGGTACCTTGCATTTAATAAAACATTTTAATATTGACCGGCACTTTTAATAGTTTTTCTAAAATGATCAACAAACTCTGGAAGTCCCTTGTGAGACATAAAATGAGGGTTTAAGCTCGCTGTCTTTCTGTTCTTTCTTCCATTTTCTAATAAACTATGACTTCATCTCCCGTTAATATTCATGGATTATTTTAATCCGCGTCGATATAGGAAAACTAGAGTCATTTATTTACGGTAAGACGCAAATGACTATGCTAATATTGGTTGTCCCGTCGTCGGTTATTGCCGGTGAAATGATTAATTCTAATCGTGTAGTCGGATACGTGCTAGCCCGACGAATAAATCTTTCATTTTATTGTGTCACGGCATTCACATTGGCATAAACAACTTGATTATAACAGAATTTTTTACTCGTCCTTCGTTATATCTTCATAAGTACACTGCGTATCTTTATGCAAAATCAAAATTGTATAAATCTCCAAACGTCCATCGCAGGTTCAGTATCTACGCCGACCACGCTGCAGAAAATTGTCAAAAATGGCCTCCGCTGCGCTCGCACAACTGTATCGAGTCCCCGAACCCTCTGAAAAGGGACTCTCGTCTATGGTACGCTCCAGTGTTTCGTTCTCTCTCCTCGTTTCTAGCGCTCGAATTGTCGCGTTATCTTACGGTCGATCGCTTTTCCATCGCGACAATTTTCCGCTGCGACGAGCGGCCCCGGGAAAATTGGGAACTCGTTCCCCTCGATGCCGATCGAACGGATGAATCGGGGTGAAAGTAGAACAACCGGCGTCGGGAAATAGAGTGTGAATGAAACTCGAACGAAATAGTCGTGCGATATGACCGAGCGGGAGTCGAGGCTTCGAACGAGGTGCTCTTCGAGGCTGGGGAGATGTCACCTAGAAGCAATGCGTACATCACCTTGCTGTTGGTCGAAACAACGATCGGACTCTTAACAGATAGTTTCCCCCTGTCCCTGGGACTTCTAAGCGAATTTTTATATGTTCAATAATTGGTGATTCATGCAAAATAAAAATTGTCCAAGACAATTGCGTCAGTGCCTCCTATAGCAAATCGCGTCGATGCAAGAACCGGGAAATCGGTTGCAAGTCGT
The DNA here is from genome assembly GCA_028455795.1 of Lasioglossum marginatum. Taxonomy (NCBI): domain Eukaryota; kingdom Metazoa; phylum Arthropoda; class Insecta; order Hymenoptera; family Halictidae; genus Lasioglossum; species Lasioglossum marginatum. The sequence continues at coordinate 6,660,773 of CM052268.1, forward strand.
TTCGTCCCCTATTTTGTGCCCCCGGTTCTCGCGGCAGCGTCGGCGTCGCCCCACGCGAGGACAGTACAGAAAAGTTGCGTCAGATAAGCGGATTCCTCGATGTAGGAAGCGGGACCGGTGAAAATAGCGTTGGATAACGTACACCCGACGAGCTCCGTTCACGGTATCGCGCTCCTGCGATGAACAAAACCGTCGAGGAAACGCGTTACGTAAGCTGGCGAGCGATCGCTGCCAATACTCGCATGATTCACAGTGCGTCGAGAGGGATAAGCATCGTCACCGCGACAAACAATTGGATTCTTTGCGTGTTTTTCAAGTACAGTGTAAGATCAACCTCCTCAGAGAGACGTGTGCACTGTACTCTTCAAGTATATCTAGCGCTTTTGACTACTGACAAACCCCGTCTTTGAATTATCGAGAACTGAGAAAGCGCATCCCGCACCCTTGCAATCCTGGAAACGAGACTACCCCCTTAATCTCTATAACAACGATGCTCCAATGCACTCCCTTTTGGGAGGCTTCCTTCAGCGACCCTACTTGCGGAATTATTTCTTTCCGAATTGTCAACAGCCTCCCAGGTTAATATACTCTACATCGTCTTCGTAAACAGCCGGGAGTCTAGAAAATTGAACAAGATAACTAATGTTCCAATCGCGCTGAGGACTTTCTAGCGAATTTGTTTAGCTAATTTATCCAGCAACAGCAGGAATTTCTGAAATAAGACTTTTCTGAAAAGAAATGTGGGCCTACCGGTCGAAAGTGCATGGTCGCGCGCCAAAGCTGCGACTTTGTGCACCGAGGGTTTCCGGTAAAAGGACAATGCGGCATTCTCACCAGTGGGCAGGTGGTGGGTTTACCTTTACCTGATTATTCGTTGCGTGCTGACACCTGCGGGACCATCGTGAAACCAGTTACTCCTTGAACTTCCATTCCTGACGGCACATCGGGCATAGGTGACTGGTTTGCTGGGAGTGCAGCCACTTCATGATGCAGTGTATGTGGAAGCAATGCGAGCATTGTCCCCAAACTGGAACAACATCGGGGAACGTGTTTTAGAGGGACGTATGTACGTTCGTTCGTTCGTCACGGACCGCACGCGTGCTTCTGCGTTCTCTGGCTCTCGCGACCACTGTGTTGTTTCCCGACCGGCGTTCGTTACACGTTTACGTCGCACGACACGCGAGAGTACGCGTGTGCCACCCGAACACGCTCTGTATTGCGTGGCCCTCTCTGTTTCGAGTGGTGTGTGCGAGGGATCCGGTTCGCTCCCCGTGCCAACACCGATCGATATTCGCCACCCGCAACTGCGCAGACATCGCGGCGGCAATTTTCGAGCGATCCCCATGCCCCACAAAGGCTCGAAACAATCTTCCCGCTAGCACAAAGCTACTCCTCGTGCTGCACCACTGAATGGCTCGACCATACGTTCGTTCCGCGCGGGGTAAACAGAAATTAACATCTGTTCGACGATCGAAAGTATCGGGCGTCCTAACTACAGGAATAGGCAGACAAAATAAAAATTGTCTGCGTCGATTACGGTGAACGGGAACAGAAAATTCTTTCTTTATTAAAATATTGTTTACATTATTAAATATGTCGATATCTAATCGATTACTAAATATTTAGGTGTTGTACGACATATTCATGAAATTTAAAAAATCATAGGGAATGGAAATATTCTGGGTCGGAAGAAATGTTTCATTTTCGAGTTAAAATAGCTCCGAGTGCGAAGGGTTAATAAGCTGAGAATAATATTCAGTGCAAACGTTCCGATTTCGTATTAGAAAAATGAAAAAGTTATCAATATGTACACCCTATATATTTATTTGTTGTCACTGACCTTGTTTAACCTTGAGTGCAAAATATTCGTACTAGAAAACATCTTTACTACAATAGTACGATTATTAATGTGAAAGTAGTGTGGATCATTAATAGAAGGTATCAAAAATCAAAGTAAACTTCCTCGGGGGAAGAAAGAATGTTGAAAATCAATTGAAAATCACCGTGTAACAAAGTACCGGTAAAACGACGACTATTCGCCGGTACAGCGCGCGAGAGACAGTAACATAATCGTGATAATAGTCAGTGACAAACTCCATTCATTGTCCTTAGTCGACTTAATTAATTCAAACACTTAGTTTAGATCAACATTTTATTACTTTCGATTTTCGATGATTTGTATCACAGAACCAAAAGTACAAATGTAATCTTCGCGCGTAAAGAAACAAACATGGCGGACGGGAACGTCAGTTCGGTGACGGATCATAACAGAACGATTGTTTTCCGAAAACTTGTACTTATATGGAAAAAAGTATCACGTACCTAAAGGACAGTCGTCTCCTGGGATTTTGCAATCAGGGCAACTGGCATCGAAGGGCATTCTGCAAATGCCGCAATTGTCATCGTTCGCTATCCAGCGCCAGGTGGCAACACCGGTCCAACCTATAAAACATATTTTTGTTAATTACATATATTGTATTTACAAGAAAATATGGGCGTGGGAGCACGCGGGAGAATAATGTGTCAGCAGACGTATGGCCATTCAAGTCGCTTTCTTTCTTTACATCATCGAACGAGAACGATAACCATAAACAAACATCAATTCCGTTAGCATACTTACTCTTTATCGTAACTTTCATGTTGTATTTGTCACCGTATGATGGAACTCCGTGCACCGTGTTGAACGATAATTATATTATAATTCAACAAATACTGTATATTTCTACGAATAATAATTGCTTTCGAGCGGATGAAAACAGTGGTCCGATGTCCAAATAAATATGATTTGTACCTGCGCCCGAAGCGCCATCTTGATCTTTTCAAATAGTAAACAGTCCGTTCGAAATATATTTTTATCATAAATTCGCAAAGGTCTAATACTTAATTACCATTTTTCTTATCGATAATTAATCCTCTACGTACCGTAAATATTTTCTGCTCGTCTCGAATGGTGTCCAAATGTTTTCGTATTTCAATGTGCGTCGAGCCAGAGTAATTTGAACTTGACGCGACATCTATGGCAGAACTGCGAACTACAACTACGACATATTTTCGTTAGGTGGAGCACTAATTTCCTTCGAGGTTGCAATTTCGTTTAAATTAGAAATTTCGAAGAGAAGGAAGCGGCTCATTTGCGTGTCTGACTGGCTAAGTGACCAATATTCGAATCAATGAATGATTAAGTATTTATGAAGTCGGAAACCGTCGTCAAGAAACAATATACAAAATCATATTCCTACGACCTTGAATTCGGAAGTTCAGGTGAGACCGGGCGAGATTATATGAGGCTTATTGTTTTCCAAATACTAGTTGAAAGTAGAGCTGATCGTAGGGCAAGGGGTAACTCGTGTTTATTCTTCGGATTAAAATCTGCCATTTTGTGTTTAGAACTATTTCAATTCTAATTTTCTACGAGACAAAAAAATTACGTGTTCTATTTTCAATTTGCGATTCCTGAGATCGTGAAGATGCAACAAAATATAACATATTTAAAGCTACTGTTAATTAAGTTTCAAATACACATTTATTCCAAATACAAGCTGTACAAATAAAACGAAATCGAGTTCGCGCACAGAAGGAGAATTACAGAAATTAGAAATTCAATCGTATTAAGAATTTTAATCGATTAATGCGCATCTCCGCGATAGCAATGGAAAATTCTGGAACGCAAAACGGTGACGCGCGCGCGCGCGTGTGCATGTGGGGGCTTAGGCTCGCTACACACATCCCTTTTTCAAACCGTGCCGTACCGGAATTGCGGTGTGAAATACTATGGATTCAATTAGGCATTGCAGATTTATTTGAACCGTAGTTGCGGCGCCGCAATGGAATATTTCCCGCAATTCCGTTACCGCACGTTAGAAAAACGGAAGTGCACGGAAGTGTGTAGCAGGCCTTAATGTGGTCGTTTACAGGGAAACGCGCCTTCTGGTTGCGTCGGGCCGAGTGCGACGTTACGGAGCCGAGCTCAATGGAAACGGTGCTAGTGGCGGCGCGCCGCTAGATGAGTCTACGGCGGTTGTGATACATTTTATGGTGCGGAAATGTGATAGTTCCGCGTCCGCGAGCGAGGGAATCAACGTTGTCTAGGATGCGACGTTAGTCGCGCGAGAGGATACCGAAGTGGTCGCGGTGCCTCGCCGAGGGTTTCTGTCAAGATTAACAGAACGCAGGATGACACTCGTGGCTTGAGAGTGACGACGGTCGAGGCTCGATCTCGTGCGTGGTAGCCTGCCGTTCGCGACATGGCGGGTTTTCGGGACGAGGACAAGGCTCTCTTTCCGATACGGAGCATCTCGTCGATCGTCCAGATCTTCCAGAACCAACTGGAAAACAGCTCGGAGCCGGACCTGGCGTTACTCTCGATCCTCGTCGGCGCCGTCGAGAATTCCCTAACCTGCAACCGTACGTTCGCGTCGCAGGAGGCCACTGTTTACGATGAGACGAAACTGCCGGCGGTCGAGTTCCACATCGCCGAGGCTCTCTACACCAAGTTCCATGCGGTGATCAAGGGGGCGGTCGACCTCACAGTATATGACACCAAATATGCGACCAGGGAGCTCGTCAAGAAGGTCTCCGACGTGATATGGAACTCTCTCACCAGAAGCTACTACAAGGACCGCGCGCATCTGCAGAGTCTGTACAGCTACCTCACGGCGAACAAACTGGACTGTTTCGGAGTAGCATTCGCGGTGGTGGCCGGTTGCCAGGTCTTAGGGTTCAAGGATGTACATCTGGCCATGTCCGAGGATCACGCCTGGGTTGTCTATGGGGAGAACGGCACCGATACGGCTGAGGTCACATGGCACGGTACGTATATCCTCTCTAAGTATTATGCTAAATGTCTTGAGTTCTTCTTAACGTAAATCAGTCTGTGAACGCCATAAAGAACGAAAGGCATGGACAAAAAATAGCGAGTCCATCATAGTTAGAATATCCGACAAACCCTAAAGGCATGAGGCTTATGAACACTTGCTGAACCGTTTTAACTGTTACCAAATGTACCTCTATTCCTACTCTTCCTAATCTTCCATTACTTCCACCACCGTTTAAATACAATTTTCATATGCTATGAGAGCAGAACTGATTCGACTACCGAGCCACTACGAACTGCAAGCACAGCCGAGTGTGACTTGGAGACAGCAAGCCAAGTCTCGCATGTATTACAATAAAGAAACGTGTTCTAAGCGGGCAAGGTGGAACTCCCTGACATAAACATTCAATTCGTTGCATGGAAATGGGACTGGAACTTCATATAACGATGTCTGCCACGCTTTCAGGAAAAGGAAACGAGGACAAGCGTGGCCAGCCGGTGGAGCCCGGGGTAGCCTCTAGGTCGTGGCTGTACGTAAACGGGCAGGCTGTGGTATGCTCGAGGGCAATGGAGGTAGCCACTATAGTTTCGGCTATAAATCCCAGTCTAAGCGCAACAGCGGACGCAGCGGAAGTGGCACTGCTGCAGCAGGAATTGTTGTGGCTGCTGTACGACCTAGGCCACTTGGCAAAGTATCCTATGGCTTTGGGGAATCTTGGGGACTTGGAAGAAGCGGCGTCAACGCCTGGCAGACCGCCCGCCATAGACCTGTTTCAGGTACGTATAGGGTGTTTTGCTAGTTTGCTTCCAATGGACGATGTCCCGCCTCTTTCAGGAAGCCATACGGTCCGCGAGAAAGTATTATGGAAATGCTCATGTGTATCCGTACACCTATCAAGGTGGCTATTTGTACAGACACGGTCTACACGCGAATGCTCTAGCGTCGTGGGCGGACGCAGCGGATGTTCTGAGGAAGTAAGTAGATCTTGGTGGTAGTAGGTATCGTGGCTGATGAAAATATTAGATTGCTACGTAGAAAACGTTCGATTTCTAAAATCGAAATTTGCGGATCTTTATGCATTTATTCGATAGAATTTAGTAAGATTTCTATTTGTTTGGATCTGCAAAGGCTGTTGCCATTCAAAATAAAAATTGAAAATTGCATAAACATCCGCGCCGTCTACCTCGTATTTTCGTCAACCACTGTGCATCGGGGAGCCGGTACTCATTGCGTTGTTGAATGTGAACGGCAGATACGACTACTCGAGGGACGACGGTGAGATCTACAAGGAGCTGTTGGAGATAGCGAACGAGCTGATACCGCACACGGTGCGAGCGGACGAGCGTCTGCTGCGGCAGCCACGATGTTTCGCGTACCTGTTGAGGTTCTACGACGGCATATGCCAGTGGGAAGAGGGCGCGAACACGCCGGTGTTGCATATCGGTTGGGCCCGGCCTCTGGTGAACACGATCTCGAAGTTTGACGCCGGGATTCGTGCCCAGGTGATCATCGATTGCTACGACGCGGAGGCGAAACAGGAAGAGGAACGGGCGCAGAAGCGCGAGACCAGCCCGGAGGAGACGTTGAACAACAACAACAACAATTACTGCAAGACGAAGGAGAGGGGCAACGCGGCACGCGATCTGATCAAATCGTTGGAGTCGAAGGTGCCGTCGAACCCAGCTCCGATGCACCCAAGCATCCAAGCTTTAACGGCGGCGTGCAGCGAGAAAATACTTAACAGAGATTACCTCTTGCAAGGCGGCGGTGAGCCGTTCGTCGCCCCACCGGACGGCGCTCTTCCACCAGCGCCTTCCACCTCTCAGGAGAGCCTCGACCCCGAGGTAGAGACTGACTCGGAGAACGAGAAGCCGAGGATAACGTTGTACAGTCAAAAGATGAAGGGTCTGAAAGACCTGCTGTTGGCCGAGAAGTTGAACACTCATGCGATCTCGTTGCAGCTAACCGCACAGAGTCAGGTACAAATCGGTAAAAAGTCGCGCGGCACCGACGAGGTCGGGGTCAATCAACGTCCGAAAAGGACGCGTCGGGAATAGTACAAGTTCCTCGACCGCCGTTTCGGCATCGTAAAGTATTGACACAGTGTGCCACTAGATTCGTTTGTCGTTTTGGGAAATAGGTCCGGTGGCGGGAGGAGCACAGGAATAAAAAAGAGAGCGTACACAGGAGAGAGAGAGAGAGAGAAGGATGCGTGTACAATACGCGCGCGCGCGTCTCCGTGCTCTGTCGCGTTCGTTAGAATCTCAAGTCTTCGCTCACGGTCTCGTTTTTTGTTTCCGATTGAGTTTCCCGGTTCGAGGTTCTCGCGGCCTGAAACAATCGAGGGCGGCCGCTCTCTTGATGGTGATACATTTTGTGCCGTTTCGTTCAAGTCCTTCGCATCGCGTTCTCGAATTCGCAGCTGAAAAGAAAAAAAAATAGAGACGCGCTCGAAGTTTTCTTGTGGACAACCCACGTCGCGTAGGACGTAGGGTAAGGGTAGAGTTTTGACGAGCGAGAGAGTTTGTAGAAGAGTACAAAAGAAAACGGAGAAAGTTGACTCGATTTTTAAGTTTAGATATCGGGGGTTATCGTGAGTGCTTGCGTTTTTCGTATATTTCACGATGGGAGAATACACGTATAGCGCGTGTAGAACGTCTTCTTTCTTCCACAGTGTCGAAAGCTATGACTGAACAAGGGATGGGGGGTTGGGTCTTCGGGGATGGTTAATCGTGGGGTGGTCGGGGAGGGGGTGTGTTTTGTGCGTGTGTGTGTGAAGACGCGACGAAAGAAAGAGAGAGAGAGAGAGAGAGAGAGAGAGAGAGAGAGAGAGTGAGAGATGATTAATCGAACAATTATTATACCGGGGTAATCTTCGCGGAGATATACCAGATTTTTCTCAGCACAGTTATTTATTACTGCGAGTACCGGCGATCTAATCGATGGGTCGATCGATATCGATCGCGTCCTTTTATCCTATTTCTAATCTCTTGTTGCACTCTTATTTATTGAACCACGTGTTTTATTTTTTGTCTTTTATTATATTTTTTTTTTTAATTATTGAACTCTGTCGCACTACGAGTAATTAACGTGTAAAGATGTAATAGGCGAAGTTGTCGTTGGATGTTTTTTTACACGGTAGCTGAAAACGATTTTGTTAGAATTACGCTTTTTACGATCTAGTATAATAGAGAGAGACCACACATTCCACTCCGTAATGTGGTGCAAATTAATTAAGTTTTTTACCTAAGGTATTTTAAGCATAAAATGCTCGCTTATTTTTGTAACTATTTATTTTCAGAATAATTATAAGTGTCTATTTCTAGAACTCATTTTTTCGCTGACTTTACAGATAGATCGGAACGAAAACGTAGACAGTCCACCAAAAGCTAGTAGACGCGAACCATTGAACACGTTGTTACGATGCGTCGACCCATTAATCAGCTAGTCCTAGAGGGCCTACGTACGGGGAGGTTTAGGAGAACGTTGACGATCATCGTGGACAGGAGGGACCACCGTGAACAATATCACCGAGAACGTTCGTCGAACGAGTGAATCCTCGAGTCACGATTCTTTCAAACTGGTTTCTCGTTTGTAGCAAACCGAGGCCGTTCAATCCACTCAATGAACGCCGATTCATCCGTTGTACTTAACAGGAAAATCTCGAATCCAACCCTTCTGTCCGCGGCTCGTCTAAAACCGGGTCTATCGAAGGTTGTGTCTTTTTCAAAGACTTCAGTTCTTCCTTCGAATCCACGTTTAATTAGCATCGAGCTCGAGAGAAAAAAATGAACAGTGTTTAATCGGTTTCCATCAGATATTTATTATTCTCGTTTACTGGTCGGCCTCCTGTGTCTAAATCAGCGCCTGAAAGCTGTCGTAAAACAGCAGATTTTATGCATTTAATGAAATTTTAAACACAATCTATTAAGTGAACTAAATTTTATGAAGATTCACGAGGTATGGAAATATTAGAGAAATTATTACGATGAATTTGATCTATTCCTGTATTACGTAATAAGCTGTTTGAATTTTGTGTGACTTTTGTAGATATTGGCGTGGCAGTCGACGTGTTGAAAAGAAGTGTTTTAATCAGAGGCTTCGCGTAACAGTTCTGAATAGTTGTTTCAAGTCCTGGTCTAGACAGAGGGAGAGTGAGACGACTCGTTTCGAACCTATCGTACAAATAGTTTCTTCCCTTCGAGCGTTCCGCTCGCGTTGTTGCTCGTTCGAGAGTCTCAGACCGGAGGACTGTCGGTGATCCTTTTTCTCCGTTTCGTTCGCGAGCTCTGCGCGTCCGTTTTGTCGTTTGATTCGCGTTCGCACACCTTGGTATTCGACTGCGAACAGCCACGGGGGATGTCGTCGGTATCATAACGAGCGCTTGTGTCGCCCTTGTGTTATTGATCGTTTGTTACGGATAATCTGTGCCCGACGCGCGATATATAATCGTTTTATCGTACGATTCTCGTTTCCAGCGACTCCGTTTCTGGTTGATTTGCGTCGCATGGTCACTACACGAACGCGATAATACCGATCATGCGCGTAGATGGCATCCGATGTCGGCATGACAATTATTCGACGATGTTTAGACGTGTTGTTAGTAGAATATGTTGTTGAGAGAGCGAGAAAGAGAGAGAGAGAGAGAGAGAGAGGAATGAATATAAAAATGGTCCGAGCTGATCGACGATCACTTAATAATGAAGGGCGCTATCTTACTGTGATGCTGAATATATTAAAAAAAAAACAAGAAGAAGAAAACAAAAAACACAAAATATATAAACTATACAATTAATAATCGTAGCGAATAAACGAAGGGCCAGGGGGCGACGGGGGGCTTCCCTTTCTGATCGAGAAACGAGAGTCCTCTGCTCCCGAGCCTGTTTACAATTAAATCGAACGATCACGCAAAAATGGGAAAGAGAAAGCAAAGAATGGAAGAATCCGGAGAGAGAGAGAGAATCAGCGACAAAATGAGGAGGGGAAAAAATGGCGAAGTTGGCCCGCGTCGTTCGCATATCATGACTGGCAACTCTTTGAGATTTCCGCGGAAATACCGGCGACCGGTTCCTCTGTCGAATCGTCGTCGCCGTGCTCTCTCTCTCTTCCTGTGAGGGGGAGAGAGAGCAACGCGCGCCGTCGAACGAGTATACGTAATCTTCGCACGACATTTTACACGCGCACGCGAATTTTCCGAACGCGGTGCACTCGAGCGATTTCGTGGTTTCGTTTTCTTCGAAGCGTCGTTCTCGAACCGATCACGATCGAACGTAAAACAAACAAAAAAAATGGAACGTTCTCGATCGAGAAAAAGGAACGAGATCCGGTGACTTTTCTCGACACTCCTCGCGCGTTCAGTATTTTTCTTTCCTCCTTTCCACGACAGGCGATCGAAGAAGCGTTTAAAAAAAAAGAACTACAGGGATTATTATGCATAATGATACTAGGGATAGTAGAAAGAGATGGTGCAACAGAACAGTATTTTTGTATTAGCTATCGGCGCGGATGGGGTATTCTCTCCGCAAATTAATTATTATTCGTACTATTCGAGCATTTGGGATCAAGGTTCGCAGTGTCATGTTTCAGTCTCACGACGTCGGTGATCGCGTGCTCGAAAACAGGGAAACGAGTGAATATAGAGTGGTTCAGACGAAGCGTGATCCCGAGGGGATCCCAGAGTATGGCGTAGGAATGCGGGAAACGGTCGAGAGAGCTTGGAATTGGCGTCGGGGGCGTGGTCTCTCGCGTGGTAGGCGTGGTACCGGGCGGTAGGCGTGACCTCGTGGCCCCGACGAGACGATTCAACTCTCCGGGCTCGTGTTTCCTCGCTTGCTTTTCGGTTGCCGCGATTTAATGCTCGATTCTGCGCTCGCTGCGTTAGTCCTCTTCGAGGTCTCCTTTCCCTTTCCTCATCTTTCGAGCCCGAGACTTCTTCCCCGTCGTTTCCTCGAGGTCACAGGTCCTCCAGCGAGAAAGACTATGCGCCAGATTCGACGACGAGCTCCAGGGGTTCTCATTCGGTTCGCGGTGAGTCGAGATTCCAATTGCCAAGGCAATCGCAGCTTTATTCTTCTCAAGAGCGACATACGGTCGCTTCCCGTGCCATAATATCTCGGTTGATTTCGATACGCCGCGATCTACGCCGAACTAAAACAGCTGATCGTCGCTAAAACAGCGGCCTCCTCCTCTTCGTGGCTTCGCCTTGTGCTCGAACCCGTTTTTCACTGGCCCGCGGAACGAACGTCTCTTCCGGTTTCTTTTCACCGTCCGATCCGTTCGACATATTACGTCAGGGAGTTCCAACTTGTTCCTCTCCATAAGGTCCCCACCATTAGTCAAACCTCTTTCCACTACTACGTACAGTCGTAGAGTTAGTGGGCGGCACAGCGGCGCGGGAACAGGGACGAAGTTTTTCCCCGCCGTCGCTGTGCGAAAAGTGGGGAAAGAAGCGGCGTGCGAGACGAGAAGTCTAAGAGAAGAAGGGAAGTCTAAGAGTGGGGGAAGAACGAAGCGGGGAAGCTGCCGCGTATGACTCGCGAGCTACAAATTGGAACCTCCTGTATTACGTTGTCGCATATGAAATGTCCGATCGTAGAGCGCAAATGTTAGCGATAATATTCAGACGTTTCAAATATTATTCATGCTTATTTACACTATCAATAAATCATTTCATATGCACCAACCTGATACAAAGTCTCAGAAGGCGCTATTTCGCGTGCTTTGACCCCTTGCCCTACAATTTCGTTCACACCTGCCTCCATTCAGCCCTCTTCACCCTTCGAAGTATGTTCTTACGGAACCTGCTCCAGTATGTAATTCGTTTTCGTACGAGGGTATTAAAGAAATTTGCAAACATTTCCGGGGGCAACGTAGAGTTTTGAGATTCTCGCCGAGACCGGCGGAAAGGAGTCGCCCGGAGACGTTCGCGTTCATTTTTCGTTTGCAGATCGCACGCTGTCTGTTCGCATCCGGTAACGTTAACCTGGGCTCGGTTCCGAATCCGAGATCCGAGCGAATCTTTCGCGACGAACGAGAAAAACGTAGAGGGTTATAGCGTCGTGGATCGCGTTCGCTCGAACGAGGCGAAATCAGGGGGAACCGTAACGAATTGAAACGAATCTTCGATGATTTACTGTTGTACGGGTTTTGCGAAGGGATTGCCGATGGGTGCGTCTATGGTCGGGCCGCGACAATCGGAGTGACGATGAAAGAGGACTGTGCTCTGTTGTTTTAGAGTGGAGACGTTTCCAGAGGTAGACCATGTTGTTTTTCATTATTTTTCTATGAAACTTTCATTGTTGCGTTCGTGACATTTTCCTAATTCGTAGTTCCGATTCCAGGTCCTCTGTCCTATAAAAAAATCTCGAAACACAGAAGCCTTAGAAAGCTGAAATTTGGTAAACAAGTAGCCGTTTGCTCAAAGAAGTGCACGAATATGATTTTATCCCGGAAGTCCTTCAGGATTAATTGCTAAAAATTAAATTAGTGGCATACCTCCAGAAATAAGCCAGCGAAAGTTCCATAGAAAAATGATTGACGTTGATACGCGAATTGATCGAACGAAGTTGTTTTATAAGAACAAGATATTTTGGACCTCTCTCATCGCCGCTTTCGAGGCTTCCGTCGCAGCGCCAACATAAACGCGACCCTAACTCGCGCGGGATCGTTTTTCAAGAAGATCTATCTTCCACAGGGCATATTTCATTAGACACGTAACGCAAGAGAGAAAGAAAGAAAGAGAGAAAGAAAGAGTTGAAGAGAGCACGCTACGTTACTAACCGTGAACTTACATCGAATCGTAAGAACACGATACGCTCCTACAATCGATAATTCTATAGATTCTCATGTACTTAAGGAACGAGGCCGATGAAAATCGGCCTCGAAATCTCGCGATCTCGATGATTAGGCGAAACGCGAGACGAGTGTCGTTTCTATGGCGAATCGCGTGCTCTGCATTCCTTCGTTGCATTCCTTCCGTTCCTGCATTGGTTAAAAAGGAGACGCAAAGGAGCAAAGATACTTTTCAAGATCAAGTTAGACTGGAAAATATTGATATATCGGTAGACTGCGGATATTTATGCTGAATAGAAATTCTTAATAATTTGTAAATTCTTCAAATCTTTCTCGACGTACTCATTTATCGTCATAAATGCATAAAGTCCGCAGTCTGTAGCACGTGACAACGTTACACTGAGCTATAGAGGGTGAACGAAGTTGTGGATCCACCGTAGGAGATATCGAATAATTATTCAACGAATAGGAGAAATTTCTTGAAACGCCTTCGGTTGTTAATCTTTAGATAAGGCGTTGAATTCTGTTGGTAGAGAATAGAGTGCGACTGTACGAAGTTCTATTGTAATTCTCAGTGTTCCTCGAAGGCTTACAGCAAGCGATTCGCGAATAGAAATGATGCTCGAATGATGGAAATGATCGGGTTCGTGACTCGTATCTCAGAGATCGTACGAGCTTCGTATACGGGACGGAGTGTTTGCGGGCGTTGTTCAGTGGCCGTGGGGCGCAACGATGATCCTGATGATCACTGAAGACGATCATCAACTATGATCATCGTTCGCGCCTCGTTGTGGCCGGTGTGGTATTGTGTGAGAGCGGTTCCAGGTTTTTCCGTTCAGACGGGTATTCCGATATACATAATTCATATACATATAACATATACATATAAAAATATATATATTGTATATATATATTTATTTATACATCTATCCGTGCACATGCACCAGCGTGCGGACGGATAGATGCGTAAATACAGAATCTGTTACGCGCTATTTAAAAAGCGGATTATCGTAAAGAAATAAAAAAAAAATATAAATAAAAGGAAGATACTTTCTTTCGTAGTCTAACATGATCGAGTATACACTGTATTGCTCACCTCGACGTTCTGACATAAACACGAATTCGTTGGTCTTGGACAGGCAGAGAGAGAGAGAGAGAGAGAGAGAGAGGGAGAGAGACGATGTAATCACAGCTATTGTTAACCGACACACACAGCGGCGAGTTTTCGGACGTCATGGAAATATCTTGTTTTTTTTTCTGTGGATTATAATAAACTATTTTATTCTACGCGTCGCTACTTGCCGCAGCGTTGCCCTAGACGTCCGCATCCTGTCCGCAATTCCTCGCAGCGCTCCGCGATATTTTGGTAATCTTTTCAGCATAATTCTTTTATAATGTTTTAAATCGAAAATTTATAGTACTGCAGCGCGGTTTCCAATCGTTATATAGACACGTTTTAAATAATAGATACTTTGTTACAAAGAAGTGGAAACTGCAAATTAATTTTTTATTGAAATATTTTGGCGCCTCCCAGGTTGGAATTCGCTGCCGTAGAGTACAGTAAATTCTCTATAAACGCAACAAGGCCGTACCCGATAAACGCAACAAAAATATCCCCTCCACTGTGTAATCTGATCTCGCACGTTCTCTGTTTACACGCGCTGTCCTTCTCTACGTTCGGCTCGGCCTTTGGAGATAAAAAAAATGGCTACCCTGTACGGTAGATGCGTCTGCGCTGTCGCGCCTATAGAGAATTTACTACATAACGCGATCAAAAAATTGTTTACAGAGACTATGTGTACTTTTTGTGTTTTTTAAAACAATTTTTCGTGCATTCACTGCTGCATGAAATATGCAGTCGTTTTAAATGAAATTTTTGCAATTTAATTACCACTAGCGCCCAGATTGCCGAGACATCGCGCTGTGAATAAAAGTCAACGTCCGTTTTCCATGTGTGCATTTCTTCTCTCTTTATTTTTCAGGCTACAGAGTTTCTCTTCGACGGACAACGTCTTCGTACTTGCTAGCGTAAATCGCGACCGGAACCGCGGCGCGGACTTCAAACCGCAAACATAACAGTCTCCCTGCCACGACCCTCCGGACGATTATACAAAAATTTGTAATAAATTACAGTCGAACCCGAAGTGACTCTTACGCAACTAGTAATAATATTTGGTCGTTTCGAAGTGTAGACGGCATATTTATATTTATATTTCTATATATATATATATTTATAGATTCTATTTAACGTGCACTTGTCGACGGAGCGAGGTCGCATCAGTTGGACTCCGTCCGTCGAACACAGGTATCTCGGTTACCATTTCTCTGAAAATATTCGAACGGAACACGGCAAGGTGGTAACTTCCATTGTACGCTAAACGATCCCTCTTACTCTGGGTCCATCAAAAGGTACGACACAACCGGGACAAGGGTTGGCTCGCGCGCATCTCTCGGCGGCTCGCTGGTACGTTAAATTACCTTTGATTCGTGACTTAATCTCTACGCGGACGATTTTCGAGGAAACGCGCGAAACTAATACTGCTCTTATTACAACACGATCGTGCAACTTTGATCGGGAAACGAAGCCGCATACTGTGGAACAGCGGTCGTACACCAGAGTCGAATTTATTCACTTTTATTCAATTTTCTCCATAACGATTTCACACTGTCAGACTGTTCAGACTGTCTTCTTTTCGCCATTTTCTATGCTGATAGCAATTTCCGAAATTAAAAGAAAACACCTTCCACAAACCCTCGATTGTCCACTTCAAGACTGCAGATCTCTGTGCAATTAATTCTTCGTTCAAGTTAAAAGCTCATTGAACGATCATGAGAAGGTAAACTGAATAAATTCCACTCCGCTGTTCGATCAACTGGACCGGTGTATGTAGTACGAATCGGAATCATGGAATCAAAATGAAAGATCGGACAAGGGCGTAGGTCACTGATGATCTATCGTTTGGAAGAACCATTCGGTGAATCGTCGAAGCTGCTGAGCTGCGGCGTGGCTTTCATCCTGCAGTCGACGGTTCTCTCCTCTCAAACGACGAACCTCATCTTCTAACGAGAGCCTGCGTCTGGTCTCTCTGGCTACCCTAAGTTCCAGGGTGGACAGATGCGACTGCAGGTCCGTTACGGAGTTTCTAGAAACAATCGAATAGTCATTGATAGTGTAGGTATCAGAATAAGCTAAGAACATTACACACTGTTTGCAACTTATTAAAAGACAGGGTTCATTTCCGCTAAAATTATTGAAGAAAGAAAGACTCCTAAGTGGCTACCGCGTCTCGCGAGCGATATAAACAATTTCCATTTTGCATAAAGATCCGCAGTAATCAGACTTACGCGATCGCGCCGCATCTGTCGATCAGCCTCTCGTCGGGCCAATCTTGCGGATGCTGCGAGATCGATCTGGAGTCCACATGGTGGCTCTTCCAGCAGTCGATGTCCGCGTCGTTCAGGCTCTTCGGGTCCTTCATCAAATTGTTCGGCGACTTCGACATCGCGTGGGAGGGCTTCGTGACTCGCGGAGACAGTCTGAAAATCATTCGCAACATTAGGCGACTCGAAATGCTCTTCGAGCTGGTTTCTGAAGGAAAAAGAATTTCGCTTTATCGCGTGGTCGAGTCTTGCTCGGGCTCTTTATGCAAAATAAAAATGTTCTGCATTCGTTCCAAGCTATAGGAGCCACTACTAACGTTTTCCTTTCTTTAATAATTTTACTAATAAAAATTAATGTTAACAAAATAACGATCATACCTCTCCTCCTTGGACAGCTTGTTCTCGCTGGGCGCAGGGCTAGAGGCAGTGCTGGCGTTCGAGATCACCGTAGCAGGTCTAGCCATGGTTAAAATCACCTCGGACCCGTTCCCATTCCCATTCTGACTGCCATTGCCATTCCCATTGGCATTCCCACCTCCGTTCCCATTGCCATTCCCATTCTCCTGTCCATTGGCCGGTAGGACCGTCAAAGTAGTCGCACTGTTGCCACATAAATTCTCTCTGGACCTACATTTATTCTGGAACTCCAACATATTATTGTTCAAAGTCTTCTGGGGGTTCTGAGCCATCAGCGCGTTCACGTTGTTGTTGATCAGCTGGCTGTCGTCGGAAATATAATCCGGATTGATCAGTTTCATCAAGTCCTCTTGCAAAGTGCTGGAGGTCAGGTTCGCGGAGTTCCTGTGAGAATTCCTGATCCCTGGTTTGGGTCTGGGGCTTTGATTCCTGGAGCTGCCGCTGGAAGGAGTGAGATTGCCAGCCCGATGCTTGCTGGCTCTCCTCAGTCTGGGCGAGAGGCTTCCGGAACCAGTTGACAACTCGTCTTCGCTCTGCAAGGTACTGGCATCTGGACAATTAGGATCCGAGATGCGAACCTCCGGTGGGAGGCTGGCAGCAAAGTCCTTGGTCTGTCGATACTCCACGTTGATCTTATGTGGGACCGGTCGTTCGGTCATGGTGGTCTTCAGACAGGTGACCTTCTCGCCCACCTTGAACTCGTGCGGGATCTCGTACCTTATGGAGTCGCAGCTTTCTCTCTGCTCCTCCAGGAGCTTCCTCTCGCTGTTACTATGCTGGCACTCGAGCATGTCGTATTTTCCACTCAGGTCCATGTCGTACTTGCTGTTCCGTCTCTCGTAAATCTCCTCCTGCGTCTCGTACTTCGAACACCTGTCCCCCAGCTTCCCCTCGTACTCAAACTTGCCGGACTGCTCATAATCGCCGTACCTGCCCAGGTTGTTGTTGCTGCTAGACTTAGGCAGACTGTAAGTAGCGTTCTGCGCCAATGGCAGCGAGTTGGAGGCGCTCAGCTTCTGGTGAGGCACTCGATGATGAGCCTCGCTCTTGTGCAACTCCCTCTGCGAGGCGTACAGGTTCTCTTGCTTGATCTCGTACTTCTCTTTTTGAAGTTTCACGTAGTTTGATGGGACGTGGTGGTGCTCCTGACCTCGATGAGCATGGTCCAACTGTTTCTGATAGGTCTCGTGCCTCAGGCTTTCTTGCAGAGCCCTCGTCGACGCGTAGTTCCCTTCCTTCGAGTAGCCCTCGAGCCCATGGTGCTTCGGGGTCTCCGAGAATTGCTTGGTGCTGGCATAGTGCGACTCTTTCTCTCTTTTCTGAGCTGATTTTCCTGCCACTACTTGGTAGTTCTGTCGAGCCGGCAGAGGCGGGGGCGGAGTCCCGTCCGTTCGGTGACCGTTCTCCTGGTCCTGCGGCTCTAGGAGCTCGTACCTGTAGAGGAATATCATGAAGTTCAGAGAATTTTTCTTTCCGATGAAACTAGAAAATGGATTTGTCGATTTAGGGGACCCTACCATCGATCGTCAGTGCTACTGTGCCCACTGCTGCTGCTGGTCATCGTCCCCTCCAATGGGAACCTGGGATCGTTGAATGATCTCGAGCTAGACCCAGTCCCATAGCCAGAACTGTTGCTAGACCTTGGTGGGCTAAACGAACGTGGCTCGTACCGCCTCTGATGAGCTGACATGGCTGTCTGCTGAGTAGGCGTATTGTCTGGGCTGGTCACGTTCTCGTAATCCCCTTCATAGTTGCTCGACAGGTATTGGCAGTTCTGCAGCGAGCAACCTCTGCGATTAAGACACAAGTTAATACACTGATCCAATCTTAATCTCTACGTTAATCGTATCGTAGCCTTTATATTCACGCCTGGAAGCCTCGTAAAATTACTATCGATCTGAACTTTAGGAAAAAGTAGGATAACAGAGTGCTAGCAGTCTGCTGATCCTTTTAGGATCCTAGTTAAAGAATAGAGGATCTAGTGGCTCACCTTCTGGGATTATGAAGTTACTATCGATCAGGACTTTAGGGGAAAGGGGAAAGTAGGCTAGCAGGAATGCTACCAGTCTGCTGATCCTTTTAGGATCCTATCTAAAGAATAGAGGATCCTAATTAATCCTAGGGTTCTATCTGAATCCTAGTGGCTCACCTTCTGGGATTACCATCATTGCTCGGTGGTATCACGGTGACCGTGACCTGCGCGCTGGTCTTCAGCAAGTCCACCATCTGATCATGGCTCAACGTAGAGACAGCTACCTTGCAGATCTCCACAAGTCTCGAGCCCTGTCTGAGTCCCGCCTGCCAAGAGAGTCCCATGCTCTCCACTTGTGTCACCACCCCATCAGGTTGCACGTGAAAACCCAGCTGACCCAGACTATTCCTCTTCAGGGAGAGCTCGGTAGCTGGTGCACCTTGAGTCACAGCCCTCAATCGAGCCACTATCTCCATCAACTCATCTCTTTCACCATAATCGCCGCGCACGTGTATAGTGATGCACTCTCCCTGATGGTAGTAGAGTCTCAAGCTGCAAACAATAAGACTGGTTAGAGAACCAACCGTATTGAATTGTATTACTTATTAAATCGAACTTAGAACAGTAAAACCATTGAAAGAAGCATCGAATTCAATATTAATAATTAGACTCGTACCTGTTAGTTTGCGCGTGCCAGCCGAGCACACTCGCGCACGGTGCGACGAATACGATCTGCCTAGAATGTTCTTCGATCAGGACGATGGAGTCCACACTTATTCCCAGGTAGCAATCAGTGTTCTGATTGCTGTCCTCCAGTATCACCTGCCAGCAGATCGCTCCGCGTTGCGAAGCGTCGCAGGACAGTCTCGGCCTCACAGCTGCCTTCTTCTTGCTGCTGAACGACAGCATTGCTATTCGAGAGAACAGGTTTATCAGTATCAAATTAATTTATTGTTCTAATTACAGATGTGTTCATCCATTGGCAAAAGAGGATACTCACAGAACTTCTGACCGGTGTCGACGACCGTCGTGGAGGAGTAGTTGGTCGCAAGGTCCTTCAAGTACTCCTGTCTCGTCCTGGTAGCCATTGTGGCGAATTTCTCCGATCTACGGCAGAACGAGTCCATTGTACTCTACGATTATCTTTCACCGGAAACGAAGGGGGAGCAGTCAGTTAAGCGACCAACCAACCTGTGCGCCGCGTTTTCAGCGTTGATCACTTTCGCCAGTATGAAATCGGCGAACGCTTTTCCTTTGGAAAAGGTGGCACCGGCCGGCACCGGAGGGCCGAAGATTGGCACTTCCTTGCTCCGGGAAACGGCCACGCTGTACTGCGTGTTCTCCGAGCACGGATTGATGGCCTTCACCACGATGAACACGTGCTGGAACTGCGAGCGTATCCTGCGTGGGCTGAACGGCAGCGCACCTGGCTCCTGCGAAATTGAATACAGAGTTGCAATTTGTTGGGACTATGTTCCGCCAATCCGATCAGCTTGAAACTTTCAGATATATTAGACAGGTAACAGAATATTGTCCTTGAATCTTTTGGTAGGTGTCACTCAAAGGGCTGCTTGCAACCTCTACCCCTAAAAAAGTAAATATTTTTTTTCTACCCTTCATAATTTGCTCACAATTGTGAAAAAATATATGAAATGCAAGAAGCAAGTTCGAGTATTTTTGTATTTTTTTTCATCTGAATATCTTAATTAGCAATCGAGAAGAAAAATGATAAAGTTCAAATTTTGGGGGATATCTTTCAACCTAAAAACATTGTTTACGATATCGATAAAAAATGTCTAGACCCTTTCAAATCGATACCCCTACCACGAGGGTAGTTATTCTATTCGGTTTGGGTGCACGTTCGACCGCTGTACCCTTTGATCCAATACCGTTGCAAGCACAATTGACAGTTTCTTTATGGTCGCGCCTCGTACATCGGAACCGAGGAAACGGGTAGCCGGACCGTGACTGAAATCATCGCGTGCCCCATTGTCCGCTTACCTGGAACACAATCGTGACGATGTCGTTTCCGATGTGCCTCTTCCTGAGCAGCTGTTGTCTGTTATTCGGCGTGAACGGTAACATAGTGGACACGTGGAACGTCACTTCCGCTCCTCGATGGGTCGCAGCGACTGCGTGCGTGCCCGTCGAGTCCGTTCTCGTGTCCAAGCCAGCCTTGTACCCCTCGAACCCTCGCAGTCTTATTCTTTGGCCTGTTAAAGGATGCGTTAAAATTGAAGATTTCGTTAAAATTGATCACGTTGATGATTGTTTCAGGTCGTGGAAGCTTACCGATAGCGTCAAGGAACTCGAGGAAAGCAGGACCAGCGTGTTGGTTGTTGTACATCTCCTCCTCCGTCCTCTGGCCAGACCTGCAATACAGTACTCCGACCTTGTACCTGCTGGACAACCCCTGCTCGTCCAATCTAGCCACAGGCTCTTCAGCAACGGTGGTGCCCAGCCTCAAACAGCCTAATTGCACTTCTGGCGCAACCAGCTCTAGAAGCTCCCTAGTTGGCAATCGATTTCCCTGCGGCCTGATGCCCAAAGCCTCCTCCGGTACGGATCCCCGGAGCGTCAACAACTCCGACGTGCGTACGATTATCCTATACTGATTCACATCCTTCCGGATGCTGATAGCCACTGGACCCAGCTGCTCGTCCATTCCGAACCAGTTCTGGTGCTCCCGACCTGCGATCGAACGAATTCATTGATTGGCGGGACTGTCTCTCATCGTACCGTCTTTGTAAGTAGTGATAGCTTACCTAGGAAGTATCTTCGGTAGTAATGAGCTCCCTCGTCGACACTCTCGATAGGCAGCGGCCTCTTCTGCATGGGGCAAGAGTGCTTCCATAACGTCTCCCCGGATGGTGGCTCCAATACCGCGACACCATAAGACAAGGGCGGTCTATGGACACCATTGCCTGGCGAGCAACGTGTCAAACTCACTTCTCGCTCACCCTCGCCGCCGGTCTCGTTCCGGAAGAAGGGGCACGACTCCAGGAGGTCGTTGCCTGCAATGAAACGAGACGAAACTCTGAATTTGGGAAAACCAAACAACTGGAACGAGTCATTTCCGGCCAAAATTGGCTGGAGAGCGTCTTTGACCAGGTAGGCCCTTTAGTATATCTTTTTAATCGATCATCATCCACGTAAAAAGTAGAGATCGTGGTTTTGAACGTGTATCTAGATACACGTGAAATAGAGATCTCTAGGAAGGGTGAAAACAGCCTCTAATTGTTGATTTTTCTCAGTTTTAGAAACGGTACCTTTCCCATCGCCAGCATCCTCTTCCGGTGTCTCGTCAGGGGTGGAGGCCCTGAAGGAGCTCGCAGCGGAAGCTCCGGTCGCAGTGTTCCTCCTGCGGGCTAGCAGAATGCCCCTGAGTTTGGCCGCGTAGCCGAGGTTCGCTGTCAACGATTGGCAGTCGTAGTGGGCGAATGCCCGCCTCCTGTGCCTCTCTTCAACATCCGCAGACACCACCGGGCTGGTGCAAGTCTCCTCCATGGCTCTTGGCGGTTTCGCGCCCCACAGTCTGTTCAATTTCAGCCGCAATTTCGGGCTAGACCCACCGGTAGGCCCGCAGACCTCGTCGGCGTCTATCGTCTGTCCATCTGGTACACGTCTCAAGTAGTCCACGCCGACGGAGTTTCGCTGATCCGATGAAGACGGTCTCAGCTCCTGCAGCATCGCGAACAGGTTCTCGCCGACCGTCACGGACTGGGCCACTGCGTCGATACTGCCTGCAGAACAACAAAAAAAAACCAATTTTTATTTTGCACAAAGATCCGCATAATTATTAACCTTCAATTACTCGCACTCCATTTTCTACATAAAATTTTGATTCGATAAAATAACTATTTCAATGCAAAATAGATATTTGCTAGTGCAGACGGCACCTCTGTATGAAACGGTAAATTTAATGTTTCGAGATTCTAAGTACTGTGTGCGAGTAATTAAAAGTTAAAAATCCCAGTAACAGTTCTGGAAGGACCTTTCACTAGTGTCAGAACCGAGAGTAGCTTTGCTAGCCCGTTTAGAGCTGAACGTTTGGAAATCATCGGAACAATTAAAAAAAAAATGAATTCTGAGAACCGCGCGTCCCATATATGGTACAGTGGGCTCATGTATATTCAAAAGTTGTGCGGGCGCGTCGGTAAATTTTTTTAATGATGTGTACCGTACGAACGGTTGGTCCAAATGGGCGAAGTAAATTGCACGGTAACATGAATGAAAGCTTAGGAAATAATCAAACGTTGGCAGCACGATAATTGGCCTAGTTGTGCTGTAGGATCGTGTACTGTGGCGTCGTTTGCGCGTTTCACTTACCGTGCGATCCATACTCCCTTCTCAGGGGTGCTTCTGCCACTCGTGATCCAGGATCAGGACTGTGCGGAAGTTCCAGGCTGGAGTTGGACCTGTGAAGGGCCAGTCCGCGACCTACGCGGCTGCTCGGCCCGCCGCTGGCGCCACTGTGTATCGGCAGGCTCGCGATCATCTCTTCATTCTGAAACGGAAATCAGAAAACACCTTTATTGGCTGATTCTCCTGCGGAGCGCTGTAGCCCCGGCCGGAGCAACGAGGCCACGCCCACTACCAGAGTACTAGACATCGGATTTAATGCGTTTATGACGAAAATGAATAGGTGTCATTTAAAACATTAGATGAATTCAAAAATACTTTTATATTCTTTTATATTCTATTAAAAAATTCAAAAATTTTTATTTTGCAGAAAGGGAAAAATTAAATGGGTTTCAGGCATTCCACCCAGCTTCGATGAAAACAAACGAAGCCATGCCTCGGAACACGGTGCACAGAGAGAAAAGAAAATTGATATCCTTTCTTCTATCTTTCTCCCTCTGACGTCACGTGTTCAGAACATTGCCCCCGGGGCAATTCCAGTGCTCCCAGGGCAAAGAGCGTGTGTCGTCGAAACTGTACAGTGTCTATGTAGTCAGCGGCTAGACTAATCGCTCGCACAGACACGCCGACACATGGCCGCGAAGTAGGGCATCTAATTAGAATCGCGCAGCCCTTCCCAGTCAAATATACAGGCTGGCCCATACAAAGATAACCAGAAAAACATCCCCGCAACTTGCAATAATACAAACAATACTTTGTCTGCGATTTATTAAAAATGTATTACATTATTCAATTTGTTTATACTTGGCAAATGACTAATGGTAGAATGGACATATTTCAGGTCGGTTTCGAGTGGACCACCCGGTATGTTATCATCGTTCACGATCACACCTACGCTCGCAGCGCGGGTCCCCGGGGCTTTGGCAGCCCGCCGCTTGTTCATTCATTTGACAGAGTGACTCACTGCGTCGCGACGCCGACGACGCGACGCTCTCGCTTACCCCGCACGCGCGCTCGTCCGACCAGAGTCGGAACACTGTTGTTTTCGCGGTTTTAGCCAGTCCACTCGGCGGCCGATGTCTTCCGCGAGCACGCACGGCTCTCGAGGAACACGGCCTCTCCCAATTAACTCGGCCGCGATCCAGCTCGCGAAACACGAAGCGTTTATTGTTGTTTGAAACGCGATACGCGTGCCGAGGCGCGCGTACTCTCGCCTGGACGACGAAACCGGGACAGGCGCTACGCACCTGCCTGCCTTACCTGACTGCCTTTGCGATTCACCGAGCGGCACTTAAGCGACCCTCACATCGCCTGGTCCTGCGCCTCAAATCACAGAATCGCGAGAATTTCTACTGCTATAGCAAAGAACAAGCTATAACAAGAGCTTGTGGTCGAAGAGTATCTAGAGAGAAGATAAATGGGGACACTGAACACAGAAATGTTGAGTAAAAAGTGAAAATCCAGGCCCTCCGTCTGAAATCTTGAATTTTCGAACGTAAGGATACCAATTTTTGCGAAAATCGCACGAAATGATGAATTTTATCGTACACGTGATCGCGCCACATCTCGTGGGCGGAGCCGAGCGAGAGTACTGGCCGCCAGACACCGGAAGGCGGGGCTACAACGCGACGCTAACGAGGAGAACTGAGATCGTGGAATAATCGACGGGAAATCAGCGTTCAGTTTTATGTCGGCCGATAACATCGAGCGAGTGCAACGATGACTACCACTGCTCGGCGTGGATCGGCCTTTAACGTTGTACCGTTGCCCGATCCTCGAAATGTGCCCGGTGAATGGGCGATTCCATTGTTAACTGGGAACCGGTATTCGAGCCGGGTTCCGAGATTAATTAGCAGTCCGCGTAATCCAGCCGCGTGGTTCCAGTGGGAAACGATTGAGGTTTTGTAAATAAGCGATTAAAGGCGATTTTCTACGTTCGATGCTAATTTTCTTCATTTTTGCAGTCGAGGACGCAGACTGGTAGAAATGTCGAGCGTGTCGCGTATTTTCGGCGCCGACGAGCCTCGAATGCCGAGCCGGCGAAGATGGACGATCGGAAGGATCCAACAACGAAGGTATTTGGCACGATCGACGGCTCACCATGCCCACGGGACCCCGTTGCATTCCACGCGTTCCACGCGTCACTTTGCAGCTTCTACGCGACGAGGACGACACGACTCCTCGGCTGCTGCTGGGCCATTCGTTCCATTAGTCACTTATCCTCCGCGAATTTACCAAATGAACCCTGCCTAACCCTGGGGTTACCGACACCAATCGTTGTTGCAGAGTTTATGCTCGCGTTCTGAGTGGTCAGATAAACGTTCATTCTTAATAATTTTATATACAGCAGTTGCATCGTGTTATAATATAGAATATAATGAAGTATTATATTATATTAAGAGTCTAATATATTAAATAATGCATAATTTATTAAATGCTGCAACTGCATCGCATTATAACACGATAAAGTATTAAAATATATTAAGAGTTTAATACATTAAATACTGCACAACTTCACAAGAAACGCCAGGAAAGAAGTAAAATCCTTCGAGAACACTGTGCAAGTGTTTTCCTCGCCACATCACAGCCAGGAGCTCCGTGTCTAACGACTGCTGTCTGTTTCAGGGAAGAAGAGGAAGAGCACCAGCCCGCAGGAGGAACCGATAAGAAGAAGAAGACATTGTCCACGGCGTTCCTCAGATTTTTCTTAATAACGGTGCGCGTCCTCGCGCTTACACCGTCGATTTACGTAACGACCAGCGGACCGTTCGCGAGCAGGAAATCCGGGCTAATTAACGAATCCAATTAAAGCGTTCGCTCGATCGCCGAGACGTTCGATAAAGCTCGAGGTTTCGTCGCGGAACACTGTCAGCTGAATCGCCATGTGATTCTACCATGGCGAAAGGTAAAGCTGATCATTCCAATCGCCGATGCGTTCTCACGGAATGCGAACAGTTCCTTTTGTAAACGGGAATACTTTATTCTAGAAGAAAAAGCAGAGCTGACCGCGGCTGTAAAGAAGCAGTCCAGTTACGACAGTCATCAACGGATGCTACGACTCTTGCATTCACTTCGGGAAGATAACAGGCCACCCTCGAAGTACCGAGAAGCTTTCAGTGTCCCGATAAGTGGTCGCCGCACGCCAACGCGACGCAAGGTAAAGTTATGAAATCAGAATTCCTTCAGGATCTTCGAAGAAAGAAAGTTCCGCAGTCGAATCATCAGATACAAGGATCACGGTGGTATCTCCTAAGCGCGTCTGGACGCAGCGTTTTACGATCCTGTGACCTCTTATACTCTATTCGCGCGTCTGGACACACAGCAGGAAGTTACGAGAAATGGATTATGGATCGCAAAACGCGCTTAGGAGATCCAACCTTTAAAAGGAAGCTAGCCCGGCTTCTTTTAAGAAATAGGGTTCTCTACTTTTCACCATTGGAGTGACTCCCGTCGAGACGATCACTGCCAAAAAGCGACAATGTCGGTAATTTTTCGCGCAAGGTCGAGAGGATGGCACCGCGGTCGGGAACACCTTGGATGCCCAGAGGGGGACACGTTTTCTCGCGAACATTCTTCGGTGTCCAGTGTATCGGGTTCTCCGATCCCCGATCGGCGAGCGTGTCGTCGCGTAGCTCCGGGCCCTCTGCTAACTCGCACGACGACTTTTCCAATAGGTTCCCGGTCGCGTATTGTGGGAACGCTCGAGGTGCGTGCAACCGCAGACCCATCGTCCCCTCTCTCTTTCTACTTGGAGCCGACAGAGAGTCGGCAGATGGATCCATCAACGGTCGTACGCCACGGAATCGGTACACGGCTTTCGAAATGTTCTGGTCTAGCCGCGAACACATCGTGCGAACGTTGCGCGAGCAGAAAATCGAGGATTCGCGGAGATCTGCTTCGATAAGTTTCACGGATGGCCTGGTGCAAGCGTGTGGGTCGCCGTTGTTCGCCGTTGGACTGTCTTTTGTTCGCCAGCGTTCGAAACACTGTATTCCTCTCAGAGCCGTTCTGTCCGCGTGACATCAATCAACTTCGTTTCTAATTCAATTCCCAGCACTCAAAATAATTAGAACATCGTGTACTCGCGCAGATTTTGTGAATTTATGAAAAGGGAAAAGGGCCCCGCCCACTCACGGTCGGCCGAAGCCAGGCTCCACGCGGTAGGCGTGGCCGCGTGGCGTTCTCGCTCTCGAATAGAACTGGTACGCTGCCCCAGGGGGCAATCGGTGCCCGTGGACTAGATCACGTTGCCCGCGATTTCACACCGTCCGCATGGACGATGGAACGCGTTCGTACAACGCGGAACGCTGTAGAACACCGATCATCCGAACTAGTTATGTAAATGCCTTTGCATTCTCGACGCGATCTACGAGCGTATCGCGGCGTTGTTGCGCGTCGATTCTTTCCACGTCCTCTTCTTTCTCGCATTCCTCGCGTCAGCGCTATTCTTTCAGCAATACGCGCTGAGAAAAATCTTTGACGCGGCCCGGATTTTCACCGCGAACGTGGAATTCCCGGTCGTTCTTGGATCTGTTTGATCGCGATGGAAAATCGATATCTTTCATTACTAGTTTTATTTCAATTGCACGGCGGATTGTTGAAGACGCGTCTCCGCCGCCGCGATATCTTCCAGCACGTTGGTTCGCGCGTCGGAAAATGCTAATTACCATCGCGGAGTTGTAAGAATATTTAACCAAGCTACGCGCGCGCGATGATGGTGTTTCTCTCCTCTGGGAACTGAGCGCGCGACGAACAATTCCTTTTTGCCGCGGCGATTACCATTCAGCGAGTTTTCCGGCGCCGCGTGGTAGGGAGCACAGCGCGGATTTTTTCTCTTTTTTTTCGCGGGAATCCCTCGAGCGTGAACCCGTTGCCATATAAAGCCACACAGCCGCAGATAGAGAATATTATTTCGCCCCTTTCTGGGATCGTAAACGAGGCTCGCCTCGTGCAAAAGAGATCGTAATAGCATCGAACGGAGCATTTATCGTGGTAAAAATTCCGGCGCGTTCTTTTTTCTTTCTCTCCCTCTCCACTGGCTTCCGTTGATCGTGGCCACGATCCACGGGTCCCACTCTACCTTCTACGCAACGAACGCACGATTATCTTTTAATTGCGCGAATTCACCGGCGAAAAGAAAGTCCCGCGAACCAGATCGCGAGCTAGCGTTTCCTGTTACCCGAGCCCCGAGGCTTTTCCCGCCGCCGTGGAAAATCGTTCACCGACTTTATGACTGGTAAAGACACCGTTCCTCCTCGTTAACATGTTTTATAAATCGGCGAGACGCTGACGAGCTGCGAACGCTAGTTTTTCGTCGACGGCGACGCCCCCTGGGCGGAGCTAGTGCGCGGTGGTGGGGATAGAACCAGACAATAATGGGGAAATCGTTCAAAAAACATCGGCAAAAGACAATTCTCCCTCGTCAACGCGGCTCAGAATAGGGAACTCTATTTTCCGTCATTAGCGACGCCTCGTGGGCGGAGACACGATAAAATGGGAGGAGTAAGAACGCCTACTAGGGAGTTGATCACTAAATATTAACTTCAACTGCTAGGGGTTAACAAGAGAAGGGGTTAACAACAAACGCAAGGCATCTTGAACAACAAGCTGCACCCTTCGGTAGCTAAGTTCACCGTCGTATTCTCTACGCTCCTGGGAACCGAGCGGTCATTGTCGATTGTTGTCGACCCCGCTTCGCTCATAATCGGCCACGTAAATAATTGCTGGGCAATTAGGCGAGTCGACGATACAACTTCGAAAGGCTGAGGAGACCACGTTCGACAAGGGAAAACTGCTTGGTCGAAGGCGGAGGCAGGGATCTGCTTTTGCTTGCACGATGGAGGTCCGACGTATCTCCAGCCGCGCGAATCGTCTTCTCTTTTTTGCGAGGTTCGAACACGCTTGCTATCCTCTGCAGGAGGAAGAGGAGAAAAGGAGACAGCGGGACACGGAGAGTAGTATAGCTACCGTGCGCGCATGGTAGCCACATGTTGCTGCTGTGAATTCGCGCACGAGGATCGTTAAGTCGAGGGAAAAGGGCTGTCTCACGCGGCGCGGATGCGAAATATTGGCGCCGAGCTACGCTGGCAAGGTAGTCCGACCACGATCAATTCTATCGGCGATATTATTACCGGCGATAAGCGTCGCCTTGGCAGCTTCGCGGCTCGCCAATTTATTGCCGCGATCCGGTACCGCGATCAGGCTGAAATATCATTTCGAACGGGCAGCGGTAAACACTCGATCTTCAGTCAACACCGAGCACGATTCTCTACCTGCACGAGCAAAAATCGTCTGGATCGGCGAAAGCTATTTAATCCTCGATTGCTAATATCAGATGATTGTAAAAGAAATTATATACATTATATTCTACAATTAGAACTTTTCTACATTTAGAAAAGAATGGTGACTATACATATAATTGATTAATCTCTTGCAGTACCATTTTCTTTACAATTACAGTGATTAAAACATCTTTATCCGCAACGTCTTTATCCCCGCGTAACATTCATATTTGTTAGACTTTGTTTAAATCTTCATGACGACTCTGACTCGTTAAAATACAGCAAGGGATTAGTAAAGCTGTATTCTTTAGAATTCTTTAGAATTTAACCATTAAATTTTATTTTCAAATCGGGCACGAATTTATGCAATCATCTAATATTATCGATAACATCGAATTTAATCAATTCAGAAAATCATCAGATTCTTCAGAGCTCGATTTTGAGACAGATTGCTCCGCGGGGCATTGTAGGCGGGGCCTGCGGGTCGTTGACCACGCCCACGGGGGATATTGTCGTCTACTCAGATGCTAGTCTAGACGCAACGCAGTTAATAATTAATTGATCATCTGGATCGGTTAGAAAAATATATTTATGAAGAAGAGAGAGGAGAGACGAGGAAAATCGCTCGCTCGGCTGTCGTATACTGGTAAGCTTTCAGGAATGTGTTCCCTCAAATTGGGACAATTGAAGAGGAATGCGGGTCCCGGCCGACTGGCCAGTTGGATGGGATAGACGATCAGCCGAGTAGAGAGTCGGCCAGCATCGAGAGACTCTTTCTTTTCCATCCTCCAGACGTCCTACGGGCATGCACCATACCTAAACGTTTACCCATCCGCACAGTCGAGTCCCATGGTGATCCCGACGCACCGGGACGTTCTCGGGTTTATTAAAATTGTTTAAAAGGGAAACGATTCTTTATGCAACTCTTTCTAGATTTCTCGAAATCTTAAAAATGGTTGGTTTTGAAAATGTATACTAATTTCGGCATATTGAAATCATTAACACTACCAAATCAGTAAACATTGCTGGGTTCTGATCTCTCCTTTTGCAATTAGTGAAATTATGAAAATACTATCAGAATATTTTGAGCTTCTCCATCGAAACCCTTATTATAATAAAAATTGTACGGGATCTAAATAAAAATAATCTCATCATTATAAAGCAATATCATAATAAAAATTTTACAAGATCTCAATAAATGCAATCTTGACATTATAAAGCAATATTATAATCAAAATTGTACAATTTGAAAAGAGAGATCGATTTGTGCGCCAGCAGAAAAATTCCAGCGCGCAATAAATCGAATTCGAGTTCACAGAAAATCTTCGAAAAACATCCAAATTTCGAACGATCATCATACCTGTTCGGAGCTCGAGAAACTCCGTCGTCTACGCGCTGTTCTCAAAGGTGTTTCTCCGAGAGATTTCCTAGTTTCCTTCAGTCTCGCACATTTATTCCTGTGTTTCCGCGGGGACGGTGTAAGACGTTTCACAACGTCCAGAAGATCACCGACGATTTTCATCGACATCGATACTCGCAGACTCGATATTCGCGGACTCGACATTCGCGGGTTCGCTGTTCGCACGACACTATGCAAGCTCCGTCACTCTCTGACTGATCGAGATCGAGACACGGCGGCAAACAAGAGAACATCTACCGGTTGACAATAGCGAAATTGCGAACGAGCTGGTAGCCGGTACGTGCCTGTTCCGACACGTTTCCAGCCAGCTACCCTAACAGGGATGTATGCGAACTACCCGTTCCTCCGCGTCGAGGAGGAAGATGAAGAACGTGTGATCGGATCTATTGTGGATAGGCACGAGATGCTTGCTTATCTCCGGAGAAGTTCACTGATAATTTTAGAATCTCCGTACGAAATCGTCATTCTTCATTTTATGTAAATTTCATTTTTTATCAATAATCTTCTTAGAGCCTTCGTCTTTCCTCAGTGGTTGTTATTCTAGAAAAACGACTTTTAAATTGGTTTAGGGTTTAGGTACTTTATCGGAAGTAAACTGTGGATTTTTATTCAAAATAAAAATTAATTTCAAGATACAGAGCCCATATAGACAGATCCATCCGCTTAACAATTTTAATAGCAATGATAGAACATGTTTAAATATTTCAAATGTTTTCTCACTACGTACTCACGCTATAGAAATGTTTTTTAAAACACGATCGGTGTCTCAGAACCTATCGTTCAAGAACAGAAGAATGATTGGACGAATTTTTTACTAGAAAAATATCCAGAATCTTTCCTAGAGCCGCCTAATGCACGATCGTGAATAACACCGTTGTGCGGCCGAGTAAGATCCGATCGATTTTCTCGACAGTCGTGCGATTCAAGAGGAATCGGAGCTGGCGGGTCTCGTTCCATCGGTAAATATTTAATAGACAGCACAGCGATAAGCCGTGATCATTTCTCGATCCGGTCGACGTTTATCGCTTGAACCCTTTCGACGAAGGCAGCGATCGTTCACAACATACGTCTATCATTTAACAATTGGGTGCAGAAATTCTTCTAATGGTCGCTAGACTGCAAATATTATGCGTGACAAAACTTGAAAACGGACTAAAAGAATTTAACCGTACCTCTAAAGCGAATGAAACAAGAAAGAAATTTGTATTTGGCTCCTGATTGTTGCATTTCATGCACACAATTTTTCTTTTAAGGTAAAGATTTATTAGTAGACTACGGATCTTTATGCATTTATAGCAAAATTGAGTGGATGAGATCCAAAATTGTTGGAAAATTTAGAAAATTGATGATTTCAATATTTTGATGTCAATATATGATTTCTCATTAAAATTATTAAGGGAGGAATAAATCAGAATAACTTTTTTATGAATGGACCAAACGATTTCAATTTCTTTGTAAGGCTAGAAGAATTAGTTTAGTAAATTACGTCTGATAGACATGTTGAAAAAATGCATTTGGTCGGAATTGTGAAAAGCAATAGTAAAACTTGATTTTTACAGGCCAATAACGAAAGTTTAAAGGGTGTGTTTGGTGAACTTGCAAAAAAATGTTCCAAACAAAAGTTGTGCATTTTTTTACGTAGAATATGATTCCAAAATAAAAAATATGGGTTTATGATAAAAAAAAAGACAAAATGACCTTGAAATAACCTTGAAAACGTCTACGCATTAAAAATCTAATAGTGCCATTTGACTCCCCATTCGAAACACTAAAGAACATGTGTGAGTTTGTTTTTTCTAAATCACATATCTTCGAGATTTTTTACCCTGTATAATTTCTCCTCTATTAAAATCATTAAGGGAAGAAGAATAACATTCAATTTAGTTTCGATTTCTTGCAATCGATGCAGATAATTTTTATTTTGCATAAAGATCCGCATATTCATTACTGTTTACGAATTAACCCTCGAACTCCTGCTCGACGATGTTTTCGAGCCGCAAAGCAGAAGGTTCGCCAGTGTCTCCAGTTTCCCGAGCTCCTGGGAGATCGAGATCCTAAGCCAACTCGACGATTCACCTCCTGCCACGTTCCACGGACCGAAACGAGGCCGGAGAACGATAACGTTAATGGAATTCCGAACGCGTCCCCTCGCCATAATCCGAAGCCTCGTTTTTCGTAATCGATTCGTCGCGTATGCACCCGCATGCACTCGTCGCGGTTTCCCTCCGCCGCGACAAAACGAAACCAAACGCTCCGATTTCTGCGGGAAACCAGCCCCCAGCGATTTCTTCAGCTGCGTCCACACTGGAGCGACATCCAACTTTTCATCGCTTCTCCTTTTTTCACAAAATAAATTACCAGAAATTGAAAATGTATCATAGTAGGTTTCTGCGTTGAATGCTAATTTTTCAAAGCCTCTGGCAATTTCTATCTGGAGTCAAAAACGGCTGCAATACGAGTTCTTTTAACTGAGGTACTCGTTCTAGAAAAAGGTTCGTTGAATTTCTCTGAAAAAATTCCCAACACTTTCGGGCCACAGAATTATCTATGAAAATTTACAAGATTGAGAAGTAGATATTTCTGATGCTTTCTGTCGCATTTCCAAAGGGAATTTATTTCGAAGGATTTTCATTCGTCAAATGTCTTCTTTCCAGTTCGAGCAAGTTTGCTGCGATTTTCCCCAAGCTTTCACGATCACTGAGACGACGATGGAGGCGTCGGATTCTCTCGATCAGGAACGAGGCCCAAATCTTTAGGGGGTCCCTCCGCATCCCTGTTTATCATTCACCCGAGCGTAGATACGATTAGGTCACGTGTGTAAAACGCTTGTTACGCAAGACCGAGGTATCGGGTCAACGACTTCCTTTTTCTCCGGGTTCGACCAGGAGACGAGAAACGGAGCAATTAAACGGAGACGTACTCGTGACGAAGATTGCAAACAGAATCTATTAAATAATCGATAATTTTCTCTAGAGCGGAGTCAAATTCCATTTACTTAAAATTTGTTCATCTAAGAAATCATGAACAAATTCTGATCACTGTAAAATAAATCGGTTAGATGTCTTGTAAATGACGATCGTGACGTTGCAGGAGGCTCGATCACGTGGCCACTTCACAGCCGAAAACGTTCCTTCCTCGAGTATCTTGGAAGAGGAAGTCGGCTCGAGAGGGCTGTCGAAAATGGAGAGGGCGGAGATAACGAATGAACAGCGCCTTGTTCCTTATCTGTTCGCGTTTCCCGAATTTGACGGTCAAAATATCGAGATAGATCGCGGCGCAAACATCGACAGGTCCTGAGCCGGAACTCCGCAGATTATCGCGGCAGATTGTCGGCACAGGTGCTCCATGATCGCGAAAACAAAATTTGGATTGAGTTGTCTTGCTAAAATGATCAGAATCAGAGTCGCCAGAGGGGTGGCTCTATTTATCTAGATTTTGTGCAATTTTTAGAACAATATGTGCTTGGATAAAGAAATTTATCGAATCACAATTTCCATGGAAGCAACTTATTAGTAGACTGCGGATCTTTATGCAAAATAAAAATGTTTTGCATTGATTGTAGAAAGCAGGAAAAACATACAAATTGATTTCGTCCCTTAACGACTTTGTTATATTAAAAGCAACAATACAACATTCTCGAATTTTTTTAATCTTTTACTGTTTCAATCAATTTCTTTATAAACGCATAAAGATCCGCAGTCTATTTGTTAGATTATTGAAGGATAGAAAATTTAATTTGGCTGTTGTTCCTTGAGGCTCAGACAATTTTCATTTTGCACAAAACACGTTGAAGAAGGCTAAACTTTCTTCAGTATCCAGAAGGGTGGGTTGAGGATTTTTCAACTAGAGAAACGAGCCGCTAATGATCGATAAGATTTCGATAATTGGTCGATGGGGATCGCAGCCGAGGTAACTCGCGTGCTAGCGAACGGCAGACTGGAAGGCAGAGACAAAAGGCGTCGAAATCGACGCAGCATCTGTTGCCGGGGCCTTTTTGTGAAGAGGAAGAAAGGGGGTACGCCGGGGGATCGACATATGCTCTCCCGTTCGCAGTTGTTTGATTAACAAGCGCGCTTATGCTAATCGCGGCGGAGTGTTAATCGTTGGCTCGGCCGGAACGGTAAAGGGAATTTGTCGGGCTAGAATCAGTCGCGTCGGAGCGGACTCGCAAGATAAGCGAGATCCCGGATAAAAGATACGGAGGTAACGCGAGCAGCTCATCCAACAACGATACGCGATAACACACTTCCGCCGAGAAACGTCCTCGGCTATTGTCGCGCTTCAGATTAGCCGTGCATCGTTCCTCGTTCAGACGAGAATCACGCCCGGTTTCTAATTAATCCATAACAGCCCGAGGAGCCTCCCACGCGCGGCCTAACTGTTCTTTCGAAACGGTGAAGCGCCCGCGCTGAAAGCTCCGTGAGAATTCGTCGTTCGGAATTTTCAACCATTTGGAAACCACAAAATTTTTAATCATTTGAAAACCACAAAATGGTACAAAATTTAGTTAACCCGTATTATTTCTTACCCCCTCTCTGCCGGGGAAACGCGTCACGTGACCGGCCCGTGGCGTGGGGAAAGAGCGTCGGTAGAGTGGGGAGAAAAGTTTTAATTTGGTGACTCTAATTACAGTAGAACCTCGCCGCAATCCCCACCACGGGCTCCCGAATTTTCTAATAATTCCTGGTGGGGCTCGCCGATGTGCAACGAGCGAGGTTCTACTGTACTCCATCCTGAACATCAAGTATCAAGTTTTTCTGAAATGGTAAGCTGAATAATAAGCTAATCACGGCCCATTTCCGAGTCTTTGGATGACGAAGCTCGGAGCTTGGAGGGCGTTTATTTCGAGAAAAGATTAAGAGTCCGGCTGTACCCGTGCCCGTACCCGAGCCCGTATCGGCGACCCTGTTTGTTCGCGGCCGCGACTCGGTTACGCAGTTTTTAACGATCCAACTATAAATACTTTCGGACTCGAGCACCATGCTCGCTCCAACGACGCGAGATCCCGTACAGAAACCCTCGCTGATGGTTCCATAGTTGTCACTATCAATTTATTAAACGGGGCCGAGCGCATTACTCACGAAAAATGTCGAACGCGCCCAACTGTGGTGATCGACGTGGCTGAGTCAGATTGACATACGTCGACGGTGCAGCGAAGTATCATAGTAATGAAATAATACAAAATTTGGACATCCGACAGAAGATGCAAGACTGATTCGGAGAGAACGTGGATGTCGGATCGACAGGTCTTCAGCTGGTAGAAGCTAGTCAACGTGGTTTGACTCGGTCGGACCGATTTCGGGGAGCAACGAGGTAGACATTGTGTTCTGGTTGTAAAAGTTGGAAAACGAAGACTGACACAGCCGACTCCATTATTACGGAGACCGTGAGACTCAAGGTTCACTTGTGCACCCACGGCAGGCTTCCCCTGAACGATTTTCTTTTCTCGCGTCACGTTCCTCGAATGGAGGAGCCGAAGAAGCCCGTGCAATTTTCGAAGACACTAGGTCTTGTAGTCACTGGAAATCCTCTGATGATACTAAATTGAGTCTCTGAGGAGCTAGGCTTGATATAGCTGAATAGATACGATACTCCTAGACCTTACACCCCCTAAAAATTTTCAGGGACCCACAGCTTTACTTTATTTCTTCTACAAATCTTCTACATCCCGTAGAAACAATCTAGCTCTGAAGATATTCAACTCTGCAATCCTGAATCTTCACAAACCCTAGTCCATCCCCTAAAGATCCATCTGTAATTCCAGGAAGCTTGCTACCAAATTGTAGTACACTGAACATGTTGCTTATGGCTGTAACTAGCTTATCTATCTGCGCGGAGATTGCGATGAGTAGGCGTGGCCTGGTTGCTCTCGATTTCGACGGAGTCGGGCCAGTGTCCCACAGGGCAATCCTCGCGCACCGCGCAGAAGAAGAAGAAGGGGAAGATACTCGACAAGGATCGTCGGATCGGTTTCCCTGGTCGCGACGAAACGAAACAGCGGCGACGCATTCGATCGTTGACCCTTTCGCGATGGGATCGAGGATCGCTCGGAGAAGAGTTGGCAGCCGTCCACGGCAACGAGACGAGTCGAGCCGAGCTGAGCCGGGAGCAGCAGAGTGCACCGAGTATGTTACTCGACTGTGAACACTGCTACGGTCGGTCGTTACCCTCGTTTCGCCGGTTGATCATTTTTTCTCTCCGTGTGCCATGCTCGTGGAAACCACCATGTGCATCTTCCGGCATACGTGACTCCATGCGCTCGCGCGCGTGTCCCTGCTCTGGCGAACCAGTTTCCAAACACAGAGATACACGCCGATAAGATCGCTTACGGTAAACGATGAATGAACGTCCAGAGAGATTCGACCGCTTTTCTGCGTGTACACGACCGCCATTTGCGAATCGGCCGAGGCGAATGTCGGTGAACCGGGACAAACACGGTGCCCGGCGGCGACGGGAAACGACGGCCAACGGATACGATTAAATCCAAGAGAAAATAAATGGAAAGCACCGGCGATGCGCTCCCTCCTCTCTCAATCTCTCTCTCTTCTTCTTCTTCGTTCCTCAGCTCCTCTTCATTCCCCTCGACGAACGCAGAGGAGGGTTTACTGGCTCCCGCTGGGAACTAAGATGCCCTCCTCGCCGTGCAACCAACCAACGTTGAGCCTCGTTTCGACGCCGTTCAAGTTATTTTGATATCGTTCCTCGTCCGATCGGAACCATCCCATCCGGCACTCTTCCTTCCTCCTTCTCTCTGTTTTCCTTTCGACGCAATCGCCCGATCTCGCGACCTCTTCTATGCTAATGAGCCCTCTCCGACCACGGGGATCTCGAAAAACCGACAGTCCACAATTTCTTGTCTAACCTTCACCGATCCATTTGTCACATTCTTCTGATTAAAACGAGTCCAAACACGACACCATTAGTATCATAATCACCAGTTTTATACACGGTACTAGTTCAGACAGACATGCTTCAACGGTCAGTTCGGATAACGGAGGTTCTGCTTCGAACCGTGTCGTGTTTGGGATCATTTTATTAACTAATAGTTTTTTATTAACATTGCAGACTTTGAAAAAATTTGAAATAATTCTGGCTTGCCTATTCAAATCTCTGATCTAACATGTTCAAACCTTTTTGCATTAAAAATGTGCATTTCACGGCGAGGATGAAAGACGAGGCGACACATCCTCCGTGAAATGGAGGAACCTGTTCAAATCGAAGAAATTGATTTTTTCGTTCGAGCCACTTGTGGCGGCGTGCACTCGTCGCTCCCCAGGAAGATCGGAGGATCCTTTGTGTTGCCCGGAGAAAGGGAGTCGAGGGCTACGGCCCTGAGCACCGGAAGTCCTGTCCCTTGCCCCGCACGTCCCTCCTCGGTCTCTTCTCTTCTCTTCTACCTATCGCACGTAACCCTCGCTTAATCGACGGTGCATCCAGTCGGTTCGATTTTCGTTTCGAGCCAAGATTTCCATACAAAAACACGCCGGAAACAAAAGATCCACGACCGCTATAATTAGAGAAAAAGAGACGCTCGAGGATAGGCCTCGGGTCCCGTGATGTGTCGGCGCTTTTCAACCGCAATTGATGCTGGGAAATTACACACGCACACATGTATGTACACACATTCATCGCTTATCGAACAATTCCTGGAATTCTGTTGCTCCTTTCGGATTTATTTCCTCCGTTTCCACATCTTCCCTGCCCGGGTCAATTTTGATTCGAGGAGCAAAATCGTTATTCAATTATTCAGTTTCCTGGCGAATTAATTAAAATATTGCTGTACCATTATTCAAAATATTATCTACATTATTAAATATGTTGCGATCTAATCAATCACATATTATATCAATTTCATATAATCAGAGGATTATTCCAGGTCGGAAGAAATTAAT
The DNA here is from genome assembly GCA_028455795.1 of Lasioglossum marginatum. NCBI lineage: Eukaryota > Metazoa > Arthropoda > Insecta > Hymenoptera > Halictidae > Lasioglossum > Lasioglossum marginatum. The sequence goes on from CM052268.1 coordinate 6,699,103, forward strand.
TTTCGAGTTAAACTAGCTCCGAGTGCAAAGGGTCATTATATTAATAAAATCAAGAAAGAAATAAACTTTCATTTGCTTTTCATGTCTCGCAATTAATGCAGACAATTACTTTGTAAAAGGATCCAGAGTTGCACGATGGTCCACTGAGGATTAAAATATGTCCCACAGGACGGTAAAAAAAAATGGAAACCGTGGCCAGATAAATAACTTTATGATTATTCCTGTCTCGCATCTTCTCACGCACAGCGAATTGCGACGCAGGGCTTCGGAGGTCTTCCTTTCCCATGGGACGAGCAGGAAGAACGGACCACGGATCACGGCCATTCGATACGAGATCCTCGAGAATTTCGGAGCGTAAGATTTCACGAGTGTGCGAGCTCGCGCGATTTACGGAGTCAGTGGCTCGCGTTTCCGCGGGTCCGAATCCTGCAGGAAACGAAAGACAGGATGATCAGACCGGAGAGATTCTCGATCGACGAGCAACACAGTCCCGGAAAAAATCGAGGAAGAATGTGTGTGGATGGTTGTTGTGCAAGGAAAACGACTTCGAAGGCGTTCCGGTGGCAACGTTCCCGCTCGTTCGTTATCGGCTCGCAACGATCTTCCGGAGCACCGCTGGAACGACGAAAGGTTCGACGTAACGATTCGTGTCCGGTGCTACTCGACGCAATAAAGATCGCATAACATCCTCCGTTTCGTGCAATTTGTAGCAAGGCACGCCGCGGCTTTCGGAATCTTTCCGATCGGCTAGCCCGCTCCACAATATCGTCGCGACTCGCTGAGCCTTCCCGACTTTCTACCCGATCGTTACCGAAATCGATCGGCCACTTTTACAATCGCGGAATTCCCGACACTTCCGGTTTCGTTCTCGGAATTCTCGGTTACACGCGCCCCACCATACTTTCCATCCCCGTACACGAGCCGGTGCAATCGTATCATTATAAAACTATTACCAACGCATCCGCAACAATTTTCCGACTAAAAAGAGCCCAAACACGATACAGTTCTGCTATCTAAGGCTGCATATCCATGCAGAACACGATTTACTGTAAAAATCGGTGAAGATTTTCAAATATTTTTAGCGGATGAGATAAGTTTTTTGCACTATTTCTTTTTGAAACTTTGACTAACATATTCCTGGCAATTTTCTGATTAAAACGAGCACAAACACGACACCATTCGGATCGAGATTGTCCAAACACTCGTGCTCCCGGTTAGTTCGGACAACGGAGGTTCTGCTCAGAACCACGTCGTGTTTGGGCTCATTTTAATCAGAAAAATATCAGGAAACTGTCGGTGAAAGTGTAATAAGTCAATTTTTCATTGTGAGTATAATCCACATTTGGGTGTCGAGATATTACTGTGTTCCTTTCGGCGAAAGAGGGTGCACCTGCACGGCTGGATTGCTGAATCTCTCGAAATAGAGCGGCATTATACCCGCGGCCAGCTGTGCGCGTTTTTCGTAGAGCGCAGCGTTCCGGCGTCTTTCGGCCTGCTCGTTCGGTCACGTACGGAGAGGAACAAAGCGAGACGCGAAATTGTTTTGCCGTTGATTCACCGGCGATCCATCGATTATGGCAGCGGAAACGCAGCCCCTGCGACCCTTCCGCGACGATTCTCTGCTGTCGGCTGGACCCTTTGTCACGATTCTTGTTGTTTTCTGTAGAGGAGGATAGTGAACGCTGTCGTTCCGTGCTTTGGGAATTAATTCCAAGGTAACGATCGAATATAGCGAGCTGAAACTTTGCATGCGTGTTCGCAGAGACTCGAAGCAGCGGCAGAAATTTCGATAACAGATTTCGTTAACAATTGTGGTAGTTATTAACAAAATGGTTTAATAATTTCGAATAAAATGAAATTAGAATGTCGCAGAAATTTGTATTGTTACTCGAACCATGGTGATGGTTCCCTTGAAATTAATTTTCAGATGCAGCACTGGAATAACATTATGGAATAACATCTTTATCGTTGTTGTTGTTAACGTCGAGTAAATACGAGATAATAAGGGTATGAAAATAAGAAGCGTAAGATAATGATGCGTACGGGGAAACCTGAGCGAGAAGTGTCGAGGGACACGGCCATAAAATACAAGTCGATTAACGATAAGATAAAGTGGTTAGAGCTAGAAAAGGGAGAGGAATAAATAACCTTGGGATAGATACAATGGGGAGGGAATAATGAAAATAAATGAGATGCACATGCGAGGTAGAGGCATTAAGAGTGCATATCTAAATTAGAATTGCAGTTCGAGTTGCCGTGGAATTAATGATCTTGCATTTAGCTTACAATGTGTAATATAATAACTGCTATTGAATCGCGCTTCTCGAATAAATCCTTACGATTCAGCGAACAATGGGACACCGGACAAAAGATTATTACATGAAAATAAACAAAATTGCCGATTGTTATAACAGAGAGCTGAAACGTTCGTTTTTGCAGGAAAGCAAGATGCGAAATCTCGGCCGAACGATTGCGAGCAGTATCTGCGACGTCGTCGTACACGATTTATTTTTTCGCCGGTAATTCCTCGCGGAGATAACGATCGAGAGCGACATGGTCGAACGTACTATGCATTGAGTCACGATCGTTCGATATTAATCGCGAGATAACGGAGCGCAATAGCGTAATCGCTCGGAATCAGCGAACAATAACGCGTCCGCAGGTAGCTCTTTGGATCGGAACGATTTTCATGGAACCGGTGAAAGTGGGAAAGGGGTACCGATTACGGGCCTGGCGGTAACGTCAACTATGGAAAGTTGGATTGTTCACGTTTCCACGACCTTCTTTCGCCGTATTCTACAACGATCGACGAGTTTTCTTTTTCGCGAAACATCGCCAAAGATCGATTGCTGCTTTCCAATATTTCTCAATGAAACTCTACCAACATATTCGTGGCATTTTTCTGATTAAAACGAGTCCAAACACGATACATTTTGGAGCAGAACCTCTGTTACCCGAACATGATTATACCCCGCAAACATGATCCGAATGGCGTTGTGTTTGGAGTCGTTTTAATCGGGAAGAAACAACCAACTTTCTGGATTGGACGAATAGGAACACGAGAAGAAAATGATAGAAAGCCGCGATTCCACGAGAAGAACGCATAAGGCGCGTTGGACGGCTCCGTGACCCAGAAAATCGACGCGCGAGGCGAAACAGGCCGCAGTCCGCAGACGTTTCTACGACTTCATCGGTGCGGAGAGATTTCGAGCGACGGATTGGGATCGCCGCGAGCCGGCCGCGATATTGTCGTGACTGTATAGCTTCCCAGCTCCCGCCCAATCCCATCAACACCTAGACAAGGCCGGTCCTGCGCGGAAAAGAACATCGAGTGTGCGTGGCTTCGTGGCCCCTGGCGCGCAGCCGAGTGTCCCAGAGAGCAGACCGTGTAATTTTGAATTGATTTAGTTCACAATTTTCTGAAACGGAGTGGAGGGGATTAAGTGGGCGAGGCTTGTTGGTCCCAGTGCCCCAGAGGGCAAGCTGCGCGCAGTATCGTGGGTGCATGTAGAATCTTGGAGCGATTGCACCGGTGTACCCGGCATACACGCCCGCAGTGCATATGCAATGCGCACGGAGAAAGAGGAGTATTTGTTGTCTGCCGAGAGAGCTCGACACGGCGCGACCAAATGTACCGGGGAAAGGAGTTCGAGGCCCGACGGGGCCAGAAGGGGGCCCGAGATGCCGTTATACTCCGCAGAGTCACTCGGGGCAAGCCTAACCCAACCAAAGAGGTCCCGAGAAGAGAGAGAGGGAGACAGCTGGATTCTTTGTATTTTATCGTCGTTCCTCTTTTTTTCCACGAGGTGACCACCCGAATATGCTACTGACCCAATGCGGGGACTCTGGCCCGCGACTCTGATCCTAGAACGATCAAACCCGACCCCTCTGTGGAAAACAAACATTGGAACGTGAGAACGAGTCCCATCGCCACCGGGCCCAATGGCACTGCGTTCTCTCACCAGCTCGGTCGACGACGATCTGTCCTCGCTAGCTGGGCAAACCTAACTTTTTCGGGCCCATTCTGCCAGAGGAAACTCGGGGACTTTGATGGATGGTTCTTTACGGGGATACTCTAGATTTCGAGGTCGTTATTCATGAATTATTTTCGGGAAAAGTATCGAATCTTTTGCATTGGGATTTTACACACATGTTCACTGGTAGTTGAGGTACGTGTGTGATTTTTTTCAAGTAAAAATAATAAAAATTGGATGAGTTATATTTTTTCTTATCAGAGATGCTTTGAAAAAATGGGTCGACTTTAGAAATTATTTTCAGAAAAAGTACTGAATTTTTTGCATTGGGATTTTACACACGTTCGCTGGTACTTGAGGTACATGTGTGATTTTTTCAAGTAAAAATAATAAAAATTGCATGAGTTATATTTTTTCTTATAAGGGATGCTTTGAAAAACATGGATCAACTTTAGAAATTATTTTCCGAAAAAGTACTGAATCTTTTGCATTGGGATTTTACACACATGTTCGCTGGTATTTAAGGTACATGTGCGATTTTTTTCAAGTTAAAATAATAAAAATTGCACGAGTTTATTTGTTAAGTCCCGAAAGTTCGTTTCGTTTTCAATGAAAACATAAAACATTGACAAACCCACGCTCATGTCTCTCGCATATACTCGTGTTCCTAAACAATACTAAACGGGCACGTTGCGAAAGACACTTCTGGGACAAGCTGATACGTCGAATACATGCCGAATACATCGTTCCAATTCGTTCGAATTCAATTAGGAGTCGGAAAATCGTAAAAGTACAAGGTTCCTCCTCTCAGTTGTACCACTTCACCCAATTCGATTTGGCATCGGAGAACACAGAAGAGCGTACGTGCATAGTGTTCGTCGTAGGCTCTGTCGGGACACTATGCGCCTCCGTAAAAGCGCAAGCAATACGCTCGGTTGCCGTTCGGTTTTCGCAACGAGCCGCCTCGCGAGAAATGCAACCGAACCGCCATGCTGCTTGTCCCTGGAAACGACGAACGTTTTGCGAAACCGAACCAGGCAAACGGATGCGTAACACGCGATTCCGAGCTGTTGCTCTCTCCCGGAATACCGTGATGGGCTCATGATGCCTCCTGGGTCGATCATGCTGATCGAACTCAAGAACAGGTGAAAATAAACAGCACCGAATTAACACTAAACCTATCACTGTCGGTCATACGACCGGTTTTATAAATTTCTTTACCCAAGCACATATTGTAGTAAAAATTGCACAAAATATAAATAAATAGAACCTTGTTATTTTTGTAAGCTAAAACATTTTGATCGTTTTTAGAGCTCGATAGGTTTAGTGTTAACCTAAAATTTCGGGTCGGGTGGGGATCCGAAAATTCGTGATACTCGGACCAGAAATCTAAATCGGGTAGGGTAGTGGCCGAGTCGTTTTCGCAACCCGAAAATTTATACTCTTCTGGTATCCGAATGTCAGATTCTCGAATTCCCGACCCGATTTCTACTTCGAGAACCCGAAATTCCCGACTATTATAAATTTTCAGGTCCTGACCAGAGTCACCTCGAATTTTCGGGATCATCAAAACCAGAGCGGATCCTCACCCCTAATTAATCGTTCTCCGACCTCCCCAGAAAAGTTTCGGACACGACAGCTTGGCGGTAGCGGAGCTTCACACGTCCAGGACGGCGAAGAGGATGTTTTTACAGTTAGCATACAGGCTGCGCCGTAACAGTACCTGTATTCGCGAGGTAGGTGGGCAGGTCTAGCGATTCGTGTAATCGAGCACTCGTTCCGATTCTGCCTCACGATCCACTGTGATCTATGGGATCCTCGAGAACAACCCGGTTTGTCCCTAGAACCCAGACGACGATGCCGCAAGTTTATGGCAGAGGCTATCGGGAGTTCCCTAATCGGTCGCGACCTGCTTTCATTTTTAACTGGCTGGATCACTTATTTTTATAAGCGCTAAAGAGAGCGCGTCGCCGGCAAATAGGGCTGCGGGTAAGGAACGGTTTATTTATACGGCACGTCCGAGCGGGCAGAAACGCGCGGTTTGTTGCTCCCCGTCGTTAACAATTAATATCGCGTCGCTCGTTTTCGAGGGCGAGACACGACAACCACACGAAATGAACATACGAAACAGAAAGGGCTAATCCCCCAAGCGGGCCGGTCGGCCGGGACCCTGACGAACTTCTCCCAGAGGTCAATCAACGCATCCGGCCCTAATTAATTGACTTTCCTAGCATTTAAAGAACCTGTATCCTGCCGATCCGACGCCGCCAATGATCACCACCAATAATTCCATGCCAAGGGTTATCGCCGCAGGAAATAGTCTAGTCGATCGACCATGCTCTCGACTCCGCGCCTAAACAGAAACGAGGAAATGAGTTCACCGGAGAAATCCGATCTGGGCTACCTTCTCTTTTGTCGAGTCGAAGGTTTCCGAACTCCGAAATTTACTCCTGTATTCTTCCGAGAATCTAGCTCCGAGGACTTTCGAGACTGTATTGTCTCCACAGTGTTCAGTTCTTTAAGTTAATATCTCGCGGGTGGGCGAGGTGCGGTGCCCCGGGCTCTGGCGGGGCCAGAGGGCTGTGGCCCGCGGAGCAATCCTCGCCAGAGTCTAGCTCGGGAGCAATGTTGCATGCTATCGTAGGACATCGTCTAGCTCTTCTAGAAGCGTCTGGCAATCCCCGAAGCGACAAGTGGTACTTTTTTAATATGCGTGGCATATCGTTTAATGGCGTGCCTCGCAGCGAGGCAAGAGGGTTCTCGAGGAGGAGGCACCCAGACAAATTCATCTCGCGACAACGACGCGGTTCCGTTTCCTCGAAAAAGTCTACTCGGTTGCACTCGTGGCCCTCGAGAAGAGCAACTCGATCCGTTTACAGTGACGCGGACAAGGGAAACGTTTCGAATACACGCAGATTTCACGAGTCATTCCGGGCCGACTCGGGCACCGATAGAAGCACAGTTGTCTGACAAACAAAACGATCACGGGCTCGACCATATGCTCCGTCCACAATACGGCCTTTCTAGCCATTAGGCCGCTTGAAACTCTATCGCGTCAGCGAGAGGATTAGCTGTATCGACTATTCATACCGCTACTCGTGTCACGCTGCCCTATTCACCACGCTATAGTCCGTTCCTCGAAAGAGCGGATTACAATTACTCCAGATAGTGCGTTTGAGCGATCTTGTGGACGGCAACGTTGCTCTGCGGGACACTGTTTTGATTATGGAATGGAGAGCTACGAAGCCACGCCCACTTTATATAGTTCGTGCTAACATTAGCGTCACGCTATAGTCCGTTCCGATTCATTCATCTATTGGCGGATCTTATATATAAGGTAGACTGCGAAAATTTATGCAAAATAAAAACTTTCTATCTGAATTGCAACTGAGTTGAAATAAAAATATAATTTTTTTCTTAACTCTCGCAAGATAAGGTCTAATAACACGTAAATAGTAAGGTGGGGTCTCTTAGACCCCGACAAATGAATTTCATAAATAGCCTCGTCTTTAATAAATTTGGGATAAAGAATAACACAGGATAAAAAGTAAATACAAACAGATTTAATTTTATTCATATAAAAATTCTTTTCAAAAATCTAAAGCTGGCGTCTCTGAGACCACACATTAGATTGAAAATAATATAACAATCGCTTTGAATTCATCTGTTTCTGCTATTTTAAATTATGTCTATTCATTCTTGTCGTAAATGCATAAAATCCGCAGTCTAGTACAGGGAGAGACGTTGTCTGTGGGACACTGTTTTAGAGAGCGACGTAGCCACGCCCACTCAGAGCATTCCGTATAGTTTGTGCTATAATTCGCGTTGCCGTAGTCTGTTCCTCGGAAGAGGAATCGGGAAGAATACTGCCGGTGACAACATCAAATTTGAAAGGAGAGTCACGGTGGATGAGTGGGCCGAGCGAAGTCAAACCGAATCGAGCGAATCCTGGTAGAGTTTACGAGCGGTCTTTCCTGTAGACCTGGGGCTGGTCTGTGGACGGGTATCGCTTAGGTATGCGCCTGCAGCTGTTCAAAAATTCCAGCCGGGCTGGCATGGCGCGTCCCATCCACGGTATTTTCGAGTATCGAGTCTCACCTACCCGAACGATACCATACCGTGATCTCACTTTCTGGAATTACGAGGGCCATCGACGGAGGCCGAGTTCCGTTAATAAATATCGCGATTACAGTTATAAGAGCGCGTGCTCCGCTTGCTAGTCGACGAAACGGTTGTCATTGTACAATTGTACCGCAGTTAAAAACAAGTTGCATTAACCTAAATCCAGAGTCCTGAACAGTTCTGATGAAATCGCAATCGTTATAGTGGATAGACAGCTACTTATTCTTTTAATAATTGTAATCAGACCAAAATGGTATATAATAATATTCTTTAATTTTAATTATTATGCATATGATCTCATTTTTATCGCAAATGTAAAACAATTTGCAATTACAATAGACAGCTACTTATTCTTGGAATAATTGTAAGCAGATGAGAAAATGATACAACAGTATTTTTAAATTCTTTGAATTTAATCATTATGCATTTGATCTCACATAGAGGACAGTCTCCTCCAAAGGGTGCTAATTCTAAAGGGCATTGCACTCAAGGACTCGAAAATCGCATAATTGAAAGCCCAGAAGTGACACCATGATTGGACAAATTTCCTCTCGTATAGTGTCAGAGCATTAGCGATTGGCGACAAGAAATTCATCAGGAAAATCGGGCTCGAGATGCTCGGAGCCGCGGGTTGAACCTCGAAGCGACGATCCAACAACCGGAAGTAGGCGTAATAACGAACTCCCATTGCCTATACGTGCCTGGAATACAATAACATTGTATGGCACAAAGGCTTGTCCCTCTCCTTTTCTCTTTCTCTCCCCCTTCTACCTTTCTCTCTCCTCGTAACGGTCACTCTGGAATACCCAGAAATTCCTAGTATGTAGCTTCTTTCAAACGAAAGGGACCATCGTTGCCCGCTGTTCTTTTTTTTAAAGACCGTTTAGGAAATCCCAACAGCGTCTGCGACTGGTTTCGATAAGTATTTACGAGACCGAGTCGATAACCACAATTCATACGCTCTTGGTCAAGGGCAACCGAGTTTCGACGAGCATGCTCGTTTCAAAATGGTGCAAGTCAAAACACAACAATAACAAAGACTTCAATGTCAAAACACATTTTCTTATGCTAAAATTATTGCTTGACCAATACTTAACTTACCGAACACCAGAACTGAATTCTATAAAAATTACTGAGCCGCATTTATTTATTTGGACAACAATCTTAATAATAATCTAACCTAATAATAATCCTAATAATAAGCTGCAGTGTATTTTTAAAATTTTTCTAATGCACCGAGCGCATCCCTCCGTGAAACCCATCGTCTTTATGGTCGGCGAGTATGATTATGTGGGTGGTAGGAATTCGCAACCCACGCGCCCGCTCATCGAAAATTACGAGCGAACGTAATTGCGAATTACTTGCGCTGCAAAAAGTTGAATCGTACCGGACAGAAGCCGGACGATTTCAACGATATTGAACTCCCCACGTGTGGAAAGGTGATCGCATAGTGATCCGCACAGCTCCGAAAGTTCGATCGCGAATAGATCACGGGGAAAGGTCAATCGATGAAGTCTGAAGAAACCCGAAACTCGGTTAACCTGCGCGGTACCAGGAATATCATTCTTCGCGAATACTTTCGAAAAAGTTTCACTCGAACGTTCCTACAATTGCGGAAGTTACACGACTTTTCGCGAGTCGTTATTTTGAACTGTAAGAAATAATTATTAAACATTCAATTATTTTCTTAAGGCACTTTTACCGTTATGATCGTGACAATTTTCTGATTAAAATGAGCTCAAACACGGCACAATTCGGAGCATGTTTCCGTATTTAATACACGAACATCGATTATGCGAACTGATCAGAGTGTTCCAGAACTATGCCGTGTTTGGACTCGTTTTAACCAGAAAATCGCCACGAATGTCCCGGTACACGTTTCTCAAAGAAATAATCCAAAACAATAAAGTGAACAACAAACACTATAAGTGACATTTCGGTCCCGAAGTTTTTCAAGTACATACATACTTGAAAAACGATATCGCAGGTATCCTATATTCGTTCCGAGTTCCGACAGCTTTCGATTACACACTCCTCTCGAGTCGCGGGTAATTGTAGATAATTGGCGTGGTTCGGTTAACAGCTGGAAACTCCGAGTCGAATCGAGTGGCGGTAATACGCGTACAGAAACGCGGATTATGTGTACAAACATACGCGAGAATCCGGCTTTTAACCGTCTCCTGGAAGCGAGCAGAGAAGAAACGAAACGTAACGGACCGTGACGCGTTGCGAAGGTGATCGTAACGCGAGTACTAGGACGAGGATTCCCTGCCATAATGCCGTGGCGTATACAGTGGCCCACAAAAGCCTTCGGACACGTCAGGCCCACTGCTTCATCCCACTCTTGCGCACGTAAGATGCGCAATTCAATCAGAAGCGCATTCTCTCAATTTTCGAATCCATTTACGAAATAAATAATTCCAATAAAATCATCCTACAAGATTAAAACGTTTTATAGAGTGTGCTAGTAGCTACAACGTTTTAATCTTATAGAATGATTTTATTCGAATTATTTATTTGGCGAGTGCAGAACGCTGTGTAGAAGATTTTCCTGCATGTTTATCGACGAGGAAGGCGTTTATCCCAGCAAGGCACAGTAAAGTTTCTGTGCAGTTAGTTCCGTGTCAACGAAGTTATTGCACCGGCAGCGTGTCCCATTGAATGTAACTGCATGTAACGCATGATTCACTTTTGACTCACCTGAATTCCGTAGAAATCAACGGTAATCTTAATCCTCGCGGTTCTGTTTACCGATCGTTATAAAAGGAGGCACAGCATTTTTGACGAAATTGCATTTTTGACGCTGTTGAACGAATTTGTAGAAGAACGTCGACTCTTAAAATGTGTTCGTCAATTTTGAAAATACAACAACAATACAATGCAGTTCAGTGTAGAGAATTATTCTTCACTGAATAATACTGTGTTCTACTAATATTTAATAATACGTTTCGCTCGATACTAAGCGTGCAGTGATGTCACTGTCAATTGAAATTTCGAAGCCCGTGACATGATCGTAATTACAGTGAAAATTGTAATTACTCGAAGTCCCGCGGGGACTTTCAAATTACCCTTACAAACAATTTACACGCGGTCCCTACAAGGGAGGAAGTTTACAACCCCTGCGGCAAATACGAAACCCATTCGTTCCCACCGAGTCGAAATAAAACACTGTTCCTCTGTCTTCGACTGTTTAACCTTCGCAGGCTCACAGAAGAGCTAACGAGGGGCTCGCCGCTCCACTTTAATTACGTGTAACCGTGCCGCATGAAAGTGCCATTAACCCTGCATGAACGGAGCCCGTGGGATCCAGAAAATCGTTGCTACTTTCCTTAATCGTTGCTCCTTTAACCCTTGATTAGCGAGCCTTTCAACGGTGTCGCTTTTCCCGGCCAGCACCAGTTTGCTGCCCGTTCAAATCCGGCATTAACACTAAACCCACCGAGCTCTAAAAATGGCTGACTTGCGTTTCCTTATAAAAATGACGTCACGGAATTTATATAGACGTTCTGTGACTTTTATAATTTCATTAACTGTGAAATAAAGAACCAGAAACCGGTCATTTGACCAACGTGATGGGTGATGGATTCAGTGTTAACGAAACTCTCACTCAATAAGAATTGTAACATTAACTCTTTAACACGTTAAGCGCCACGTTGGTCCCTAGGGACCGACGCTAGACTTTCCGTTCAGGCCACGTCGGTCCCTACGGACCGGCAGGGCCCGCCTGACGGCTAACTGTGGCCTGAACGGAAAGGCACGCAAATTCGGCGTGGCGCTTAACGTGTTAACTACTTATTTTCGAATGTATATGCACAAGATTAGTTGCTTAAAATCACTTTCGAAATCAACTAGTAAACTTCCAATTTCTTAGATTGTACGCGTAAGGACAGTTTCATGAAGACAGTTTCTCATTCTCGCGAATAAGTAAATACCAGGATTATACGACCCTAAAAACACTTTCGAAATCAGCCAGTAAACTTTCAATTTCTTAGGTTGAGCACGTAAGGGTGGTTTCATGAAGACAGTTTCTTATTCTCGCAAACAAGTAATACCAAGATTATACGACCGTAAAACCGTCCTAATGTATAATTAGGATTCCGGTTTACCTGGCGTGCATAGTCAACGTGTTCTGAATGAACACATCGGTGACCTTCGGCTATCGGTATTCCTCGTTGCGCGATCGGCAAGGGGGAAGGGGCATTCACAGCGTGTCGGATCGTTGTAAAACGATAAGGTCGAAAGAGCAATCGGGACACTTACATTTTCCGGCTGCGACGATCGCCTCTGCCTCGGTACACAGAACAGCGGCACGCCGCTTTCCCTCTTCCTCTCCAATATAACGGCTTCCGGTCTGCCACCACTAAATAAACTGATTCGGCGAGTAGCACCACTCGTGGACACCGTGCATTCCTTCGACGATCTCGTCTCGCCGCGATCTCTCTTCCCACAACCGCACTGGACACGCGAGATCTATGGCGCGCGATCTATGAATCACCGGGACCCGACGCACTCGTGTTTCCTCGGCTGCAGACTCGGATCGCGGGCAACCGCATAGAACACGGATCCACAATTCCACTGGACGCGCTTGTGTTCTCTCGATCTTCTCGTCTCAACTCGGCTAGTCTCGGCTCGATCACCAGCCGTGGATCCTTCCCCCGCGATCGATCCTCCTTCCGCTAGAGGCGTAACGCGATTTCCGCTTGCTCTTCTCTCCCCCTCGAGACTTCTGGATCTCCCTGGATCTCCCTGGATCGCCCTCGATCGATCAAACTCTACGTTTCAAAAACACTCCCATTGGGGATCTTGATCAAAGATCCTGTCAGACGTATCACTATGACGCAGCTGAACCGACGGAGAAGTCGACGACAAGCGACACCCGAGACGCAACACGATGAAACGACGCTAACAGGTTGCGCGCCGCCACTATACTGAGTTCCCTTCTACTAGGCTGGTCCTCGCATCCCCTCCAGCATGATGCAAAGCGCGTGCCTTTCAGAACTATAGTCGTTCTACCGGCTGTTTCATAAATGGTGCTCGGGCGGACCGTGGTGGGGATGATCCCATCCGAACGGACACCAAAGGGTAAGTATACCGGTGATTGTGAAAGTGGTGTAGGTCGTGCTTATTTTGTTTACAAAACAAATTAAAACATATTTTTGCATTGTGGAAGAAAATATAGTATAGTATAATTTTATGAGCAACAATAGCAAACGGGAAATCCCGTAAACATTCATCACTAGACATCTTTATGCAAAATAAAAAATGTTTACCTGATCTGCAACAAGCTGGAGCGAAATAGAAATTTAGTTCCTTTCTCAATATGTTTAATAGGTTGAAAATAATATAATAGTATTTTAAAATTCTTTTACTGTTTTAAATTGGATAAAATCCGCTGTCTATTCATTATAAATTGACCAGAAATAAGAGAAATATTCATTTTGTTCGCAGACCTGCAACCGATCGTGATAGAACTAATATGCTTCTGGACGCTGATGAGATTCACTCGTGTTTGAAGATTCAGGTATGTAATTGTCATTTTCAAATGCCAATTGATCTACATATTTTAGTGAAAACAAATTGAATTAATTATGCTATTGGGCTGGCAAAGCCGCGGTACGTTGCCGACAGTTTCCGCTGGAAATGGCATGACCGTTTGCACGAGCACTTAATCGTACAGTTCTTTTCGACCGAAAGTTCATCGGTACTCGTACTTGACACGATTTAACCTCTTACAATGGATGCTCTGATCTGATTCTCTTTGTTCATGATTCGATCAATTCATTTTCTTCGGTATACTAGTCGCGTGTGTCCGACATTAGCGTTGAATTTCCTGTTACCCCATTAATAAAAGAGAACCTCATCAAATATTAGCAACGTTCAGTCTAAAATACTGGGAAAAAGAGGAAGATCTGTACCAATCGATTGTCCCTCAAGGTTTCATTGAAATCCTGATAGAAAACATTTTTATAACTTCAGCAATTGTAACATTAGCGTTGAATCTCCCCATTAATAAAAGAGGACCTCGTCAAATATTAGCAACATTGAGTCTAAAATACTGGGAAGAAGAGAAAGGTCTGTACCAATCGATTGCCCCTCAAGGTTTAAATGAAATTCTGATAGAAAACATTTCTATAACTTCAGCAATTATGATTGATATTAGCGTTGAATTTTCCTATTAATAAAAGAATCTCCCTATTATTAATCGATTGTTCCTCAAGGTTTGAATGAAATCCTGCTAGAAAACATTTTTATAACTTCAGTAATTGTGCTAGAAAAAATTAAGAACCGGTGATTTTGACCGGTCCGGTAGTTCTAGTGGTGTGTCACTGTCTCTGGCCTATCCCTTTCGCCCAAGTTAGTCTTTCGATCTACCGCGTATGAACAAGGATGATATCCAGAATGTGATTGTAAAGAAATGTTGGCCGCGAAAGTAATGATTAAATTGCCAGGAGCGATATCGTTCTCCAGAGGACTCGGGCGTAGAGTCGTCGACACGCCCTAATCAAGGGAGCACGAAATGTTTCATTCGTGCGTTTCATTTCGCTAAAACACAATGCGATTAATAAACTGGTCTAGACGCACGGTCGCCTTCAGGCAGTTCTATTTGCTAAGCGTAGGCGGCGAGTGTGGGAGTGTCGCCGGACATGACGGAACATTGGACCGACGGATGTACGCGTGGGTCGTGATCGCTTCCTTCCTCCGGCCATAACATTCAAATTCGAAAATCTCAATCTCTAAATCCTCGCGCATCGATTTTCCTAGCTCCCGAACTACTTCTTTGAGATCTACGTTGATCCTGCAATCGAAGATCCCAGCTCATGGGAAGTAGACTCGAGACTCGCTTCTCATTTCTCGATAAAATAAAGATAACTTCATCTTCCACTCGGTAAAAATTGTACTATTAACTCCTTAGCTATTTATTTTCGAGGGTATATGCATAAGATATGATTGAAATCAACCAGCAAAGTTTCAGTTTCTTAGATTGAACACGTAAGGGTAGTTACATGAAGACAGTTTCTCATTCTCGCAAACAAGTAACACCAGGATTATATCCTGGTCCATGTGAAATTAGGGTAACCCCGAGGAGAATAATAGCAATGAATCGCAAGCGGCAGATTGGGTTTTCGTGGAAACGGCTAGAAGGGCAACGACACTCGGTCGATTCTTTGATCCCATCGGGGGTCACTGGAAAGGTTTCATCCAAGACGTCTTTTTTTCTCGAGTGACTTCACACACGCTCAACGAAGACACTGGGAGAAGGCTAACGAAGATCAGCGATCAATCGCGACGATTCTTTCCTTTATTCAAAGTATACAAGAGACCCATACGCTTCAATATGGAATATCCTGCGCATTGTCCAAGCTTTCGATTATTCGTTCTTCGTATTCTGCTTCTGGTAGAATCTCCTCTTTCATATCTGCCTGTTGCGCCGAATGCTCAAGATCGACAATGGGTATTGGTTTCATCCTCCTGGTGGCCCATTCGATCTTCTGAGTCAGAGTGATTTCCAATGGTCTGCATATGAAATTCGTCACTTGGCAATCACCAATCGTGCCTATTCTGCCCGTTCTGCCACATCTGTGTGAAATATTATACTTGAATTTGACGAATTCCAGAAATATATATATATATATATATATATTAATTAGATTCGTTTCAGTGATCCGTGTTCATCTTCACGGTGTAAAGCAGGGGTAGCCAAACGTGGCACATTGCATCCTTACGCCTATTTATGCTTTTCAAGTAGGCGCCATAACTGAATCCATCTTCATATTTTCAACACCTTACTCATCAGTTCATCGAAATTTTTCGACAGTTTACAATTGTAAGAAGTGAATTGCGGGATTCACGACAGCGATCGCCCTCTCATCCAATCAAGATCATTTCTCACAAAAAACGTGTGTCTTTTGAACTAGCGTAACTCAATTAATTTACTTGCGTGATTGAGTTATCGCTTTTTCTCCCCTAAGCGAAGCAGATCCTATCCCTATCCCTATTTCCCAACCCCAACAGTTAACAGAAAAAATGCTGGAGTTGTATGGCGCATCTGAACTCGTATGTGAAAGGTTGGCCACCCCTGGTGTAAACAGTTACCACTCCAAATTTCTTATCGGTTAACAATTTGATCAAGTTGGGACACCTACCTATGAATGTACGAAGCCGTATCTAACGGGAAATCGTAATTCAGAATGTGATTGACCATCACCGTGTCCAGACCTCTGGATCCCGCGTTCGTCGTTGACAAAACGTACGTATGGCCATTAATGAACTCTCCGTATTTCCCTATCCGCACTTTCAAAGGCATACTTCCGTGCAAATTGGTAGTCGGCACGCCGCACTCGGTCAGAAACAGCTTCATCCAGTAAGAAGTGGTGTTAGAATTGCTAAATACAATGACGGACTCTTTTCTCGCAACTTTCGGCTTTATATACTTTAAGAGCAGGGCTGGTTTCTCGCTGGGACTCGTCCGAACGAATTTCTGCGGGACCAGTATCCTGTGCAGCTTTCCCGTGGTCACATGATCCAACGAATCCACCTGTGTATCATCAATCATTAAAACCAATCATTAAAACTATATCACACCTTCTAAATCTCGCTTCACTTACGTTTATAATTTTGCCTAAAACATCCTCCAAGCGCGAAGGAACCGTGGCAGAAGCTAGAATCAGTTGCACGGTCTCCGGGAACTCGTCGTCCGAGTGCTGATGGTACCCTATCTGCATAAACGAAGACGCGTTATAACATCTGTTTCGTTATTTTTTGATTGTGGGGTTACGCACAGGCAGTTTCTGCAGGAATACTTTCAGCGACTCCTCGAAGGTAATGTGGAACAAGGCGTCCACTTCGTCCAGAACCATGCACCGTATCAGATCCCTTTTGTAGACGCCAACCGTGAACAATTTACTGATAACACCAAAACTACCCACTAGAATATCAACATGGTCGAGCGGAGGATCCAACATTTTTTGTTTCGTCCTCCCACCAGTCAGCATTTTTACATTAATACCCAGCGGCTTGCACCATTTGATTGATTCTATCTGAAAAATACAAATGTTGCGTCATACAGCACATCTGTCATTCACCCGGTTTTTCCACCAAGGTGTACAATACTAATCATTGAATACCAACTCCGATTTGAACTGCCAGCTCTCTAGTAGGAGCCACGATTACAGCGAAGGGACTGTTCATAGGATTCATTATAACAGTTTTCCATTGTAATATCTGGGACATCAGTGGCAACAGATAAGCCAATGTTTTGCCGCAGCCTGTTTCCGCTGTTAACAGTGTATGGTGGCCGGAGAGTACTTTCGGTATTCCGAGCTGTTGAATTTCTAAGGGTTTCTTGATGTCGAATGACTCCAATTGATTATGTACAGCAGCATTTAAATGAAGATCATCGAACGTAGGAGATTTTTCGTCGGTTTCTTCTATGTTGTCCTAGGAAAAGGAGAACAAAGTGAGTTGTAATTTCAGGATAAAGTTGTACTCTAATGGATAACGTTAGCGAAAGCAAGATACCTCGTAGAAAGGGTATATATGAAAGTAATCGCCTCTAGATTTCCGGTGGTCCCAACTCTGGCTAGCTAACGGTATAATTTCTTTCTTTTTATACGCCATACCCTTATAAAAATTGTAAACCTTTCGTTTGCATTCTATTATCTTCACCTTCCCTTTCTTGGTCTCCGGCAAGGAATCGTGCAATTGTTCTTCATTTTTACTTGCTTTAGCGGCTGCTTTTGCCTGCACAAAAATTTACAGAGTTAACCCGGTAAATACAGAGCACAACCTAACCTAAGATATACAACCTAAGAAATAAAAAATCATTTACATAGCGCCTTGAAAATTTTACGAACGGCGAGTCCGCGCTCTTGCAGCATAGATTGCAAAATCGGAATAACATTTTCTACATGGATCGATTTGTGTCACAAAACCACAAAACAGAAATACAACGTTTCTACGCCGCCATTTTGGTACACGTGTGGCCACCTCGTCAGCAAACAATGGAATCTAACCTCATTCTTCAGATAATGCAGAAAACGATTCTTACTTTCGTCGGTAAGTAAATTAAAACAATCTTCTACAATGTCAAAACTTTAAATTTAGTGGTTCAAGCCTAATAAGAGCTGTCCACTAGTGGCAAGTATCTAGTTTGCATTGAAGTAGTTATTTTCTTGAATAAACATTTATCTATGTTAGAGACATGTAAAATTCCATGTACACAATTATGTAGAAAATGGAATGCGAAAAGCAAAACCACCGACGAAATACTGTTAAAGATTATGGGGATCGGGAAGGAGTAGAATTGATTATTGCCTACATATTTAGTTAATCCTTTATTTTAATTTTTTTTAAACAAATAGCAGAGACGTCGATCGTACATTATTTCATGTTTAAATCGTTGTTCCGAGCATTGTCAGCGACCATAAATGGATCCTTGAAGTTTCGGGTTCGGAGCATCCGCGTCCTGAAAAATAGCATAATTCGATCAAGATCGGAGCTCAAAATTATTGTAAAATAGGATCATGAAGGTTCAAAAGAAAGTTAGAAATCATGTCGAGAAATTAACTAATTTCGAAAAGTAAGACGAACTGGCAGAACACGATAATAGCTCAAAGTAATTTTATTCATGTTGACGCAAGAATCAAATGTAAATCGTAATAATATATTTTTTTCTGAGGGATGTGACACTGCAATTGCCATACAGTTTTTTTTAGTAAAAGTAGGTAATACTTTCATTAGATTTAAATTCTCCAAACACTGAAACGTTACAAATGAAATATTCCGTATCCGGAAAATTCTTCCTCCAACATTGTGGATGTTTTTGGGGATCGGGAAGGAGTAGAATTGATTATTGCATACATATTTAGTTAATCCTTTATTTTCATTCTTTTAAACAAATAGCAGACTTCGATCTACTTTATTTTATGTTTAAAAATCGTTGTGTTCCGAACATTCTTAGCGACCAACAAGGGATCCTAGAAGTTTCGGGTTCAGAGCTTCCGGGCTCTGAAATAATAATTCATAATTCGATCAAGATCAGAGCTCAAAATTATTGTGAAATAAAAATAATATAAGCGTGATAAAAACGTTACCGCGTCCGCAAGAGGGTCAGCGTCCGCTGTCGCATACGAAACATACGACAACATTACAGAAACAGCTACAGCAACAATGAATCTCGCAGCTTTCATAGTGACGTGTTGATTGTTTACCTTTGCAGAATGGATCCCGTACTTTTGTCGATTAATGCAAAAACATTCTTCGCACTGCTATTTATACGAGTAAATCAAGCGGGGAATCGCTCGTCGTGATATGGTAGTTACAGCGAGCCTTATCGATTTTAGTAAAATTGTTTTTCCTAAAATTGTTTATCCCATAGTCATGACAAAACGTGGAAGGACAGATAGGGGAATGTTGTGCAACTGAAATTACTATGCCGTTAATGTGCATGAGTATTCCGAATGCATACGCAGCTAACGCCTGCGTACTCGAACAATGGTGACTCGAGAAAAATTTTCGACTTGGAAGTAGAATCATGAAGATTCAAAAGAAAGTTGGAAATTGTGTCGAAGAATTGAGTATTTTCGAAAAGTAAGACAAAGTGGCAGAACGATAATAACTCGAAGTGATTTCACAATTGAAATATTCTGTATCCTGGAGATTCTTCCTCCAACATTGTGGATGTTTTTGGGGATCGGGAAGGAGTAGAATTAATTTCGAAATTACTATGCATACATATTTAGTTAATCATTTATTTTCACATTGTTTTAGTACAGCAAGAACATACATTTTTCTTTATTTTATAGTTTCGTCGTTGTTCCGATAGTATTGCATTAAGTAATTTCATTATTTAAATTCTCCAAGTACTGAAACGTTACAAATGAAATATTCTGTATCCTGAAGATTCTTCCTCTAACATTGTGAATGTTTTTGGGGATCCGCAAGGAGTATAATTAATTAATAAATTACTATACATTCATATTTAGTTAATTCTTTATTTTCACATTGTTTTAATACAGCAAGAATATAGGTCCCTCTTTATTTTATGGTTTCTTCGCTGTTCCGAATACCGTTAGCGACCAACAGGCGAACCACAAAGGGTTGTTATGGCAGCCGTGCAGATAGGTTTGGGGTCCTGAAAAATAGCATAATTTCATCAAGATCGGAGCTCAACAAATTATTGCTAAACAATCGATCAGTATCAGTATCAAATGTAGAAACACATTACCGCTTCCGCTGTCGCGTACGAGACGAACGATACTAGTACAGAAACAGCTACAGCTACAGCAGCAATGAATCTCGCAGCTTTCATAGTGTTGATTATTTACCTGTGCAGAACAGATCCCGTACTTTTGTCGATTAGTGCAAAAACATTCTACGCACTGCTATTTATGCGGTGAATCGTCGTGATATCATAGTTACAGCGTGACCTATCGATTTTAGTAGTCCTAAAAAGTATTTATCCTATAGTCGTGACAAAACGCGGAAGGACAGATAGGGGAGTGTTGTGCAACTGGAATTACTATACCGTTAATGTGCATGAGTATTTCGAGTGTACACGCCACAACATTGTGGAATCTTTTGGGGATCGGGAAAGAGTAGAATTAATTACGAAATTACTATACAGGGTGTCCCGAATTTAAATGGCAAAACTTCAGGAGCGTGTAGGGGACCGAAAAACTAAGACAAAAAGTCTTTTAGAGATTAGCTCGTTTTTGCTTCGTTTCACAAAAATTCAATATCTCGTTGTCAGTTGCTCTCTCGAGTACAAACGATGGATTGGACGTGGAGGAATAGTATCTTGGCCATCCCGATCACCTGATATGACCCATGGATTTCTTCCATGGGGGAACCTTGAAGGAGAAAGTTTATTCGGTGCCAATCAATTCAAGAGAGCAATTAAGAGACCGAATCATAGATGCAGTGCACCAAATATCACCAAAACAATGTTGCAATTTATCAAGTCAGTGCTAGATGTAATGCTTGCATTGTTGCAAGGGGGAACATTTTGAACAATATCTACATTAAATAGATGATAACGTAATTAAAATGTAAATAAATAAATACAAAAATGAAAACTTGTTCTGTTTCTTTTTTTGCGATTTTCTCCGAAACGAAGCAAAAACGAGCAAATCTCTAAAAGACTTTTTGTCTTAGTTTTTCGGCCCCGTACACGCTCCTGGAGTTTTGCCATTTAAATTCGGGACACCCTGTACATACATATTTAATTAATCATTTATTTCCACATTGTTTTATTACAGCAAGAACATACATCTTTCTCTATTTTATGTTTTCGTCGCTGTTCCGAATATATCGTTAGCCACCAAGTATGGATTTTTGGGCAGCCTTGCTGATAGATTGGGGGTCCTGAAAAATAGCATAATTCCATCAAGATCGGTGCTCAAAAAATTATTGTAGAACAATTGAATAGTATCGAAACAGTAAAACACATTACCGCCTCCGCTGTCGTGTGCGAGACGAACGATATCAGTACACAAACAGCTACAGCAACAATGAATCTCGCAGCTTTCATGATGATGTGTTGTTTGTCTATCTTTGCAGATTGAATCCTGTACTTTTGTCTACTTACTAGTGCAAAAACACTCGTCGCACTGCTATTTATGCGAGTAAATCATGCGAGGAGTCGCAGGTTGCTACAAGCGTCACGACCGCCGCTATCATAATTGCAGCGAGCCTTGTCGATTTTAGTAGTCCTAAAAAGTATTTATCCTATAGTCGTGACAAAACGCGGAAGGACAGATAGGGGAGTGTTGTGCAACTGGAATTACTATGCCGTTAATGTGCACAAGTATTCCGAGTGCATACGCAGCTAGCGCCTGCGTACTCGATCAATGTTGACTTGAGAAAAATTTTCAACTTTGAAATAGGATCATGAAGTTTCACAAGAAAGTTGAAAATCATGTCGAAGAATTGACTAATTTCGAAAAGTAAGACAAAGTACCAGAACAATAATAATAACTTTGATGCAAGAATCAAATGTAAATATTTAATTAATTAAATTAAATTAAATTAATATACTTAATAGTATATTTCTTTCGGAGGGATGAGACATTGCGAGATGTTATGGAAGGGAATAGGTTATACTTATAACAATGATATAGTTTTTTAGTAAAAGTAGGTAATACATTTCATTATTTACATTCTCCAAGTACTGAAACCTGACTAATGAAATATTCTGTATCCTGAAGATTGTATCTCCAACATTGTGGATGTTTTCGGGGATCGGGAAGGAGTAGAATTAATTACAAAATTACTGTACATATACATATTTAGTTAATCATTTATTTTCACATTGTTTTAATACAGCAAGAACATACATCTTCCTTTATTTTATGTTTTCGTCGCTGTTCCGAACACCGTTAGCGACCACAAAGGGATTTTATGGCATTCGTACAGATAGGTTTGGGATCCTGAAAAGTAGCATAATTCCATCAAGATCGAAGCTCAGAAAATTATTGCAAAACAATCGAACAGTATCGGACGTAAAACACATTACCGGCTCCGCTATCGCGTACGAGATGAACGAGACCATTAGGGAAGCAGCTATAGCAATCACGAATCTTGCAGCTCTCATGGTCGCTGTTATGTTGCTTTCCAGAATCACGTATACCGGTCGATTTGTGCAAAACGTCCGTCGCGTTGCTATTTAAGTTGGCTGGTATTAAGTGTCCGTTTTATCTTGCGCTTCAAATGTTACTGTTTATCGTCGGACATGTTATAGCCCGCATAAAAATCGTTTTTACAGAAAAATTATCACACCGTGAACCATGCGCAGTAGTTTCGCCGCTCGAAGAGATAAACGTACCCACGGGACGCTATCATAGTTGCAGAGTGCAAGCATCTTCATCGACTAACTTACGAAGGTCAGTGTTATTTTTTCAAATGGAATGTAAATAATTATCGCATGATTAATTATTTAATTCTTTATTTGCAGGTATTTGCAACAATTTGGTCACATCTGTACTAGCGACCGGCGAGGGATGCGATGGTACCAGGACTCAGAACGGGCCTCTGAAAAGTAGCAAAATTTCTGAATGATTTAAAGAACAACGAAACAGTATAAAAATACATTACCGCGTCCGCAAGAGGATTAGCGTTCGCCATTGCAAACAAAGCGAGAACCATTTGGGAAGCCGCTACAGCAACAATGAATCTCTCCGCTTTCATGGTTACGTGTTGATTATCTACCTTCGCTGATCCCGTATTTTTGTGTACTCGTGCGGAAACATTCGCCGCGCTGCTATTTATGCGAGTAAATCATGCGGAGAGTCGCTCGTCGCGATAAGCGTAACCATGAGCGGCTATCATAGTCACGGGCGAGGTTTATCGATTTAAACAGCCGTAAACAATATTTGTTGTATAGTCGTGACAAAACGCGGGCGAACAGATAGGGGAGTGTTGTGCAACCGAGATTACGATGTCGTTGATGTGCACGAGTATTCCGAGTGCACACGCCAGGTAGCGCCCGCGTGCTCGTTAACCCCTTGCCGTATTTTAACGAGTCAGACTCGTCATTTTAACAATGTCTAACAAATATGAATGTTACGCGTTTCTTTTTAGATGAAATAAAATTTGTTTCGTTTGTAATCAATATTTAAGCATTAAATTGGATTTTTCTTATTCCTTTTACGACATTTTTGGGGATGAATATGTTTTAATCACTGTAACTGTAAAGAAAATGGTACGGCAAGGGGTTAAAGGCATTGATTATCAAAGCTGTTAATTACGAGCGTCCTGTACGAGCGCTATTGATTTCTCATTGTAACAATGCTATGCTTTCGTTAGCTTACTAATTACCGCGGGCACACCTCCAGACCTGAAAGACAAATACTGTGGTCTTCTGGGACCTAGTTCTCACCCTCTTTGGGGTGAAAGCCTGAAAGATAATTATTATTCTCTTAGGACGGAGGATTGTTGCTTGTTCGGAATAGAAACCTAAAAGGTCACAGTTTTTTATTGCGTCGGATTTGTAGTTTATTCTTCGATGATGAAAAACCTGTCTGGCGGTCCGCTATGATTGCATTCTCCACCCCCGTTTTTGCGGGGATGGTTACCGACGCGACGTCTCGCTCGTGGGAAGAAGAGGCGGCAAGCCCGAGGAGGAACGAATAGTTGCTTGGATCGATGGATTTCGATTATCTTGAGGTCTACCGTCGGCGAGGGGTTAGCGAATCGTCGTGTACCGCGCGTCGACGCTCTGGCTCCGCTCGCGGACGCTTCTCCACTCGCGCGAGGGTGCGTTTCTGCGCGGAGGCGCGGCGAAATATGTCCTCGAGGGGGTCACGTCCGTTCTGATCGTCCATTCCACAATCACGAGGCGAAACGACGCCACTCGATTGATAACCACGTCACACGAGAAGAGGGAAGTTCGAGGTAGACGTTGTCAGAGAGAAATTCATCGGCGGAAATGTCGAGCGACGAGGAAACGGCCGAGGGGAAGGAAGTGAGGGGAACGGCCGAGGAGGATCTACGGGTCTTCGAGACCCTCTGTATATCGTCGCCCCGAAAGGTGTCGTCTCTGTCGCATCGAGATTCTCTATCTAAAAAAAAGAAGTGAATAACCAAAGCACCAATGCTTGCCGCACTGTAAACACACACGCCAGTCAATCCGCAATCGCACTTTTCACGTTTCTATCGCACGGAGCTTGTGCACTTTCCTTCCTTAACGTCGCGCGCCCTGGTCACGTGACGCGTCACCAGCCAATGGGGAGCCGCGACCAACCTCCGGGGCGTGTCGACTCGCGCAACGCTAAGGAAGGAAACGTCCCATCTTGTTGCTTTAACTCTAGAATTACCAGATCGAATTAAATTATGCAAATTGATTGGAATTATTAATCATAAAAGTTGTAAGATAGTTGGATAATTGTACGGCAGTTGTCACGATAATAGCGAAACATAAAATCCGAGGTACCTCGTACAGAGGTACCTCGTCCACTAAGCCAGCTGCAGTTTAGTTGTTCTGGAATGCGATCGCGAAACTTTCGAAGCATATTCGTCGAGTGTTGCACGCAGAGAAGAATCGATTCGAGCTGTTGCACTGGAGAGAACACCCCGTTCGTTCGGCGAACCCCCTTTCCGCGAGAATTCGTTGTTCGACTCTGTTTCGATCCCCGTTCGATTCGAGGCTGCTCGGCAGCGTCGTTCTTTGCCCTTTGTCCGCGCGGCGGCGTATCGCACGTGCTTTTCATACGTACTCTCTACCGTATTGAAAAGGTATTGACTGCGCGTGGAGCAAACGCCTCGTTGCCATAGCGTTGCATTGAATCGATTTCACCTGTCGTGTCCCGCACCTTCGCCGGTAGCGTGACGTTCGTCTGCGGCTCCTCTTCCACGTTGTCACGATCGTTCGGATATTTCAACAGCCCTCACAAAGGACTCCACACACACACATACCCTGTCGCGTTATCCGCTTCCCTTTCGCAGCCGTAAGTTCGCCAAACGGCACTGGAACCGTTGCGGATCCTGCAAACGGCCTCTTCGTCCACGTTGTCATAATCGTCCGACGTTCCCAGCTCTTACAAAGGGCTCCGTACACGCTCTGTCGCGTCCTCCGCACCCATAAGTTCGTCAAACTGCGTCAAACCTTTGCAAAGCCTGCTCCACTTCCACGCAGAATCGCCAGATCAGGCGGATTGACTCGAATCGAGGGGAAACAGCTACCCCCTCTCTGCCAGTATCGCGGTAGGACTGGTACAAGGGGAAAGTAGAGTGGGAGACAAATCTCAATCTGGCGACTCTACATAATGGTACATGATTAAAAATGATTAAAAATGAATAAAAAACCGTCGAAACATTATTCTCCAAAAATTTCCATGGTACACGATTAACCCTTTGCAGTCGGAGCTATTCTAATTCGAAAACCGAATTTTTCTTTCGGCCTGAAATATTATTAATATTTCCATTTCATATGATTTTCTGAATTATATCGATAGAAAACTGATATAATATCTCGTACAATACGTTCAGTAGTTTATTAAAATATGAAATACCGTTTAGTAATTTATTGAATACAAATTTGACAATGCAACAACATACCCTTTGAATAAGGGTAGAGGAATTATTAGTGGTGCCTCTCTCTCCGAGTCACCGCTTTGCACTTGAGTGCAAAGGATTAATAGACTGCAGATTTGATGAATTTATAAATTTTGTCTAATTTCTGTGCCTCGCAAAGAGCTCAAAAGATTTTCAAGATGCAAAAGCGTCCAAGAAGCACTCGATTCCGATGCGTAATCCCGTTTCGAGTAGCGAGAATGGCTGGACCCGTTCATGGTACCGCGATTGGTACCGTTGCTTTGCGAAGTGTCCTTCGCGGCTGGATGTATCCTAAATAAACCCGAGTCGCGTGATCGCGAGCACGCGAAACTGCTTCGCAGTCGGATGTCGGGAACCTTGTACAGGGAGCCACGAAACATTTTCTGCTCCAGGCTGTCCACGAAGACACGATGAGCCACGATCTGACGACCACCCTGAGGAGCGAGCTGGCGGCTCTGGAGTACAAACGTGACCGTCTCACGTCCGAGGTAAGCCACCCTCGCGTCCTTCGAGACCACGAGTCCCAGGCTTTACGAACTCGTTCAGCTCCAGGAGATGAAGAGCTTCGTGAGATCGCGAGATCAACGGATCGCGGAGATGCAGCTGGAGGCCGA
The DNA here is from genome assembly GCA_028455795.1 of Lasioglossum marginatum. Lineage (NCBI taxonomy): Eukaryota > Metazoa > Arthropoda > Insecta > Hymenoptera > Halictidae > Lasioglossum > Lasioglossum marginatum. The sequence continues at coordinate 6,725,864 of CM052268.1, forward strand.
CCAGCTGCGCGAGCAAGCCGCCAGACAGACTGCCGTCGTCGCCAGCCTGAAGAAGCGCATACAGGTTGCTGCATACTCCTAACGGCGACCTTCTTTTAATTATTTAATCATTATCTACCCTATCTATCTATCCTATCATTGTCTACCCCCTTAATGATCGTTAATCGTTGCGGTATCAGGAGCTGGAAGAACGCGAGCGAAATCTTTACGCTGCCCAAGGCCGGAACGAGATCACGATGCAGGGACTGCAGCGGGACTTGAAGTATCGCGAAGAGAAGATCAGGGACTACGAGAAGAAGGTCCGCCAGCTGGAACAGAACATCTCCGAGGAGATCCAGCAGAAGGAACGAGCGCGTTTGAGTCTTCAGGTTCGGTTGTTCATGTATGCGATGTCTCTGGAGAGCAGTTCAACATTTTGTCTATTTAAAGGACTTCGCGCGACAACTGGCGCACGCGTTGAACGTCGAGTACTGCGAGACGGTGCACCCCAGCCCTGAGATTGTGATCCACAAAGCTGAAGAGCTGGTGCAGGAGGCGAACCGACTTCGAGCGAAGATGGCCAACACGGAGGCGCAACTGACCACCATTCAGGTGGACTTCAGGAGCTGCAGGGACGCTCTGGACCGCACGGTTGCGGATAAGGAGCAGCTACAGAGACAGGTGTCCTCGTACCTGATCGACCTGGACAGGCTGAAACAGGTACGGTCCGACTTGATTTGAATTGACCATCCTCTTCCGAGTCAGAATTTGATGTTCTTTGCGACTGACAGGATAAGGAGTGTTTGGAGATGCAGCACCGGGTGGCGGAGAGAGAGCTGAACGATTTAAGGGACAAGCTGGTGAACGCGAACAGAAGCATGACGAACGCGACGGGGAACATATCGAGCCAGGAGGCGCTGATCTGCCAGTTGAGAGGTGCTGAAACGGCCCGGCGAACTGTCTTCTCTGACACGTTCGCTGCTGATCATGTTCTCTTATCTTCATTGTTAAACATGCGCTAGTTTTATTGGCGACGGTAGCGAACGTGTCGAGCACCGCAGAAATTGGCAATCGAGGGTTTCTCTGTTCCCGCAGACGAGTTGAAGCACCGCGACGAGAAGATGCAACGCGCACAGCACGAGACAAGACACTTGCTCGAGTCGCTAGCGATCTTGGTTAGTGGGCCCAATCGATTCGTCGAGTCCCACGAGAACGCGATCAAGGACCGGGTCAGGGAGATCCTGGCGGAGAACAAGGACCAGGCTCTGGTAGCGTAACGTTTACCAATTGTTCCTTAACGTTCACCAATTGTTCCGAGATTCCTCCTTGTCTGTAGAATATTCAAACTCTGCGGGAGAAGGTGAACACGGCGACGGACTCGTCGAATCGACAGAGCGAGTTGATCGAGACCACCGTCTCGAAGATACGGAACCTTGAAGAGGACCGATCCTGTCTCGAGAGCAAGATCCGCAAGATGGAGTCCGAGCTGACCAGCTGCGAGCTGTCCAAGGAAGCTCTGAGCAGAGACAAACAGATGGTACGAACTCTTCTACACAAACTTGATGAGCTCACAACACGAAGCCTAACTTTGATTAAGAGATAATGATGGTATCGATGCAAGAACACAAGCTTCCTCCCCTAGGACGGATGTTCACCCCTATACAATTGTTGTCCAGTTCGTCAGCTTCCTGGACCGGCTGGGCAAGGCGCTGCAAATGGACGAGATCTCCGAGGAGATGGGGCTCGACCTGCAAACGGAGTCGTTGCTGGTGCGAGCCGAGCAACTGGCTAGGCTGGAGACCGACAAGCTGGTCGACAAGGTGCCAAATCCGATTGACATACCTTTCGTTCGTTGTCTAGCACGGTGACAGCGCTAACGTCTCGTTTCTTCTGTGTTCCTCTATCGCGAACCCTGCGCTTTCTACCCCCGCAGTACTCGTACACCACCCTACCGAGGATTCGGCGCGAGCGGTCCTTCCACGAGCTTCCCTCCGCGAAAGAAGTAAGCCCCCATGGCCCCACGAGGTCTCTCACAAATCACCCTACAAAACTAGAGCTTCTCCGGAGCATTGTTAAGGTGAGATCTCCTAAGCGTTTTGCGATCCTGGGGCCTCATATTCTCCATTCGTCAAGAACGCTATCTTGTGCGTCTGGACGAATAATGCAAATTGGTTAAGGGATCCCACCTTTAGTTTGCGGCTGTAGGCTGGACACCCGGGCGCACCCCTGTACCCACTCAACTAGTGCTTCTCGCGATGTTCCTGCATCAAACCTAACGTTTAGCGCCACAATACTCGCATGAACTTCGACAGAGTCACACTGGACGTTAATGTCCAGCCTCTATTAGTGTCAGCCTCTTTGTGTTTTTGTTTCTTCCTGTAGACCTCGGTGGTCTATCAGCTGCAGCGTCGCGTCAGGACGCTCCGAGAGCAATTGCAGCGCAGGGACCTGCACCTGGATCTACTCCGCAGGAAGCTATCGTTGCAGGAGGACAGCGTCAGGATCAAGTCGTTGCTTCAGACTGAGAGGGACGAGGCGAATCTCCGGTATCGATCCCCTATTCTTATTGAATTGGATTATTTGAACACTGTTTCATGGGAAATACGCTGGTTTCAGGGCGAAGAAGCTGGCCAAGCAGCTGGACCGTCTCCAGGCGCAATATTTGGAGGAAAAGGCGAGGAACCGCGAGCTCAGCGCGCAATTGACCGAAGCTGCTGATTACAAGGCTCGTATACTTCTAGGCACTCGTTCGTTGCATGAACCTCCGGTCAGATTCGAGGTTTTCGCAATGAACGAGATATCCGATCGTTCACATACGATTTTCCATCTCCCCAACTATTGAGTTGAATGATCGGGAGTTGATTATCGTGCATTGTTCTCGCAGATAGCGGCTTTGGAGCGCAGCCGGAAGATAGAGGAGCTGCAGAAGCGGCTGGTCGAGAGCGAGATGCTGCGAACGCGTTGCACACGGAAGCTGACGATGCTGAAGGAGCAGATCAGAAGCTGCACGGAAACTGCCGAGCAGGAGAGGTCTATCAACGACCATTCTCTGCAGTTGCTCAGGGATGAGCTCGCCCAGATCAAGCAGAATCTCTCCGATGTCACCAAGAGAGAGTCCCAAGTACGCGAACACCGTCTAAAGGTGGGATCTCCTAAACGCGCCTGGACGCAGCGTTTTGCGATCCATACTGTATTCGTCGTAAATTCCTCTTGTGCGTCCAGATGCCCTTAGGAAATCCCACCTTTAGACGGTGTTGAATTACGATTGTACAGGGTGGTCCACCTAAATGTAGCTACCTAAATATCTACTTCATTTGTGATGAGCCAACAAGTTTTAAATTGGTTTTAATGAACACTCTTCGTTCAAACATCTTGTCACTAAGATTGCTGCGTTTTGGAAGGCTGATCATCGTCGCATAAGAAAACATCTTCATAAACATAAAATTGAGTTGTTTGCGAATGCGGAACGGAAGAAACGTGGATAGAAATGAAAGATATTGTACACATTGAGTAATTTACATGATATTGTATTCCAATTACATTGTATTTCGAGTACACTCATGATTCGCGTAATTAGCAATTGAATTAAGTGATAGGTTCGAATCACGAATGCAATTACAATGTATTTAAATTAGCACAACTCTGCTCCCGATTCAGTTGCAGAGTTTCCGGGTGTCCGTGGTGAAGCTCCTGTCCGAACCGATCTGCACACCGGACTACGAGATCATTTCCCGGCTGCAGAAGATGGCGGCGGCGCATCGCGACTTCACTATGCTGTCGCGCAGGTACGACGAGCCCTTGGACAACACGCCTTCCAGGTGCACCAGGTAAGACCACGCTGCACCAATCGGATTGCAATCGTTGATTCGCTCGGTTCTATTCCGCAGCGTTCACCCAGTGCATCCCCACGGTTCGCCAGGATCGAGATGCACCCGCTACGAGGACAGCGGCTTCGCGGATCCACCAGATCTACACGACATCGAGGACGAGTTCGGCAAACGACCGGTTCGGAGCAGCCTTCTTCCGTGACGTCGGCCGCGATTCAACTTGTGAACGTGGGATCAGACGTCATTTCGATGATGCGTTGCGTCGATCACGCCGCATCTCGGTGGACCGACGCGTTTACGTAAACGTCACCGGTTTCAGGATCGATCGACTCGACGGATACCATTTCGTCGATCGTGCTCTCGTGCCTTACTGTTCGCGTAGACCAGGAAGAGGCCAACCTTTCACATACCATAAGCCAATTTTTTTCACATACAAGTTCAGATATGCCTTAACGGTGTCTATTAATATTTACAATAATATAGGGTGAGTCTCGTAACGTGACGATCTCAAATAACTCGTAAGTTATTTCTGTGGTTGTCAGCAAGAAGTCCGCGTGTCACATACTTTCACTTTCGAGATATTGCCATTTAAAGTTTCGATCAGTAATGCTTCGACATAGGACATCGGTTAAATTGCATTATTTTTTTTGAGCCTTTCGAATTTATATTCATGACTTTTTCCTGGTAAATACGTAGATCTTATATACTATAAAGTTCAATTAATGCATGAACTCGAATTTTTTGAAATTGTGGCATGCTGCGTTTTTGCATGGTTTCCTGGGGGACATACAGTGCTCTAATCTGTTTTTCATTACTTTGCTTTTTCATCGAGATATGTGGGTCACCTTCAGCTTATTTAAATGGAATGTCTAATATTTTTTCTCGAATTCGGATGAATTATTCGGACGAAATTCTGCGTAGAAAAGTATTATTCAAAGTGGGACTTAAAAGAATAAGTATAGGCGCAAGGGTCCAATGCGCCACAGATTGGACCACCCCTGGTGTAAAGAGTTTTCAAAATTTGGACTTTATAGAATATATCTTTTGTTTATGAAATATCGAGAAAAGATTGCCACGGTATTGCCACACTTTCCCGGTGAAGATGAAAATAAAATTATGGTATCTCATTCGAGGAAAAGTCCAATCGCTACTATCTCTGTCGCAATTTTTTCTTGCAAATGATAAGAATCAAGCGATGTGATATCTATTTCACTAGAATATGATGTCGAACGTCTCTTCAAGTAAGCTGTAGCATTTAGTAGATAAGAAGACGTACAGATTCTTACATCTTTCGATGCGTGTCGTTGTTTTCTGCGTCCACCGATTTTGATGAAATTTCCAGCATATGTATAACTAACGTACATATACAAAACGCATATTTAACGAAATTTGCATTATGGGCTCTAATAAAAAAGTTATAGATGGTGCCTCTTTTACTTTCTCGTGTGATTCTTAGCAATTGCAATTTTTCCAAAATTTTTTCTGCATGTCATTTGGTAAATCAATTCTTCTAATTGCTCAAAAAAAGTCAGGTCGTTTAGTCCGATCATAAAATAGTTATACTGTTTTAAAGTGCGTTCAAATACTTTCGTGGTTCACTGTACCTATCTTTCTGACCCAATATCGACGTTTGTCGATCCAATTTCCCGCGTCTTCAGTTTCGGAGAAGGAAACGACATTGAAATTCCGATCAGTGGGGATCGCTAGGAGTGAAAGAGGGTTGAAACATTGAATAGCTAACGCA